>CM070789.1:4670000-5002500 GCA_036346955.1 Dipus sagitta | reverse complement strand
AAATAATCCTGGATATATGTCATCCCCTACACACACACATACACACACACACCATGTTGGCTCTGTGGAAGTAATATTATAAACCTACATTATATGTTAAAGATAATTGTTCATCGGGCCGAGCATGTAGCGCACCTGGTGGAGTGCATGTCTAGCTAGTATGAAACCTTGAGTTCTATTTCATACCACATCTCGCACCGCATAAGGGAGTCATGGTGGTGCATGTCTGTAATCCCAGCACTTGGGAAGTAGACACACCATCCTTGGCTACACAGGTAAGTTTGAGGCCAGTCTGAGCTACATGAGACCCTGTCTCAAAAAAAAAAAAAGACAGAGAGAGAGAGAAAGGTGGCTTAGCCTTTAAGGGACTTGCCTGCAAAGCCAAAGGACCCAGCTTCGACTCCCCAGGACCCAAGTAAGCCAGATGCACAAGGAGGCGCATGTGTTTGGAGTTTGTTTCCAGCAGGTAAATAGGTAAAGGCCCTTGTGCACCCATTCTCTCTCTCTCTTTCTCTCTCCCTCCCTTCTTTCTCTGTCTCTCAAATAAATCAAATATTTTAAGAAAGAATGAACTAAAGAAGGAAGGAAGGAAGAGATGGAGGGAGGGAGGGGAGAGGGAAGAAAGGATGGAAGGGAGGGGAAAGAAAAGAAAGAGAGAAAAGAGAAACTTAAAACTTTGCATATTAATTTTTATTGACTCTAGTATGTGTGGGTTCAGGTGAAAATTGAAAAAAAATTCTAGTAGAGGGCACAGAGATAACTGGCCTAATGCCTTTTTAAAGTTAATATGGGGCTGGAAGTATGGCTCAGCAGTTAAGGCACTTGCCTGCAAAGCCAAAGGACCCGGGTTCAATTCCCCAGGACCCACATAACCCAGATGTACAAGGTGGTGCATGTATCTGGAGTTCTTTTGCAGTGGCTGGATGTCCTAGCGAGCCCATTCTCTCAATTTCTCTCTCTCTCTCTCTCTCTCTCTCTCTCTCTCTCTCTCTCTCTCTTTCTGTCTCTCTTCATAAATAAATAAGTAAATATTTTTTTAATTTTTTTGTTATTTTATTTATTTGAGAGCAACAGACAGAGAAAGAGGCAGGTAGAGAGAGAAAGAGAGAGAATGGGCGCACCAGGGCCTCCAGCCACTGCAAACGAACTCCAGATGCATGCGCCCCTTTGTGCATCTGGCTAACGTGGGTCCTGGGGAATCGAGCCTCGAACAGGGGTCCTTAGGCTTCACAGGCAAACGCTTAACCGCTAAGCCATCTCTCCAGCCCTAAGTAAATATTTTTTAAATGTTTTTAAAAGAAGTGAGAGAATTACCAATCATGAACGTCATCACATTATTTAATTCTATTTGAGAAATGTTGCAATCGACGGAATTGATTACCTTGAGCATCCATGAGACGGCAGTGATAAGGTGTTGATTTCTGGATAATTTGCAGATATTATGTTTAAGTTATCAAAGATTTAATAGGTGAAGGAAGTAAAGCATGTAATATTGTGGATGTTTTTGGTAGTGTTTGCTAAGCTGCACAATGAGGTGGAAAATTGACACCATATTGGTAACTCATGCCATGTTGAAACAGCAAATTCGAGCGTCCATGCCTGTTTTTATTTTCTGTTGCTGTTGTTTGTTTTGGGTTTGGGGAAGTAGAGTTTCACTCTAGCCCAGGCTGACCTGGAATTCACTATGTAGTCTCAGGGTGGCCTTGAACTCATGGCAATCCTCTTACCTCTGCTTCCCAGGTGCTGAGATTAAAGGCATGCGCCACCACGCCCGGCTCCTGGTTTGCTTGTTTGGTTGGTTATTTTTTATTTGCAAGCAAGAGAGAGAGAGAGAGAGTGGGCATGCCAGGGCCTCCAGCCACTGTAAATGAACTCCAGATGCGTGCGCTCCCCTTGTGCATCTGGCTAATGTGGGTCCTGGGAAATCGAACCTGAGTCCTTTGGCCTTGCAGGCAAGTGCCTTAACTGCTGAGCCATCTCTCCAGCCCCATACCTGGTTGTTGTTGTTTTTTTTTTTCATGGTGTGTGTGTGTCCATGTATGTTTTGTTTGTTTGTCTTTTGAGATTCTCTGAATGCAGTTTTCACAAGCCCCAGCGATACTTATCTCCACTCCCTGCAGCACTGAGGTCACAGACATGCACAGTCATGCCAAGCTGTGTACGAGGGTCCCGAGGGATGGAACGCAGGTAGTCTCGGGCCCTCATGTTTGCAGCAAGCCCTCTTACCCACTGAGCCATCTCCACAGCCCAGGTGTTTTGTTTGCCTATTGATTTTGCAAAGGAATACTCCAGACTTGATAACACCTCCACCCCTAGATGTCTATCACTTTCCCACTTCCACAAAAAAATAAATAAATAAATACATAAATAAAGACCAAATAAAAGAGTGACTCATGCACAAATCAGTAACTAAATTCTACCCTCCCCACCCTCTCCTTTTGTTATCAGATCATATGTCAATCTATCTTTCTTATTACAAATAATCATTTCTTATGAGAGATCTTGCTTTCTGCTCTATCAATTACAGAAGGCTCACCATGGTCTGAACATCGTAAGTGGAAACCCTAAGTTTTAAACAATTTTTATTGTACTTTGTGTTATTACTTTGTCCTCAGTTATTGTCGCTCTTCCTGTGTCTAATGAATAAATTTAGCTTTATCATGGACATGCATGTATAGGAAACAACACAGCACAGTAGACGTAGGTCCCTCTAGTGTCCCCAATTTAAGAGTCTTGGACCATATCCCCCATGAATAAAGAAGGGTTACTATGATCCCATTTGCAATAACCGTGACTAGTTTTTATAACCTATAAACAACTCAAACTATATTAGAAAATAGAAAATAATGTCTCATAATAGGAAAAAAATCATTCTTCCAGAGAAAAGTGCTCTAATCATGTTGATGTATCTTCTTAGCATTTACTATTCATACATCCACATAGACAACATGTTTGTCAAAAAAAAATGAAAATAAGAAAAAAATTAAGTAGCCGGGTGTGGTGGCACACACCTTTAATCCCAGCACTCGTAAGGCAGAGGTAGGAGAATCACCATGAGTTCAAGGCCACCCTGAGATGACAGAGTTAATTCCAGGTCAGCCTGGACCAGAGTGAGACCCTACCTCGAAAAACCAAAAAAAAAGAAAAAAATTTTTAAAAACAAGGGCTAGGGAAATGAGTCAGCAGTTAATAGCTCTTGCTTGCAAAGCCTACCATCCTGGGTTCAGTTCCCCAGTAGCCACATAAAGCCAGATGCACAAAGCGGTACAGGCATCTGGAGTTCATTTGCAGTGACTAGAGGAGCTCGCGACTGTGCTCCTCCCTTCTCACTCCCATAAATAACTAAATAATATTTTTAAATAAATAAATAAAAATTTAAAAAGAAAAAAGAAACCATTTGCAAAGCAGCTTTGTGGGTTAATTTTATTAAATGTTTATTTCAATGATTAAAGAGTTAACTTCAAGCAGGCATGGCAGTGCATGCCTTTAATCCCAGCACTCACTGGGGAGGCAGAGGTAAGAGGATCGCTGTGAGCTCCCGGCCAGCCTGAGACTACACAGTGAGTTCCAAGTCAGCTAGAGCAAGATTCTGCCTTGAGAAACTTAAAAAAAAAGAAAAAGAAAAGAATTAACTTTAAAGAGTTTGATCTATGTTAATGTTTTCCAATCAACTTTTTTTTTTTTTTTTTTTTTTTTTTTTTTGGTTCTTCGAGGTAGGGTCTCACTCTAGCCCAGGCTGACCTGGAATTCACTATGGAGTCTCAGGGTGGCCTCGAACTCACGGTGATCCTCCTACCTGTGCCTCCCGAGTGCTGGGATTAAAGGCGTGCACCACCACGCCCGGCTCCAATCAACTTTTAAAAGCAAATTATGGGGCGCACGCAGGGTGGGTGGAGGGAGCGCACCCTCTCCCTCCTCCAGCGCTGCCGCCTCCTTCTCCTGCGGCTCCCGGTGCTGCCCGCGTGTTCCTTCCGTCTGGACCTGGTACCTCTTTTGTGAAACGTCGCCCCGGCGGATGAGAAACCCAAAGAAGGAGTCAAGACTGAGAACAGCGATCATATTAATTTGAAGGTTGCGGGGCAGGATGGTACTGTGGTGCAGTTTAAGATTAAGAGGCATGCACCACTTAGGAAACTAATTATACTAAGTGAGGTAACCCAGACCCAGAAAGCCAAGCCCCTGCATGTTCTCTCTCATATGTGGATCCTAGCTACAGGTGATTGGGCTTCTGTGTGAGAAGGAAAAAACTCAGTAGCAGAAGCCAGTAAGTTAAAAATAAAGGGAAGAGAAAGGAAGGGAGGAGGGTACTTAATAGGTTGGCATTGTATATATGTAAGTAGAAGAATAAATTAATGGGGGTGAAAAGGCCCAAAGTGAGGTCAGGGGAAGAGATTGAGTAAAGGAAAGGTGGAGGGAGGGATAATCAAAATCTAAGAGGATATAAATAAATCATATGGAATCCTCCGGTTTGGGACAATGGAACACACAGGAGCCATAGATTGTTGTTAGAAAATTTTCAGTGCCAGGGATGGGATACCTCCAGTGAGTTGTTGGCCAGGGAGGTCCTTGATGCCCCCAAAACATTATGGGCCATTGCCAAGGCCCTTGGTTTCCCACCAGGAATAGATAGTAAGACCCTATTGCTGAAGACTCCACATACTTGGGCTGCAAGGCCACTGAGAAATCTTGCTGGAACTGACCTGATAACCTCCTCCATGTAGACCAGCTGACAGAAAGCTGGAAGAAGCCATTCTACATGTAGTTCAATGGGAGAAAGAGATACCAACAGTGAAGATACTCAACAGTGGACACTGCAAGCCTTATAATTGGCCAGCCATGCCAAATGAGCCAACAGGTGCAATAGTGGCATGTCTGTCATGGTGGAAACCAACTGCCCTCCAATTGGACTGGAGGCCCGCTCCATGGAAGGGAATACATCCCTGATACTGAAAACTTGAAACAGGGGTAGTCATGAGCCCTATGGGTGTAACATCTGCTGATGTCTGGATAAATGTATATACTATGCTTATCAAACTGCCCAGTAAGCACTTCTCCTAATATTTATACCCTTATATTAACGCTACTCTCACTTTGGGTAGAGAATCTTCTCTTTTCAGATGACAGTGACCTTGGGACGACTGAGAAGGTATCATGGTGCTGGAGAGAAGTGACTGGAGTACTGAGTAACATCTCGATCACACCTTCCAAGGCTCAGGGTCTAATGCGGAAGAGGTGGTGGAAAGAATGTAAAAGCCAAAGGAAGCGTAGGACTCCTTACAACGTGCTCCCTCCAGACATAAAATGGCCTGGATATCTATGACCTCATAGTGCCTGACACTACCTAAACAAGACCATCATAAGAGGAGGAAAAGATCATGACATCAAAATAAAAGAGAGACTGATTGAGATGGGGAGGGCATATGATGGGGAATGGAATTTCAAAGGGGTAAGTGGGGGGAGGGAGGGTATTGCCATGGGATATTTTTTATAATCATGGAAAATGTTCATAAAAATTGAGAAAAAATTAAAACTTAAAAAATTTTTAAAAAAATAGCAAATTATGGGCTGCAGGGATGGCTTAGCAGTTAAGGCATTTGCCTGCAAGGCCAAAGGACCCAGGTTCGATTCCCCAGGACCCATGGTAGCCAGATGCACAAAGGGGCGCACGTGTCTGGAGTTCGTTTGCAGCGGCTGGAGGCCCTGGCGCACCCATTCTCTCTCTCTCCCTCTTTCTCTGTCAAATACATACATAAATAAATAATAAAATATATTTTAAAGAAACAAAAGCAAAGTATTACTGAGAAGTACTTACTGACACACTGCTATGTGTGTGAAGCCATTGTTCTCCCTACCAGCAATACTAACGCCACCTAGAAACTTGTTAGAAGCACACATTACTGGATCCACATGAGAGTTACTGTGTCAGAAACTGGACGACAGGCTCAGATGATCACTCAGGCTTTTAAAGCTTGCTAACGTCTGAGAGCGCACTCAATGCCACGGTGCCTCGTGTGACCGTTCCACGACGTGAATGCTCCGTGTCACGAATGCGCGGTATTTCTTGCTACAGGCCTCTTCAGACCCTCTCAGCTCCTTGTGCATTCACACCCTGGCTCACCAGCAGGCTGGCACTTCCAGGGTCCGCACTGTCAGTGACGTTTCTCACATCCTGGCCTGCGGCCCACGCTCACTCCTTCCCACCACCCATCACCGTCGGCTTCCAGCAGCTTGCGCTGTCCGCCTTCTCCCGTGCAAGCACTAGCCAGACTCGACCCTGCTTGGCTTCGGAGAGCAGACGATATGGGGCGCCTTCAGGATGGCATGGCCGTAGACTCTAAGCATTCTCAATGCTTCCTCCACCAACTGAACTCCCACAGTCCCACGGACTCGCCCCGGTTGCAAGGTATCCCACCCCTCCCACGTCTGCTCTCCCTCCCCTCTTACTCAGAGGGATTAGAGCTGATCGCCACAACCACACCCACACTCTGCTTCCACGCCCTTGGTCCTCTGTCTAAAGTATTCACCTGGGAGACTCCCACCCTGTGACATCCAGAGTGCAACCTGCTTCTCAGCTGCACCCCTGACTAATACATATATATATATATATATATATATACATAATACATAATACTAATACATACACATATATATGTGTGTGTGTATATATATATGAGGGTTTTGATGTAGTGCCTCTCTTTAGCTCAGGCTGACCTGGAATTCATTATGTAGTTTCAGGGTGGCCTCGAACTCACAGCGATCCTCCTACCTCTGCCTCCCGAGTGCTGGGATTAAAGGCATGCGCCACCACATCAGGCTTGACTAAATTTTAAAAATTTATTTATTTTGGTTTTTCAAGGTAGGGTCTCACTCTGGCCCAGGCTGACCTGGAATTCACTATGTAGTCTCAGGGTGGCCTTGAACTCACAGTGATCCTCCTACCTCTGCCTCCCGAGCGCTGGGATCAAAGGTGTGTGCCACCACTGCCTGGCATTATTTTTATTTATTTATAATTTGAGAGAGAGAGAAGCAGATACAGAATGGGCACGCCACGGCCTCCAGATGCTGCAAACGAACACCAGAGGCATGCGCCACCTTATATATCTGGCTTACTGGGTCCTGAGGAATCAAACCTTGGTCCTTTGGCTTTTCAGGAAAGTGCCTTAACCACTAAGCCATCTCTCCAGCCCACCCCAACTAGTCTTACTGGAGGAAAATGTCGACCTCCACTGGCAGGTTCCCCACTCTGTCCCCAGCTACTGAGCTGTCACTTGAGTGTGACAGTTGCGATGCTTTCCATTAATCCATTCATCTATTCACCCTCCCGGGGAACACTTGATGCCTCCTCTCTCCTCCCCAAATGCCAACACCTCTCTAACCCCTGCCCTCGTTCTGCCTTGCTTCCTACTTCATGGGGAGCAGGCGCAATGGAAGCTGAGCTCCCACAAGCTCCTGCCAGTACCTCCAGGCTGACTGAGCCTTGTGTTCGGCTGTGGGGAGCCCCTGTTCTCATGGAAGCCCCTCACAGAACCTCTTGGAAAGGGTTGTGTGTGCTGCCCTGCCGTCGGGACTCCTCCTCATTCTCTCTCATCCCTTCTGCTGTGTCCATGAGAATCCACAGAAACTGCTCTCGGTGACGGTCACCCGTGCCCCTCCCTGAACACATGAGCACTTCGTTCTCTGTGTCACTCCCCCTTCCAACAGCACTTTGCACACGTGAGGACTTCTCTCTCCAGGACACGTTTCCTTGGCTTCCTGGACACCTCGCTGTCTCGGTTCTCCAGGCACTTCCATACCTGCCTCTCAGTCTTCCCTCGGGACTCCTTTTTACATCCCCAGCATTGCGACAATAAAGCTCTTGAGGACTCACACCTGGGGTTGGCTACCTTCACGCACGATTTTCCCTTCAACTTGAATTTCAAAATCCATGTTCCATTGCCTAGACATCTGCACTTGTTTAGTCCATACCTCCTTGCTCAACAGCATCTGACACAAGATTATTCTAGCCACTGTGTCAGGAAGGCTTAGCATGACTTTTCAATTTTATTAATTATTTATTTGAGAAATAGAAAGAATGAGGCAGAAGCTGGACATGGTGGCGCATGCCTTTAATCTCAGCACTCGGGAGGCAGAGGTAGGAGGATCACCGTGAGTTCAAGGCCACCCTGAGACTACAGAGTGAATTCCAGGTCAGCCTGGGCTAGAGTGAAACCCTACCTAAAAAAAAATAAAAATAAAAATAAAAAAAGTTAAGTTAGGGCTGGAGAGATGGCTTAGCGGTTAAGCGCTTGCCTGTGCAGCCTAAGGACCCCGGTTCGAGGCTCAACTCCCCAGGACCCATGTTAGCCAGATGCACAAGGGGGCGCACGCGTCTGGAGTTCATTTGCAGTGGCTGGAGGCCCTGGCGCGCCCATTCTCTCTGTGTCTCTCTCTCTGCCCCTTTCTCGCTCTGTCTGTCGCTCTCAAATAAATAAATAAACCAAAAAATTTTTAAAAAAGTTAAGTTAATGTGTTATCTCTCCATATTCACCCTTCTTCTTGTGATGTGAGTTCATAGTAACCTGTGGTAGCTAAACTGAAGTGAATAAGAGGTACTGTGATGCAGTATTAAGGAAGCTGTGACATAAGGCTTAGCGGGACATAATCACTGTGATAACCTAAGTGATGAAGGGATGGATAGCATACGCACTGTGGATACGCTGGGCAAAGAGATCGTTTATGCTGTGGCAGGACAGAGTGAGAGACGGGGTGTAATTTACAACCTAGGACTTGTGTGTTTCTGGAAGTTTCCCTTTAATATTATTGGGCTTGCGTTGGCAGGAAACTAAAATTGTGGAAAGAGGAATTTCAGGTCAGGGGAACTAGTGTCCTGTGGGAAATAAGGTCAGTGCACAGTCCAGTTGGTGACAGTAGAGAGGAAAAGAAGTAGGCACGGACTTGATTGCTGGTGGGGAGTGGAGAGAAGAAAGAATCAAGGGGAAGTCCCCAGCTGTGGGGCAGAGAGTGGGGAGGGTGGTAGGGATATCAAACGCGATGTGGAAAACAGAAAGGAAATTAGCTTGGGGTCTGGGAAGGTAAAAGTTCAATCTTGTACTACTTAAGCCTCAGATGTTTGACAGATATAGGTACCAAGTTAACTGGCATATACAGAACTGAAATTCACTAGAAAGGACTACATTAATATATATATAATTGTCTCCAGTGCTACGGAGCAATGACATAAAAACCGAAAGACATCCCTGGGTTTTTTGTTTGTTTGTTTGTTTGTTTATTCTGTTTGTTTTTGCAGTGTTAGAGATGAGTTATTCTTCAACCCTGAAAAGCATCCTTTCTGATTTTTATTTTTCAAGGTAGGGGATCTCACTCTAGCTCAGGCTGTCCTGGAACTGACCATGTAGTCTCAGGGTGGCCTCAAACTCACTGTGATCCTCCTACCTCTGTTGGGATTAAAGGTGTGCACCAGGACAGCCCGCAGGCATCCTTTCAATGAGACAATTTGGAGGTCATTAATGAGCTTCACTAGGGCAGCTTTACTGAGACCACTGGACATATAAGAGGATCTAGAGCTGGAGAGATGGCTCAGCAGTTAAGGTGCTTGCCTGCAAAGCCTAAGGACCGTGGTTCGATTCCCTACCTCTGAAAAGCAAGATGCACAGAGTGGCACTTGTGTCTGGAGTTCATTTGCAGTGCCTAGAGGCCCTGGTATGCCCATTCTCTCAATCTACCTCTTTAGAAAGGAAGGAAGGAAGGAAGGAAGGAAGGAAGGAAGGAAGGAGGGAGGGAGGAAGGAAGGAAGGAAAGAGAAGAATTTTTAAAAGAGGGTCCAGCCAGGTGTGGTGGCTCACGCCTTTAATCCCAGCACTCAGGAGGCAGAGAGAGGAGTATCGCCATGAGTTCGAGGCCACCCTGAGACTACATAGTGAATTCCAGGTCAACCTGGGCTAGAGTGAGACCCTACCTCAAAAAAAAAAAAAAAAAAAAAAAAAAAGAATCCAGATGACAAATGAAGGGACTGGTCTTGCAGGAAGAAATAATCTATTAGTTACTTTTCTCCTTGCTGCGACCAAATACCTGCTAAGAAGTGGCTTCCTTACGGAAGATCGTCTTGACTCACCACTTGAGAAGTTACAGCCTACGATGGTGGAGGAAGGTATGGGGACTCTGTGGCAGTGGACATGTGGCAGCCGGTCACATTGGTGTTAGTATTGGTAGTCATGAAGCAGAGAAAGAGAGAGAGAGAGAGAGAGGAATGCTACTGCTCAGCTTCCTTTATCCTTTCCCCCCTTTTACTCAGTCCAGGACCCCAGCCTGGGGGATGTTGTTACCCATTTTGGTGGTGGTGGGGGGGGTTCCTCTCTGAAATACCTTCATAGCCACTCCCAGAGGTGTGTTTCCTAGGTGATTCCAAATCCTGTCAAGGGCTGGAGAGACGGCTTAGCAGTCAGTTAAAGTGCTTGCCTGCAAAGCCAAAGCACCTAGGACCCATGTAAGCCAGATGCACAAGGTGGCACATGTGTCTAGAGTTCGTTTGCAGTGGCTGAAGGCCCTGGCACATCCATTCCCTTTCACTGTATCTGTCTCTCTCTGTCTCTTTCTCTCTCTCTCTCTCTCAAATAAATAAATAAAAATTTATTAAAAATATAAACAAAGCCGGGCCTGGTGGCGCATACCTTTAATCCCAGCACTGGGAAGGCAGAGGTAGGAGGATCGTTGTGAGTTCAAGACTACTCTCAGACTATATAGTGAATTCCAGGTCAGCCTGGGCTAGAGCGAGACCCTGCCTTGAAAAACCACAAGTAAAAAAAAGTGAAAAATAAAAATAAATGAATCCTGCCGGGCGTGGTGGCGCACACCTTTAATCCCAGCACTCGGGAGGCAGAGGTAGGAGGATCGCTGAGAGTTCAAGGCCACCCTGAGACTACAGAGTGAATTCCAGGTCAGCCTGAGCTAGAGTGAGACCCTACCTCGAAAAACCAAAAAAATAAAAATAAAAATAAATGAATCCTGACACGTTGACTATAAAGATTAACCACCTAGGGGCACTTCTTTCCCTGACAGAGACAGAAGAGGAGCGTGGTGCTCACAGACAGCGGGGATGCGCTTGGGGCTCACAGGAAGATGAGAACACTGTCTGCCCTTTGATCCTCCACAAACGAAGGCAGAGGAGAGTGCAGAGAAGGGGAGCAAGAATTAGGGTGAAAGTGAGAGGAAAATATGCAAAACAATCGTGGAGACTGGGATAAAAGTGGGCATATGAGAAATATCCTCAGTCGTAAAATAAAATGAATGGATTGATGGCTTCTTCAGAGAGTAACATTTGCTATGAGAGCTCAAATTTCATGTCTAATTAATTTCATTCAGAATTTCAAAATGGATTTGTATAAGGCATAGGCCTGAAGAAAATCATTTGCTATATAAATACAAAGTAAATGTAAGGTTTTTTTTTTTAATCTTGCAATGATAAGAATTGATTTATTACCCTAAAGCAAATAGTTACCTATTGCCTGTGATGAAAACAATAGGGAAAAAAAATTAATCAGCAGGAATTCTGTCCATTGTCACTTAAGTGAAACCGTTTCCTTGCTTTGTAATCCGCGTGGAAATGTTCACAGGGCAAGGAACAAGCGGTAGCGAGGAGACAAACAGGAAATTACCCCACCTTAAATCTGTCGGTCAGTCCAGCAGCCTATTCCAGGCTCCCTGGCTCAGGGGTCTGGCTGCTGCTCTTCTCTTGCCCTCCAGCAGAGACACGGAGTCATGAACACCCCACAATCTTGAGTGAGGGAGGGGCGTGGAAATGTATCCATCAGCCGGTGTTTGCTGGCTATTCTAAGTGATTCGACCTACGTCACAAAGAGCCCGTGCAACCGAGTCTCTGGTGACAAGAAAACTCAGTAGCTGTCAGGGGCACCCACCAGGCACACGGCACTTCCTTCCTTGGGCCTGGCACCACCTCCCTGGTGCTTCCATTGCTGCCAGTCTGTCCCACGACAACTGTTCACGACTCTGATGCTTTCTCCATATGCTGTCCCTTCAAAGAGGAAGACCAGACTGGAGAGGTGACCCATGCGGGTAACCACCTGCTCTTGGATTGGACATGTGACCTGCTCAGTGGCACAGAACTCATACCTGGTAATGGGAACCAAGTCAGAACCCCTGGATAGGAAACTCATAGACCCCAGAGAGAACTTACACTGCTCTTTGGCTAAGAGTGAGTGTACACAACAAAAAAGTCTCTCAACGGGCTGGAGAGATGGCTTTAGTGGTTAAGATGCTTGCCTACAAAGTCTAAGGACTCAGGTGTGATTCCCCAGTACCCATGTCAGCCAGATACACAAGATGGCACATGCATCTGGAGTCCGTTTGCAGTGGTTGGAGGCTCTGGTGTGCCCATTCTCTCTCTCTCTCTCTCTGATTAATTAAATACAAAAAAAAATTTTAAGTCTCTCAGGGCTGGAGAGATGGCTTAGCAGTTAAGGTGCTTGCCTGCAAAGCCTAAGGACCCATGTTTGACTCTCCAGATCCCATGTAAGCCAGACGCACAAAGGTGAGGCAAGCACAAGGTCTCACGTGCCCACTAGGTGGTGCAAGTGTCTGGAGTTTGATTGCAGGGGCTGAGGCCTGGCGTGCCAATTCTCTCTCTCTCTCTCTCTCTCTCTCTCTCTCTCTGTCTGTCTTTCAAATAACTAAGCTTTTCTCCTTTAACCCAAGCTGCTCTCACATTTGGTTGGAGAATGTTTTCTCTTACAGATGGCAACGAATACTGGGGACATCCAGGATATACCAGTATGAGAAAAGACAGTCACCTGGGTGTGGTGGCGCATGCCTTTAATCCCAGAACTCAGGAGGCAGAGATAGGAGGATTGCCATGAGTTCAAGGCCACCCTGAGACTACACAGTGGATGCCAGGTCAGCCTGGGGATAGAGTGAGACCCTAACTTGAAAAACAACAACAACAACAACAAAAAAAGACAGTCAACTGCCTACCACACGACTGGGTCACCTCTACCACATCTGCTGGGGCCCAGGAGTCATTGCAGGAGAAGCAGTGATACAAGTATTGCTCCAACTGCTGAGCCTGAAAACCAGGACAATGGCGACAGACAGACACTGTGGTCACTCAAATCTAATCTCATCAAAACAGAAATCTAGAGGCCACAGAGAATTCAACACTAAATCAGATCTCTAACTTGCCCGCCAAGACTCAGGGAATATTGCAGAAGAAGAGGCAGGAAGATTGTAAGAGCAGCAGGATGAACAGGACTATCCTGAAGCACAGTCACCCACACACACACACACCACAGAGAGAGAGAGAGAGAGAGAGAGAGAGACTGGCACATTCAGGACTCCACAGGGAATACCAACACCCCACTAAAGAGGACCTCAAAGGAAGGGGCAGGGGAGAGGGGATACAACAGTATAACCGTTTTTTGTTTTGTTTTGTTCCTGTTTTTTTGAGGCTGGGTCTCACTCTAGCCCAGGCTGACCTGGAATTCACTATGTAGTCTCAGGATGGCCTTGAACTCACAGTGATCCTCCTACCTCTGCCACCCAAGTGCTGGGATTAAAGGTGTGTGCCACCATGCCCGGCTAAGAGTATAACCTTTGAATTCTACTCAGCAGTAAGAAAAAAAGAAACATTGAAATTTGTAGAAAAATGCTCAAACTTGGAACGAATCACTCTATGTGAACTCACACAAACACAGAAAAACAACCGTTGCATGGTCTCACTCATCTGTGGAGTCTTGGACAATAGGGAGGTTAGGGCTTGGGGTGGGAGGGGCACAAAACTGAATCCAAATTGAACTGGTACCATAGAATCCTATATTCTGGAAGTCAGACTAAAAGGTGGAACCCCTCAAGAGGACCTTAGATGGAGCACCTGAATCGAAGGGCCCTGGAGAGGATGAGACGAAACTTAATTTCTCCTGTAACATAAATTTCTCCTGTTTATCTTTCTTCTCTTTTTCTTTTTTCTTTTCTCTTGGCACTGGCCTGTAATTCCCTGTACTAGGATGTGGGTTACATCCACAATGAGATGTTGATCACAGAGACCTACTAGATTTCCCAAAACAAACAAGACAGACATCTGTCAGAGCGCTTGATTACCCACCAACGGCTAATGGTAAGACCCTACTTCTGAGGACACCATACGCTGTTGGCAGAGACCATGGAGACACCTGGTTGGAATCCAGAGTAGAGCCAGTCCCCAGACAATTAGCCCATCTAGTGCTGGAAGGTACTACATGAACTACCTGGGGGAAAGTGGCGAACATCTGTCCAAGCAACTCAAAGTCTAAGCGACTGAGAAGCAAACAACTTGATGTGATGCTCACACAAGTGCAATAGTGGCACACAGCCATGGTGAGTAACCAACTGCTCTTGGATTAGCTAACAGATCCGTTCAGTGGAAAGGCAACCATATCTGGAACTGGGAAACAAGTCAGAATCATATCCAGATAATGATTCTGTTTTCCATTGTCAAGCTCCCAGTAACCTGAGACTATAAGAATGTCTAAGCCCTTTTAATTCTGTCTAAATTAATAATCATTATCCCATTTAACTGGTGCTGACTTCACTCTCTGTTGGAGAATCTGCTTCTCTTTTTTCATATGGGAGCTGGACCTGAGGAGATAAATGATCCAGTGCACTCCACCCCGGCCCCAGCTAAAACCACAAATGAATTGGGGAAATGAGCAAGAGTGCTGCTTTCTTAAGTGAATCTGATATCAGCACAAGGGTGATGGAGAAAGACACCGAGGACACTCAACAACGACCAAACCAGGGATCCAGATGCTCCTAAGTGCCCATCACTGAAGTAGACTTAAAATGCTCCCAGCATGGCTCAGGGAATTTTGCAGAAGAGGAGGCAGAAAGATTGTTAGAGCCACAAGTTGAGACATTTTGCACAGAGATATTATTGCCTCTCCCCCTTCCCATAATGCATGACCCACAATCCCCATGAGGTTGACTTGCATCCCCAATGAGAAAGGCCTCTTCAGAAAGAGGTAGGGATGGTGCCAACATGTGTTGTTTGCATACTAAATATGTCCTTATCTTAAAAAAAATCCCTTAAAAATAATAAAAATAAAAATGATTTAATTTAAAAAAGGAAGACCAGATGTGGTGGCACACACCTTTAATCCAAGCACTCTGGAGGCAGAGGTATGAGCATCAGCATGAGGTTGAGGCCACCCTGAGACTACATAGTGAGGACTACATGAACGTGGGTTAGAGCAAGATCCTACCTAGAAAAAAATATAAGAAAAAAAAAAAGAATATCACAAAGGTAAAAAAAATTTATGCGAAAAATAATTTTATTCTTCCCTCTCTTCTCTTGATGTTATAGAAGGTTAGGACACTAATAAACAATCCAGAAATCAATACCATCCAGACACCACCTACAAGGAGTATAGGTGGCTACCTTCTTTCCTTTCTCTGTCTTTTTGTGAGTCAGGGTCTCACCGTGTGAACCTGGCTAGCCTGGAACTTAACTCATTATGTAGAACAGGCTGACCTTGTACTCATGGACAATCTTCCTGACTCTACCTTCAAAGGACAAGTTAGGCAAGGTTCTCAAACCTATAATCTCAGTACATGGAGGCTGAGGCAGAAGGCCATCAGTTTGAGGCCAGCCTGGATGACATAGAGAGATTTGTCTCATAAAAAGATCTAGCTGTGTAAAGTGGGTCCCAGGAGGAGTCACAACCACAAGTAGGACATCTCTAGGTGTGTACTGCAGGTCTCAGAAGTCAAAACCAGATGCAGGACATCTCTACCTGTGTACATAAGGTCTACGGAGAAGTCACAGCCACATGCAGGACATCTCTAGCCATGTACAACAGGTCTAAGGAGAAGTCACAACCATATGCAGGACGTCTCTGGCTGTGTACAGCAGGTCTCAGGAGAAGTAACAACCACATGCAGGACATCTCTCACTGTTTACAGCAGGTCTCAGGAGATGTCACAACCACGTGGAGGATGTCTGTAGCTGTTTTCTGCAGGTTATAGAAAGGGTCACAGCCACATGCAGGATGTCTGTATCTGTGTACAGCAGGTATCAGTAGAAGTCACAACCATATGCAGGACATCCCTCGCTGTGCACAGCAGGTCTCAGGAGGAGTCACAACCACATGCAGGACGTCTCTAGCTGTGTACAGCAGGTCTCAGGAGGAGTCACAACCACATGCAGCACGTCTCTAGCTGTGTACAGCAGGCCTCAGGAGGAGTCACAACCACATGCAGGATGTCTCTAGCTGTACAGCAGGTCTCAGGAGGAGTCACAACCACATGCAGGGCGTCTCTAGCTGTGTACAGTAGGTCTCAGGAGGAGTCACAAGCACATGCAGCACGTCTCTAGCTGTGTACAGCAGGTCTCAGGAGGAGTCACAATCACATGCAGGACATCTCTAGCTGTGTACAGCAGGTCTCAGGAGGAGTCACAACCACATGCAGGATGTCTCTAGCCGTGTACAGCAGGTCTCAGGAGGAGTCACAACCACATGCAGGACGTCTCTAGCTGTGTACAGCAGGTCTCAGGAGGAGTCACAACCACATGCAGCACGTCTCTAGCTGTGTACAGCAGGCCTCAGGAGGAGTCACAACCACATGCAGGATGTCTCTAGCTGTACAGCAGGTCTCAGGAGGAGTCACAACCACATGCAGGGCGTCTCTAGCTGTGTACAGTAGGTCTCAGGAGGAGTCACAAGCACATGCAGCACATCTCTAGCTGTGTACAGCAGGTCTCAGGAGGAGTCACAATCACATGCAGGACGTCTCTAGCTGTGTACAGCAGGTCTCAGGAGGAGTCACAACCACATGCAGGATGTCTCTAGCTGTGTACAGCAGGTCTCAGGAGGAGTCACAATCACATGCAGGACGTCTCTAGCCGTGTACAGCAGGACTCAGGAGGAGTCACAAGCACATGCAGCACGTCTCTAGCTGTGTACAGCAGGTCTCAGGAGGAGTCACAATCACATGCAGGACGTCTCTAGCTGTGTACAGCAGGTCTCAGGAGGAGTCACAATCACATGCAGGACGTCTCTAGCCGTGTACAGCAGGTCTCAGGAGGAGTCACAACCACATGCAGGACGTCTCTAGCTGTGTACAGCAGGTCTCAGGAGGAGTCACAACCACATGCAGGACGTCTCTAGCCGTGTACAGCAGGTCTCAGGAGGAGTCACAATCACATGCAGGACGTCTCTAGCCGTGTACAGCAGGTCTCAGGAGGAGTCACAACCACATGCAGGACGTCTCTAGCTGTGTACAGCAGGTCTCAGGAGGAGTCACAACCACATGCAGGATGTCTCTAGCCGTGTACAGCAGTTCTCAGGAGGAGTCACAACCACATGCAGCACGTCTCTAGCCGTGTACAGCAGGTCTCAGGAGGAGTCACAACCACATGCAGGACGTCTCTAGCTGTGTAGAGCAGGTCTCAGGAGGAGTCACAACCACATGCAGGACGTCTCTAGCTGTGTAGAGCAGGTCTCAGGAGGAGTCACAACTACATGCAGGATGTCTCTAGCTGTGTACAGCAGGTCTCAGGAGGAGTCACAACCACATGCAGCACGTCTCTAACTGTACAGCAGGTCTCAGGAGGAGTCACAACCACACACAGGACGTCTCTAGCTGTGTATAGCAGGTCTCAGGAGGAGTCACAACCACACGCGGGACGTCTCTAGCTATACAGCAGGTCTCAGGAGAAGTAAGTCACAACCACATGCAGGACGTCTCTAGCTGTGTACAGCAGGTCTCAGGAGGAGTCAAAACCACATGCAGGACGTCTCTAGCTGTACAGCAGGTCTCAGGAGGAGTCACAACCACATGCAGGACGTCTCTAGCTGTGTACAGCAGGTCTCAGGAGGAGTCACAACTACATGCAGAACAGCTTTAGTTGTGTGTAGTAGGCTTTGATAAACAACTTGTAATCTGAAGTTATTACACAGTAATTTTTTAAACAATTTTTTGTTTATTTTTATTTATTTATTTGAGAGCAACAGACAGAGAGAGAGAGGCAGATAGAGAGTGAGAGAGAGAGAATGGGTGCGCCAGGGCCTCCAGCCACTGTAAATGAACTCCAGATGCGTGCGCCCTTGTGCATCTGGCTAAGGTGGGTCCTGGGGAATTGAGCCTTTAACCATGGTCCTTAGGCTTCACAGGCAAGCGCTTAACTGCTAAGCCATCTCTCCAGCCCTACACAGTAATTTTTTGAGACAGTATCTCATTTATCCCAGGCTGTGCCTGGCCTCAAATTCGTTATGCAGCCAAAGATATGCCGCACTCCTCAGCCTATGCTCTGCATCCCACGTACCAGAATGACAGGTGTGAGCCACCTTGCTTGGCTATACTAAGTCTTAACAAAACATTGAGATAGCTAATTTCTGGGTTGGAGGGATTGCTTAGAGGTTAAGGCATTTGCCTGCAAATCCAAAGGACCCAGATTTGTTTTCCCAGTACCCACGTTAGGCAGATGCCCAAGGGGGCGCACATGTCTGGAGTTGCTTTGCAGTGTCTAGAGGCCCTGGCATGCCCACATGCCCATTCTCTCTCTCTCCCTCTTTCTCTGTCAAATAAATAAATAAATAAAGTAGTTTTAAAATAAGAAATAACTAATTTCTGAAAAACTACAATTAAAGTGATTGTGTAGCATCTTTGAGGTAAATAATGAATACCCCCCACACACACACACACGCCAATACACTCAATAAATACTGTAATAGAAAAACCAGCATCTGATAGGAAACATTATTCTCTAGGCCTAGAGCAGCTGGTTTGGTTGCAAAAGAGTGCCCCAAGCATGAGGGACACTTCAGAGGACGAGTCCATAGCATCCACCACGTCCTGGCTTTGCCTCTTCCTGCACGGTGGGCGCCTGCTCTATTGGCACCTGTTCCTTTATGGACTCGCTTCTCCCTTAGCCCTTGTGTCCCATCCTGAGTTTAGTGCAGCCTGGCATTGAAGCCCTCACCACCCTGCCTGACACCCTTAACCTCTGCTTCCAGTTGTTTCAAGCCAAGAAGAAAGAGGAAGAGAGGGAAGAGGGAACATTTCGACCTTCAGCCTCTCACTTTGCCCTCTGCTCATGCCACACCCCACCCTCTGGCCAGGCCCTCTGGTCACGCCCTGGGTCACACCCTCGGTCATCACAGGATTCTCAGAGCAGCTCTTTCCAGAAGTAGGTCCCATCAGGTCTCACTGATACCATCTCGTCAGCCTGCCTTTCTGCCTCGGGGTAGGAACCTTTGCCCATCTCTGACAGGTTTGTTTGAATCTGCCTGACTGTAAGTCTTAGACTCTTCAGAAGTCTCTCGATGAGCCTGGGCCTTGCTGAGCACACCTCACAGGGCTTCAGTGAGGATTACATAAATGAAAACATAAAAACATTGTTCAAGGCTGGAGGGACAGCGAAGTGCTTAAGGTACTTGCTTGCAAAGCCTGAAGGCCTGGGTTTAAGTCAGACACCCAAAGTGACACACCTGGAGTTTGTTTGCAGTGGCAGGAAGCTCTGGCAGGCCCGTTACCCCTCTATGCTTGCAAATCAATCAATCAACATATTTTTTTTAGAAAAGCCATTATTCAGAGCAGTGTAGGTTGCAGAGTAAATTCTGTCTAAGGATTAGCGATTGTTATGGCTGAAGTGGCCCCACCTACTTTTCCCACCAGTCTTGAAAGACATGACTAAGGTTGCCAGGAATAGAGAGGGCTCTGTTTCTAGAAAGCCTCAGGTGCCTCAAGACCTCTATCAGCCTCTCTCCACCAGGATGTCCACAGCATTGGATGGAGCAGCCAGCCTAGGTTAGGGCTGGGTCAGCCTTCAAGGCTCCCAAAATTAAAAACATAATAATAACAATCAAGAGGCTGGGGAGATGGCTCAGTGGTTAAAGGTGCTTGTTTGCAAAAGCCTGCCTGCCTGGGTTTAGTTCTCCGGTATCCATGTAAAGCCAGGTGCACAAAGTGGAGCATGCATCTGGAGTTCATTTGCAGTGGTATAAGGCCCTGGTACACCCATTCTCATTCTCTCTTTCTCCTCACAAATAAATAAAAATATTTTTTAAAAATCAAGTTCAGGGCCAGGTGTGGTGGCGCACGCCTTTAATCCCAGCACTCGGGAGGCAGAGGTAGGAGGATTGCCATGAGTTCGAGGCCACCCTGAGACTCCGTAGTGAATTCCAGGTCAGCCTGGGCTAGAGTGAGATCCTACCTTGAAAAACCAAAAAAAAAAAAAAAAAAAAAAAAAAATCAAGTTCAGGCCAGATGTGGTGGCACATGCCTTTACCCAGCACTTGGGAGGCAGAAGTAGGAGGATCACTGAGAGTTCAAGGCCACCCCGAGACTATATAGTGAATTCCAGGTCAGCCTGGACTAGAGTGAAACCCTACCTCGAAAAACCAAAAACAAAAAATCAAGTTCAGAATTTAATAGATGGCTCAGCAATTAAAGTCACTTGCTTGCAAAGCCTGATGGCCTGGGTTCAATTCCCCAGTACCCATGTAAAGCCAGTCGTACAAA
This sequence comes from Dipus sagitta, assembly GCA_036346955.1. Taxonomy (NCBI): domain Eukaryota; kingdom Metazoa; phylum Chordata; class Mammalia; order Rodentia; family Dipodidae; genus Dipus; species Dipus sagitta. The sequence goes on along the minus strand of CM070789.1, from coordinate 4,981,995 downwards.
GTGGCACATGTATCTGGAGTTTATTTGCAGCCATAAAAAGGCCTGACATGTCCATATTCTCTCTTTCTCTCTCCCTCTCTGTATCTCTATCTCCCTAAATTAATAATCAAATTGGAGATGAGACCAATAGGCGTTTAAATCCCGGCACTGCCAGTGCAGAGTTCTTTTTTTTTTTTTTTTTTTTAATTTTTGTTTATTTGACAGCAACAGACAAAAAGAGGAAGAGGCAGATAGAGAGAGAGAGAGAATGAGCCAAGGCCTCCAGCCACTGCAAACGAACTCCAGACGCATGCGCCCCCTTGTGCATCTGGGTAAGGTGGGTCCTGGGGAATTGAGCCGTGAACCGGGGTCCTTAGGCTTCACAGGCAAGCGCTTAACCGCTAAGCCATCTCTCCAGCCCCAGTGCAGAGTTCTTTGACCCACAGACAACTTGATAGCATTAAGCTGTCAAACTCACTGAACTTTTAAGACATGTACTTTACTGTAGGAAAATTATACCTCAAGGCCAGGCGTGGTGGCGCATGCCTTTAATCCCAGCACTCGGGAGGCCGAAACAGGAGGATCGCTGTGAGTTTGAGGCCAACCTGAGACTACAGAGTAAATTCCAAGTCAGCCTGGGCTTAGAGCAAGACCCTACCTTGGGAAAACAAAACAAAACAAAACAAAAGGATGAAATGAAGTGTCCCTTTTAACCTGGCCCTTGCATTTCACAGCATCATCTTTACTGAGATCACCCCGCTTGTGTCTATAGCCCCAAATTTAGTTTTACCTGAAAATTCCCACATGCCACTGAGTCACATGACTTTGTGTTTGTAAGCCTCAGTGACTCTGGTCATAGGAAACAAAAAGTTTTTCCCCTGGGGCTGGTTTATTTTGAAGTAGGAGTTGGGATCCTTTGCACAAGTCCTCCTGTGCACAGGAGCTTAGTCTTCTTCACACCCCTTCCCGTGTGTCAGGCCAGCCAGCTCCTCCATTCTGATTCGTGCCATCTCCAGTCTCCCGGCTTCCCTGTGACCCAAGAAGTCACAAACCAGAGAGTGGTCACGAAGACGAAACGTTCTCGCTTGACTCACTGGAGGTTTAACAGCCCAAAGAACCAAGGCCAAGCCTTTCTTACAAAAGCAGGAAAAACCAGCCCCAGAAAGTATGGGAAGGGAGGAGAAGCCGGGCGTGCAGCTCCGGCACACAGCATCCGTCCAGTGTGCAAGAGACACTAGATGTTTGATGCGGTCCCTCGGCGTGAGAGAGCGCGGGAGGGAGAGGAAGAAAGGGAAAGGAGGGAGGGGAAGGGAAGGAGGGGACAAAACATGGGCTGGAGGGCTGTGGAGATGGCTCAGCAGTTAGGGCACTTGCCGGCAAAGCCTAACAACCTGGGTTCTGTTCCCAGTACCCACATAAAGCCAGATGCACAAAGTGGCGCATGCATCTGAAGTTTGCAGTGGCTGGAGGCTCTGGCATGCCCATTCTGTCTGTCTGTCTGTCTCTCTCTCTCTCTCTCTCTCTCTCTGCTTGCAAATAAATAAATTAAAAATAAAAAGAAAAGAAAAGTGGGGTGGATTTGAGAGAGGAGAGTAAGTAATGCCTGTTACAGGATGAAGGCCAGGCATGGTGGCACATACATGCCTTTCATCCCAGCACTCAGGAGGCTGAGGTAGGAGTATCACCATGAGTTCGAGGCCAGCCTGGGACTACAGAGTGAGTTCCAGATAAGCCTGAGTTAGAGTGAAACCCTACCGTGGAAAAAAATGAAATGACCACAAGTGAGCATGAGTTGAAGAAACTGAACCGACCACAGATCAGACCTTGCGCTGGTTACACCTGTCCTGGGATAGTAACCATATGAAATGCTATAGCTGTGTGTATCTGTGTATGCATATATGTCAGAAAAGCTGGGAGCATAGGAGCCTAAAATCTTTCTTGCAAAGTCAATATTATATATTAAAGGCTCTGAGAAGCTCTGTAACAAATATGTCCATGGTGCTTAGTTGGAGCAGAGTCTCCAGGCTTCTTTGAATCATAGCACTTCCTGGCCCAACTACTGATATCTGCAAAACAAGTCCCGCTGCACACTAGTTTGGGAATAGCAGACAAATGGTGCTTTCTCTCTTCTTAAATTCAGTCACTTGCCAATGTTTTTATTTTTACTCTGTTTATTTTTTCTTCCTTTTTTTTATTTTTAGAGAGAGCAAGACAGAGATACACACAGAGAGAGAGAGAGAGAGAGAGAGAGAGAGAAATTGGCATGCCAGGGCCTCTGCCACTGAATTCGAACTCCAGAGGCTTACGCCACCTAGTGGGCATGTGCTACCTTGCTCTTGCCTCACCTTTGTGCATCTGGCTTTCGTGAGATCTGGAGAATCAAACATGGGTCCTTAGGCTTTGCAGGAAAGCACTTTAACCAGCTAAGGCACCTCTCCAGTTTATTTTAATATAATTCCTAATAACTATAAAATGTTTTCAGTGTCAAAGTTCTTGGGGGCGGGGGGTGGCATCTGTAAAAAGAGTGAAGACATGGTAAAACTGGAGAATAGAGGCCATTTCAGTCAAGACCCCAGAGGGAGGAGCTGAAATTTGATAAAAGAATTCCTGTACCAAAAAAAAAAATGGATCAAAGTATGGGGTTTGGGTCAGTGGAACTCTTGAATGGCTTTCTAATTTAGTTAAGGGACTACAGGGAAGAACTCAGTAACAGTTTACCTATATCTGCTTCAGACATTGGCAGACTAGGGGCCTCAGGGACATTGTAATCTGAGGAATAATCTTCGATTGTCACAGATGCTAAAACTATTTATTTCTTTATTTATAAATGAAAAACAGAAATAAAAAGCAAGCAGAAAGAGAGAACAGAGACGGAGAGAGAGAGAGAATGGGCATGTCAGGGATTCACGCCACTGCAAACAAACTCCAGATGCATGCACCACTTTGTGAATCTGGCTTTTCATGGGTACTGGGGAATTGAACCTTGGTCATTAGGCTTTGCAGGCAAGTGCCTTAACCACTGAGCTATTTCTCTAGGCCCCTAAAACTCTTTTTAACTGGTCTACCATAATCTTGATATTACTCAATTTTACATGAAAATACATCTGAGAATAAAGAATTCAGAAATGAATTTTGACTGAATTTATATATAAATATGTTACATAAATAGTATATAACATATGTGTTCACACATAAACTGGGGATTGAATCCACATCATTGCGTCTCCTAATAATGTGCTCCACCATGCTCATTGTTTTCAAAACGAGGTTCCATGTAACCCAGAGATGGCTCGGTGGACGGCTCAGCAAGCATAAAGGCTGAGGAGGCCTCATAAACCTCTTGAGCTCAATCCTCAGGAGCCACATAAATATCTGGGCGTGGCTGTACACATCTGTAACCCCTGCACCCCTGAGGTTCAGCTCTGAACCCCCCCCACACACACACCGGTGAGCGCACCCTGCTGCAGGCGAGCCAGGGAGTGTCTCACGGGCACATACACATGCATGCGCCCCGCCCCCTTCCCACACACATACACGCACACGCAAGAGGAAAAAATCTGCTGGAGAGGCAGACTTCCCCAAGTCAATACAGAAAGCCAGTCGGGGCTCTTCCCACAGGTAAAAGTTCATAGACCGTCATTTGACTCTAAACAGCTAGGGCCCCCTGCTGGTGACTCAGAAAATTACCTTTTAATGAAATGTGCTAATTTTGCCCAGAGTGATATGATAGAGGCCAAATTGATTCTACTTCACCTCTACCAAAGTGGACCAATCCCAGGCACGCAGCACGCTGTCTCTCTCTCTCTCTCTCTCTCTCTCTCTCTCTCTATATATATATATATATATATATATATATATATATATATATATGAAAAATATATAATATATATATATTTAATTTATATGAGAGAGAAAGACAGAAAGAAGCAGACAGAAAGAGTGAATATTGGCATACCAGGGCCTCCTGCCACAGCAACGGGATCCCAGACACATATGCCACCTTGTGCATCTAGCTTTACGTGGGTAGTGGGGAATTGAACCAGGGCTATCAGGCTTTGTAAGCAAGCACCTTTAACCACTGAGCCGTCTCTCCAACCCAAGACTTCTCAAAACATACTTTTTTTCTGTGTCCCTGTCTGTAGAACACATTGACAAAGTGAGTCAAAGGAAGACTTAAAAATTGGCTTTCTGGGACTGGAGAGAAGGCTTAGCGCTTAAGGCATTTGCCTGCAAAGCCGAAGGATCCCAGTTCGACTCTCCAGGACCCATGTGAGCCAGATGCATAAGGGAGTACATGCATCTGGAGTTCGTTTGCAGTAGCTGGAGGCCATGGCATGCCCATTCTCAATATCTCTCTCTCTCTCAAATAAATAAATAAAATATACTTTTTAAAAAATTGGCTTTCTGAAATAATGTGCTTTTCAGTGCAGAATGTTTTTGATTTCTTAATAAGAAACAGTATAGGGCTGGAGAGATAGCTTAACAGTAAAGCACTTGCCTGAGAAGCCTAAGGACCCAGGTTTGATTCCTCAGGACCCATATGAGCCAGATGCACAAGGGGCACAGAATCTGGAGTTCCTTTGCAGTGGTAAGAGGCTCCCTGGTGTGCCCATTCTCTCTCTCTCTCTCTCTATTTGCCTCTCTGTCTCTTTCTCTCTCTTTCTGAAATAACTAAATAAATGTTTAAAAGAAGCAGTATAAAAATGTTACATAGGATTAAAGGTGAGCAACAAAGATTATTATTAGAGCTATGAGAAAACATAATGATTTCTCATTATCCTAGCCTCTCCTCATAAGTGTGGGGCCCCTGGACTCCCCACTTAACATGGGTTTCCCACCTGCACTCCCTGTGGAGTGGAGCGTGGCTCAGATGGGATCTAGGGAAGGCAATGAGTGGTGGTAGGGCCAGACGGCCAGGGCCCCAGGGAAAATGGGCAGCTCCTGGCTTCTGCGGGAGGTGAGGCCCCACTTAGGGGACACACAATAGAGGTCAGGTCAGTGTTTCCTGGCAGTGTCACCCCAGAGACAGTCGCCGAGAAACCGGGCTATGGAGCTCCATCGTTGTGTCCCGAGGCGTCACCTGGGGGAGCACAGGCGGCAAGGTGGCAAAGACTACAAGACACGAATGCTCTGTGAAGGCTAGCGGTGCACTGTGCCACAGTTGAGAATGTGACGGGCTGCATCTGGCTTACGTGGGTCCTGGTGAATTGAACTTGGGTCCTTTGGCTTTGCAGGCAGGTGCCTTAACCGCTAAATCACCTGTCCCGCCCTTGTGAGAGCTTTTAATCGGGCCTCTGTATGCCCAACATTCAGATGACCACTTGAGCAGGACCTTGTGAGGAAGGGTGCTTTCATCACTGACCATCATCACTCACCCTTAAAGGGATGAGCCAGTCAGCTGACTGCATTCCCAGGCATGGTGGGGTATCTGTTAGCCGACTACAGTAAGCCACAGGAGTGGTACCTTGTTCTCATATTGTTTATGTGGTGCTGGGATTGGGACCTCATGCACGCTAGGGATGACAACATTGTTATTTATTTTTTAAAAATGTATTATTCAGTTAGCTGGGCGTGGTGGCGCACGCCTTTAATCCCAGCACTTGGGAGGCAGAGGTAGGAGGATCACCATGAGTTCAAGGCCACCCTGAGACTACATAGTGAATTCCAGGTCAGCCTGGGCTAGAGTAAAACCCTACTCAAAACAAACAAAAAAATTCATTTACTTATTTTATCTGAAAGAGAAAAAGAGGAAGGGAGAGAGAGAGAGAGAGAGGCATATAGAGAGAGAATGAGCGAGTCAGAGCCTCCAGATGCTGCAAACGAACTCCAGATGCATGTGCCATCTTGTACATCTGGGTCCTTTGGCTTTTAACTGCTAAGCCATCTCTCCAGCCCAATATCGCATTTTGAGTACAGAAGAAATGAGTGGGTCTGTGTGGGACGGAGGAAGCAGAATCTGATAGGAGTTCCCTCTCGTGGCTGGCTCGGTCCAGAAGTTCACTCTTACACGCGTCCTTGTGTCTCTTTTCTGGGAACCTTGTATATTTATCATCTGGCAGGATGTTCACATGCACATCCAAAGTGAGTTATTTTCCAGAAATGTTCTCGGAAAACAATGCCTGTTTGTCCCCACGGACAACTAAACAGGCAGTGGGTGGGGAGGCCAGGAACTGCATTCTCTCTGGACATCAGCGTGGGCAGCTGCTCTGTTCAGCAGTGGGAGAGCCACACCTTGCTCTCCGGTACCAAGTTCCAGCCATGCCTAGACTGCACCAAGGGACATCAGTATGACTTGCTTATAAGCGTGAAGTTACTAGGAGGGATTTCATCCAAGTCTCCTTGAAAGTATACTTTTCATGCCTCAGAGTAAATGACAGAGAGCTTGGGTTACAGCCAACCCTGGAAGCCAGCAAGTGTTCGTTCCATGTGTCATGTGCAGCACCAAATGCCTGAAGGAAATATCAACGGTGGTAATCCCAAAGAAATTCAGAAATTCAGATAAAAAAGAAACAGGTTAGAAGGGGGCTGGAGAAATGGCTTAGCTCTTAGGGCACTTGCCTGGAAAGCCAAAGGACCCAAGGTTTGATTCTCCAGGATCCACATAAGCCAGATGCACAAGGTGGTGCAAGCATCTGGAATTGGTTTGTAGTGGCTAGAGGCCCTGGTGCACCCATTCCCTCGATATATAACTGCCTCTTTCCTTCTCTCTCTCCAACAAATAAGTAAATAAAACCAAAAAATAAAAAAAGAACAGGTTAGAAGGGTGAGTTCTAGTTAGGATTAGAAGAGTGATTTCTAGTCAGGGTTAGAAGGGTGAGGTCTAACTAGGATTAGAAGGGTGAGGTCTAGTTAGGATTAGAAGGGTGAGTACTTAGGATTAGAAGGGCGAGGTGTAGTCAGGGTTTGAAGGGAGAGGTCTAGTCAGGGTTAGAAGGGCGAGGTCTAGTCAGGATTAGAAGGGTGAGGTCTAGTCAGGGTTAGAAGGGAGAGGTCTAGTCAGGGTTAGAAGGGCGAGGTCTAGTCAGGATTAGAAGGGTGAGGTCTAATTAGGATTAGAAGGGTGAGGTCTAATTAGGATTAGAAGGGCGAGGTCTAGTTAGGATTCCAGAAGAAAATACTTGGAAAAGCAGCTCAAACTAGGGAAGACTTACTTCGATTCAGCACCTTCAGCCTGTGGTTGGCACCATTATTCTGAGGCCTGTGCAGAAGTCAGATCTAGTGAAAGCACACCACAGTAAAGCAGGCAGGGAGAGGAAGGAGGAGGAAGAGGAGGAGGAGGAAGGAGATAAAGGAGAGGAGGGAGGGAGAGAAAGGAGACGGAGGGAGAGAAAGAAGAGTGATGGAGGAGGTGAGAAAGGAGAGGGAGGGAAGGAAAGATAGAAGGTAGAGGGAGAGAAGGAGAAAAAGAGAGGGAATAAAGGAGGGAGAGAGAGGGAGGGAGGGAGGAAGACAAGCAGAGGGAGGAAAGGAGGGAGAAAAGGAGAGGGAGGGAGGGATGAAGATAAGGAGAGGGTGGGATGGTGGCATAGAAAAGAGGGAGGGAGGGAGGGAGAGAGGGAGAGAAAGAAGAGGGCGAGGGAGGGAGAGGAAGGAGAGGGAGTGAGTGAGAAAATACAGGGGGAAGGACGGAGTGAAAAGGAGAGGGAGGGAAGGAGGGAGAGAAAAGAGGTAAAGGGAGGGAGGGAGAGAAAGGAGAGGGAAGGAAGGAGGGAGAGAAAAGATAGGGAGGGAAGAATAGACAGAAAGGAGAGGCAGGGAGGGAGGGAAGGAGAGGGAGGGAGGGACAGAAAGAAGAGTGAGGGAAGGAGGGAGAGAAGATAAAGAGAGGGAGGGAGAGAGGGGAAGAAAGGAAAGGGAGAGAAGGAAGGAAAGAAAGGAGAGGGAGGAAGGGAGGGAGACAAAGGAGAGCGAGGAAAGGAGAGAGAGAAACGAGAGGGAGGGAGGGAGAAAGAGAAAGGGTAAGGTGGTATGGAGAGAAAGGAGAGGGGGGAGAAAGGAGGGAAGGAGTTGAGAAAAGAGGAAGAGGGAGGGAGAAAGCAAGAGAAAGTAGAGGGAGGGAAAGAAAGAAGAGGGAAGGAAGGAGGGAGAGAAAGGAGAGGGAGGGAGTTAGAGAGAGGGAGAGAAGGTAGAGGGAGGGAGTTAGAGAGAGGGAGAGAAGGTAGAGGGAGGGAGTTAGAGAGAGGGAGAGAAGGTAGAGGGAGGGAATGAGGGAGAGAAAGGAGAGGGAGGGAGAGAAGGAGATGGAGGGAAGGAGGGAGAGAAAGTAGAAGGAAGGAGCGAGAGAGAGAAAGGAGAGGGAGGGAAAGAGAGAAAGGAGAGAGAGGGAGGGAGAAAATGAAGAGGGAGGGAGGGAGAGAAAGAGAAAGGAGAGGGAAGAAGGGAAGGAGGGGAAGAAAAAGGAGGGAGAGGGAGGAATGGAGGGAGAGAAAGTAGATGCAGGGAAGGAGGGAGATAAAGGAGAGGGAGGGAGAGAAAGAAAAGTGAGAGAAGTACAGAATGGAGATGGAGGGAGGGAGAGAAAGGAGCTGAGCTCCCAATAGCCTTGCCAAGGACATGCCCCTAGGGACATAGCTTGCTCTGGTTAAGACATCCCCAGTGATGGAGCTTCCTCCCGTTAGGCTCCCCTCTTTTTTTTCTTTCTTTTTTTTTTTTTTTTGTATTTTTATTTATTTACTTGAGAGCGACAGACAGCAAGAGAAAGAGTCAGAGAGAGAGAGAGAGAGAGAGAGAGAGAATGGGCGCGCGCCAGGGCCTCCAGCCACTGCAAACAAACTCCAGACGCGTGAGCCCTCTTGAGCATCTGGCTAACGTGGGTCCTGGGGAATTGAACCTCGAACTGGGGTCCTTAGGGCTTCACAGGCAAGCGCTTAACCGCTAAGCCATCTCTCCAGCCCATAGGCCCCGCTCTTAAAGGTTCTACCATCTCCCAAAAGCACCACATGGGCTTGGGCGGGGGCACTCTAATTCTAAATTATGACTAACTGAGAGTGTTTCAGAATTCCAGAAATATGCAGAACCACGCAGAGCAAGCGAAACAACACAGACAAGCAGGGGAAGAAAACAAGACCACACGGAACAACTGCAGAACCCCGGAACCAGCGGCAAGGCTTCTGAAGCCAGCAGCCAGGGTGGAGTGCAGAGCGCAGGAGGCCGCAGAGCCTTCCCTAGGCAAGTCAAACAGCTGTCAATCCACCCGCCTTTGGCCTGCGAGACCTAAGGGGGAAGTTCATAACTGTCATCCCAGCACCAGTGGGTGGAGACAAGAGGATCCAAGGAGGGAGACAGAGAGGGGTGGTGATGTAGTTCAGTGGTAGGGGGCTTGCCTATTAATTGTGAAGCTCACTCCAGCACCACAAATTAAATTAATTAACAAATAAAGGATGGCAGATGTTGGTGGTGTTTTTACAAATCCGGATATGAAAGCTGCAACTCCTACAATAAAGACAAACAGGGCTGGAGAGATGGTTCAGCCCTTGAGCTTGCCTGCAAAGCCTAAGTACCCAGGCTCAGTTCCCCAGTACCCTTGTGAAGCATGCACCTGGAGTTCATTTGCAGCAGCTAGAGACCCTGGAATGCCCATTATCTCTGTCTGTCTCTCTTCTATCTCTGTGCTTGCAAATAAATAAATAAAATATTTTTTAAAATATTTTGTTTTTATTTATTTATTTGAGAGAGGGAAAAAGGGAGGGAGGGAGGAAGGGAGAGAGAGAGAGAGAGAGAGAGAGAATGGGCACACTAGGACCTCCAACCACTGCAAATGAACTCCAGATGCATGCACCACCTTGTGCATCTGGCTTACGTGGGTCCTGGGGAATTAAACCAAGGTTCTTTGGCTTTGCAGGCAAGTGCCTTAACCGCTAAGCCATCTCTCCAGCCCTATCTTTTTTACATATTTAAAAAAAATATTTTTTATTGGGCTGGTTAAGGTGCATGTCTGCAAGCCAAAGGACACAGGTTCGGTTCCCCAGGACCCAAGTAAGCCAGATGCAAAAGGGGGAGCATGCATCTGGAGTCCATTTGCAGTGGCTGGAGGCCCTGGTGTGCCCATTCTCTCTCTCTACCTGCCTATTTCTGTATCTTTCTCTCAAATAAATAAAAGACTTCTTATTAAAACACACACACACATATATATACATATATGACGCCAGACAGATCAGCCTGGGCTATAGTGAGACCCTAACTTGAAAAACAAAAGAAAGAAAGAAAGAAAGAAAGAAAGAAAGAAAGAAAGAAAGAAAGAAAGAGAGAGAGAAGGAAAGAAAGAAGGAAGGAAAGAAGAAAGAAAGAAGAAAAGAAGGAAGGAAGGAAGGAAGGAAGGAAGGAAGGAAGGAAGAAGAAATAGAAACCTTGGTCTGTAGCCCAGGCTGGCTTCGGGTCACCAGCCTTGCTTTCGTCTGTGTTTCAAAGTCGCCGCGGCCCTCTGTAACCTTGTGAGCTACGCACGAACATTTCTGCCAGCCTAGATGCTACCAGTGGGAATTCGCCGTCTAGGAGACTATGCGCTCGTGATGTTCTGGGGGTTGTTTGCTTAATCCAAGGTTACGGTGGTTTTCATCTACTAGTTCTATAACCGGAATGCTTTTTTATTGACAACTTCCATAATTACAGACAATAAACAATGATAATTCTCTCCCCTCCCCGACTTTCCCCTTCACAACTCCACTCTCCATCGTATCCCCTCCCTCTCTCAATCAGTCTCTCTTTTATTTTGATGTCCTCGTCTTTTCCTCCTATTATGAGGATCTTGCAAGGTCACGGATCTCCAGGCCATTTTGTGTCTGGAAGACTGCATTGTAAGCAGTCCTGCCCTGTCTTTGGCTCTCACATTCTTTCTGCCTCCTCTTCCACAATCCCAGTTCAAAGTTTTGTGCTGATCTCCCCAGCACAAAGTGGTACATGTGTTTGGAATCCCCACACGCCTACAGCAATGAGGGGCGGAGCCAGGAAAATCCAGAAGCTCACTAGCAGCAGAGCAAGAGACCCTGTCTCAAAAGAAAGTGGAAGGAGAGGAGGAACACCCCGAGGTTGTCCTTGCACCTCTACAGGTATGCCGTGGCACACATGTCCGTACAAATGCGCACGCACACACACACACACTCAAACACACACACACACACACACACACACTCAAACACACAATAAAAACAACAAAGCCGGGCGTGGTGGCGCACGCCTTTAATCCCAGCACTCGGGAGGTAGAGGCAGGAGGATCCCGGTGAGTTCGAGGCCACCCTGAGACTCCATAGTGAATTCCAGGTCAGCCTGGGCAAGAGTGAGACCCTACCTCGGAAAAAAATAAAATAAAATAAAAACAACAAAAATGCCAATTTTCTCTTAAAAAAAAAAAAAAGACCAGGCTACAGAGATTGCTTAGCAGTTAAAGTGCTTGCCTGAGAAGTCTAAGGACCCACATTCAATTCCCCAGTCTCCACATAAGCCAGATGCACAAGGTGGCACATGCATCTGGAGTTTGTTTGCAGTGGCTAAAGGCCCTGACATGCCCATTCTCTCTCTCCCTCTCTCTCTCTGCCTCTTTCTCTCTCTCTTCCTCTCTCCTAAATAAATAAAAGTACTCCAGACACATATACCACCTTGTGCATCCTGGGGAATCGAACCTGGATCCTTTGGCTTTGCAAATACCTTAAGCACTAAGCCATCTCCCCAGCTCCGCCATGATGGCTTTGATATGGACACTGGCATGTTCCAGACTTCATGCTGACAGTGATCGCCCCCAGCCTTCTTTGGTTTCCTCTCTGCCATGGCTCACTGTCTCTACAGGGCTTGTCCCCTCAAGCTTGATGTCCAGCTATGGCTCAGGCCACTCAGAAGACATGTCTGCCATTTGGGTGCTACAGTCACAATTTTTCTAATGAAGTCTGTTGGAGTTTGAATGATGAATGTCCCCCGAAGGCTCCTGTGTGTCAGCACTTGGTCCCCAGCATGTGGCAGTTTGGGGAGGTTATGGAATCTCAGGAGCAGGGTAGCTGGCCCAGGCTCCCATTCCTGGCTCTGCTTCCTGATCATGCCAAAGCCAAGAGGTGCTCCTACCGCCATGCTTTCCCTGCGGGTGTTGCCTCTGTCCGCTCAAACTGTGAGCCAAGATACCTCCTTTCTCCTTAAGTTGCTTTTAGCCAGGTATTTGGTCACAGCAACAAAAAAGGAACTAATACAAAGTGTAATTGGGACTGGAGAGATGGCTCAGTGGTTAAGACACTTGCCCGCAAAGCCAAAGGACCCAGGTTCAGTTCCCCAGGATCCATGTAAAGCCAGATGCACAAAGTGTAAGTCCCACCTACCACGATTGAGCCCTCCTCAAACCTTTTTTTCCTTGGGTATCCTCCATTAGCTTGAAGACACTCTTCTGTCTTCAGAGCTGAGGGTGAGACCCAGAGCCCTGTGCATGCTGGGAAAGCTCTCTAGCACCGAGCTGCATTCTGGCTCCAAGACACCTTTCTTAGCCTCCTTTATATTCCCAGTCCTGGTTTAATACTTTATATTGAATGTTCTCTATTCAAATTGCTGGATGGTTTGTGTCTCTCGATTGGCCACAGTCACCATGAATCTTAACATTTTTTTCCCAATGCTTTCATTTCTATGACTAGCTTGGTTAATTTTTTAAAAAATATTTTTATTTATTTATTTGAAGAAAGAGAGAGAGGGAGACGATGGGCACACCATGGCCTCTTGCTACTGTGAATGAACTCCAGATGCATGTGCCACTTGTGTATCAGGCTTTATGTGGATACTGAGGAATTGCACCCAGGTCATCAGGCTTTGCAAGCAAGTGCCTGTAATTGCTGAGCCATCTGTCCAGTCCCCCTTCCTTCCTTACTTTCTTTCTTTCTTTTTTCTTTGTGTGTGTACTACATGTGGTCTGTATGTATGGCATATGCCATGTCATTTGCTATCTTACATTTACTATCTTTCTCAGTCTAAAAGTTTGAAGGTTTTAGTCTAGAAAGTTGCCTTTAATTTTTAAAAGATCTAAACAATTGTGCCCACACAACTCAAAATATATAGAATACTTTCACATATGTTGTAGTTACCTTCTCATTGCTAGGATAGAGCGCCCAACCAAAAGCAGCTGATGGGAGGAAGGGTTTTTTTTTTTTAATTTTATTTTGGCTTACAGTATTTAAAAATATTGTTTATTTATTTATTTATTTATTTGGGAGAGATAAAGAGGGAGAAAGAGAGAGAATGGGCGGATGGGTGTGCCAGGGCCTCCAGCCACTGCAAACGAACTCCAGATGCATGTGTCCCCTTGTGCATCTGGCTTACGTGGGTTCTGGAGAATTGAACCGGGATCCTTTGGCTTTGCAGGCAAACGCCTTAACTGCTATTGGCTTACAGTGGGTGGAAACCAATGGCAGGAGAGTGAGCCAAACTTTAGCAAGGGGGAACTGGCTAGAACACCTCTAAGCTCTCCCCCAGCAAGGCTCCACCTCCCAAAGTGCCACCAGCTGGGGACCAAGCACTCAGGATACACGAGTTTATGGGGGACATTTGATTCAAGCCACCGCAACATACATAGCACGTCATGCCTCTGTACATGAAATCACTTAGAGCAGCTGCCGAATGGAACGAGCCTGGGTTTTCATGGGGTCTGTGTCTCAGGGAATTGGGAGTCTCTAGAACGAAGAGGGTCTTTCTGGTGCATGTGTTGTCAAACTATTCCCACCTGTGTCCTTCTTACTGATGATGAGCCATCTCATCAACACCAGTGGAACCTTCCTGAAGCGTGCACACATGCCATGACGTTACTAGGTAGCTGTGTAGGATGCACCAGCTAGGAACAGGTCTCTACATGACTGCAGGTTGCTCAGTGGCAAGCTCAGTTTGCATGGCCTGCTGGCATCAGATGGAAGACAAGAGACTACTTCAATATTCTCAAAGATGTATCAGCAAGAGAAGGGCGATTGTGACCTCCACCTCAGCAGAGCCAGCTAAACGGACTACAAAACTAAGGCAGCCTTTCTGTTGCCTTACCCAGCTCAGACACCAAAAGATGAGTGTCTCAGTCCAAAGATCATCCGCTTCTTTAAGCAAGATCATTCCTAAGCCTGCTCACAACTATCTCAAATACCCCAAGTGCCTTACTACAGAAGTGGGCAAAGGTTATAACTCGTAGGACACAGCAGTGCCACTGAACCTGTTACCAAATGTCCTTGACAGCAAACCTGCCCTAGCATTCAGCTTTGCTGAGGTCCTCCACGGTGGGAACAACTGCCCCATTCATAGATTCTGGCCGGCCTCAGGAAGAACTGACAGTAACTGTCATAGCGAAACCCTGGCTCTGCCGGCTGTACTATACAGAGGCACACCGGAAACCATAAAGAAACAAACCTCCTCACTGACCTGGCCTTGCTGCACAACTAATTAGCCAGGCATGCTACTCACAAGCCCTCCTTTGACTAACCAGCACTCTCCTTCCCAAAGCTCCTCCACCTAAGGCAGTGACGGAGGGAGCCACATATCCAGCGCCTAGCCTTCTATGATAGACTTTTTCTGCAGAAAGGCCCCTGGAAACCTTTGCAGTCATGTCTCCTGACACCAAAGGAAGCACTACCAGCCTCCCAGTGAAACTATGAGTTCAGTCCACGACACTCATCTAGCCGGCTATACCCACAGGGCCACCAAGAGCTTCTTAATCACACATCTGAAAGTGCTTAAGTTTCTAAACAGATCTACTGTATAACCATCTGCAGTTTCAACTGCTGGTACAAACACACATACTCTGTATATACACTGCATTTGGTTCATGTCACCTCACTTTAGCACTATTTCAGATAGAGTATCATGTAAACCCACAATGAAACCCCAAGGTCATTCTAATGAAACTCACCATTCCCTGAGCCACATGACTCCATGACCCAATCTCATTCTAAAGACTCACCAGACCCTGAGGCACATGACTCAATGAAAACCCAGGCTCCTTCTAAAGATTCACCCTTCCCAAGACACATGACTCCATGAAAACCCAGGCTCGTTCTAGAGACTCCTTGTTCCCTGAGATACACACGACTCCATGAAAACCCAGGCTCGTTCTAGAGACTCCTTGTTCCCTGAGATACACACGACTCCATGAAAACCCAGGCTCGTTCTAGAGACTCCTTGTTCCCTGAGATACACACGACTCATTGAAAACCCAGGCTCGTTCTAGAGACTCCCGGTTCCCTGAGACGCACGACCCCATGAAAACCCAGGCTCATTCTAGAGACTCCCCGTTCCCTCAGACACACGACGCCATGAAAACCCACGCTCGTTCTAGAGACTCCCCGTTCCCTGAGACACACGACTCCATGAAAACCCAGGCTCGTTCTAGAGACTCCTCGTTCCCTGAGACGCACAACCCCATGAAAACCCAGGCTCGTTCTAGAGACTCCCCGTTCCCTCAGACACATGACGCCATGAAAACCCAGGCTCGTTCTAGAGACTCCCCGTTCCCTCAGACGCACGACGCCATGAAAACCCAGGCTCGTTCTAGAGACTCCCCGTTCCCTGAGACACACGACGCCATGAAAACCCAGGCTCGTTCTAGAGACTCCCCATTCCCTGAGACACACAACCCCATGAAAACCCAGGCTCGTTCTAGAGACTCCCTGTTCCCTGAGACGCACGACGCCATGAAAACCCAGGCTCGTTCTAGAGACTCCTTGTTCCCTGAGATACACACGACTCCATGAAAACCCAGGCTCGTTCTAGAGACTCCTTGTTCCCTGAGATACACACGACTCCATGAAAACCCAGGCTCGTTCTAGAGACTCCCCGTTCCCTCAGACACATGACGCCATGAAAACCCAGGCTCGTTCTAGAGACTCCCCGTTCCCTCAGACACACGACACCATGAAAACCCAGGCTCGTTCTAGAGACTCCCCGTTCCCTGAGACACACGAGTCCATGAAAACCCAGGCTCGTTCTAGAGACTCCCCGTTCCCTCAGACACACGACGCCATGAAAACCCAGGCTCGTTCTAGAGACTCCCTGTTCCCTGAGACACACGACGCCATGAAAACCCAGGCTCGTTCTAGAGACTCCCCGTTCCCTGAGACACACGACGCCATGAAAACCCAGGCTCGTTCTAGAGACTCCTTGTTCCCTGAGATACACACGACTCCATGAAAACCCAGGCTCGTTCTAGAGACTCCTTGTTCCCTGAGATACACACGACTCCATGAAAACCCAGGCTCGTTCTAGAGACTCCTCGTTCCCTGAGACGCACGACCCCATGAAAACCCAGGCTCGTTCTAGAGACTCCCCGTTCCCTCAGACACACGACGCCATGAAAACCCAGGCTCATTCTAGAGACTCCCCGTTCCCTGAGACACACGACGCCATGAAAACCCAGGCCCGTTCTAGAGACTCCCCGTTCCCTCAGACACACGACTCCATGAAAACCCAGGCTCGTTCTAGAGACTCCTCGTTCCCTGAGACGCACAACCCCATGAAAACCCAGGCTCGTTCTAGAGACTCCCTGTTCCCTCAGACACACGATGCCATGAAAACCCAGGCTCGTTCTAGAGACTCCCCATTCCCTCAGACACACGACTCCATGAAAACCCAGGCTCGTTCTAGAGACTCCCCGTTTCCTCAGACACACGACGCCATGAAAACCCAGGCTCGTTCTAGAGACTCCTCGTTCCCTGAGACGCACAACCCCATGAAAACCCAGGCTCGTTCTAGAGACTCCCCGTTCCCTCAGACGCACGACGCCATGAAAACCCAGGCTCGTTCTAGAGACTCCCTGTTCCCTCAGACGCACGACGCCATGAAAACCCAGGCTCGTTCTAGAGACTCCCTGTTCCCTGAGACGCACAACCCCATGAAAACCCAGGCTCGTTCTAGAGACTCCCTGTTCCCTCAGACACACGATGCCATGAAAACCCAGGCTCGTTCTAGAGACTCCCCATTCCCTCAGACACACGAGTCCATGAAAACCCAGGCTCGTTCTAGAGACTCCTCGTTCCCTGAGACGCACAACCCCATGAAAACCCAGGCTCGTTCTAGAGACTCCCCGTTTCCTGAGACACACGACGCCATGAAAACCCAGGCTCGTTCTAGAGACTCCCCGTTCCCTCAGACGCACGACGCCATGAAAACCCAGGCTCGTTCTAGAGACTCCCTGTTCCCTGAGACGCACGAGTCGATGAAAACCCAGGCTCGTTCTAGAGCCTCCCCGTTCCCTCAGACACATGACGCCATGAAAACCCAGGCTTGTTCTAGAGACTCCTTGTTCCCTGAGACGCACGACGCCATGAAAACCCAGGCTCGTTCTAGAGACTCCCCGTTCCCTCAGACACACTACCCCATGAAAACCCAGGCTCGTTCTAGAGACTACCCGTTCCCTCAGACACACGACGCCATGAAAACCCAGGCTCATTCTAGAGACTCCTTGTTCCCTGAGATACACACGACTCCATGAAAACCCAGGCTCTTTCTAGAGACTCCTCGTTCCCTGAGACGCACGACGCCATGAAAACCCAGGCTCGTTCTAGAGACTCCCTGTTCCCTGAGACGCACGAGTCGATGAAAACCCAGGCTCGTTCTAGAGCCTCCCCGTTCCCTCAGACACATGACGCCATGAAAACCCAGGCTTGTTCTAGAGACTCCTTGTTCCCTGAGACGCACGACGCCATGAAAACCCAGGCTCGTTCTAGAGACTCCCCGTTCCCTCAGACACACTACCCCATGAAAACCCAGGCTCGTTCTAGAGACTACCCGTTCCCTCAGACACACGACGCCATGAAAACCCAGGCTCATTCTAGAGACTCCTTGTTCCCTGAGATACACACGACTCCATGAAAACCCAGGCTCTTTCTAGAGACTCCTCGTTCCCTGAGACGCACGACGCCATGAAAACCCAGGCTCGTTCTAGAGACTCCCCGTTCCCTCAGACACACTACCCCATGAAAACCCAGGCTCGTTCTAGAGACTACCCGTTCCCTCAGACACACGACGCCATGAAAACCCAGGCTCCTTCTAGAGACTCCTTGTTCCCTGAGATACACACGACTCCATGAAAACCCAGGCTCGTTCTAGAGACTCCCCGTTCCCTGAGACGCACGACGCCATGAAAACCCAGGCTCGTTCTAGAGACTCCCCGTTCCCTCAGACACACTACCCCATGAAAACCCAGGCTCGTTCTAGAGACTACCCGTTCCCTCAGACACACGACACCATGAAAACCCAGGCTCGTTCTAGAGACTCCCCGTTCCCTCAGACACACGACGCCATGAAAACCCAGGCTCGTTCTAGAGACTCCCCGTTCCCTCAGACACACGACGCCATGAAAACCCAGGCTCATTCTAGAGACTCCTTGTTCCCTGAGACACACGACCCCATGAAAACCCAGGCTCGTTCTAGAGACTCCCCGTTCCCTCAGACACATGACTCCATGAAAACCCAGGCTCGTTCTAGAGACTCCCCGTTCACTGAGACGCACGACCCCATGAAAACCCAGGCTCGTTCTAGAGACTCCCCGTTCACTGAGACGCACGACCCCATGAAAACCCAGGCTCGTTCTAGAGACTCCCCGTTCCCTGAGACACACGACCCCATGAAAACCCAGGCTCGTTCTAGAGACGCCCCGTTCCCTGAGACACACGACGCCATGAAAACCCAGGCTCGTTCTAGAGACTCCCCGTTCCCTGAGACACAGGACGCCATGAAAACCCAGGCTCGTTCTAGAGACTCCCCGTTCCATGAGACACACGACGCCATGAAAACCCAGGCTCGTTCTAGAGACTCCACGTTCCCTCAGACACACGACGCCATGAAAACCCAGGCTCGTTCTAGAGACTCCCCGTTCCCTGAGACGCACGACGCCATGAAAACCCAGGCTCGTTCTAGAGACTGCCCGTTCCCTCAGACACACGACGCCATGAAAACCCAGGCTCGTTCTAGAGACTCCTCGTTCCCTCAGACACACGACGCCATGAAAACCCAGGCTCGTTCTAGAGACTCCCCGTTCCCTGAGACACACGACGCCATGAAAACCCAGGCTCGTTCTAGAGACTCCCCGTTCCCTGAGACACACGACGCCATGAAAACCCAGGCTCGTTCTAGAGACTCCCCGTTCCCTCAGACGCACGATGCCATGAAAACCCAGGCTCGTTCTAGAGACTCCCCGTTCCCTCAGACGCACGACGCCATGAAAACCCAGGCTCGTTCTAGAGACTCCCCGTTCCCTGAGACGCACGACCCCATGAAAACCCAGGCTCGTTCTAGAGACTCCCCGTTCCCTGAGACACACGACCCCATGAAAACCCAGGCTCGTTCTAGAGACGCCCCGTTCCCTGAGACACACGACGCCACGAAAACCCAGGCTCGTTCTAGAGGGACTCCCCGTTCCTGAGTACACAGGACGCCATGAAAAACCCAGGCTCGTTCTAGAGACTCCCCGTTTCCATGAGACACACGACGCCATGAAAACCCAGGCCTCGTTCGAGAGACTCCACTTCCCTCAGACAGCAACGACTCATGAAAACCCAGGCTCGTTCTAGAGACTCCTCCGTCCTCTGAGACGCACGACGCCAGTGAAAACCCAGGCTCGGTCTAGATACATGTCCGCGTTCCCTCAGACACATCGACGCCATGAAACCCAGGCTCGTTCTAGAGACTTCCTCGTTCCCTCAGACACGACCATTGACCCGACGGAGCCTCCCCGTTCCTGAGACCACACTCCCAGTACCCAGCTCGTTCTTAGAGACTCCCCGTATCCGCTGAGACACACGACGCCATGAAAAACCCAGGCTCGTTCTAGAGACATCCCCCGTTTCTCCTCGAGCCTCACGACGCATGGAAAACACATGGCTCGTTCTAGAGACTCCCCGTTCCCCTCAGACGCACGAAGCCATGAAACCCAGGCTCGTTCTAGAGACTTCCCCGTTCCCTCAGACCCAGACGCCATTGAAACCCAGGCTACGTCTAGAGACTCCCCGTTCCGTCAGACGCACGACGCCATGAAAAACCCAGGCTCGTTCTAGAGCCTCCCCGTTCCCTCAGACGCACGACTCCATGAAAACCCAGGCTCGTTCTAGAGCCTCCCCGTTCCCTCAGACACACGACCCCATGAAAACCCAGGCTCGTTCTAGAGACTCCCCGTTCCCTGAGACGCACGACGCCATGAAAACCCAGGCTCGTTCTAGAGACTCCCCGTTCCCTGAGACACACGACCCCATGAAAACCCAGGCTTGTTCTAGAGACTGCCCGTTCCCTCAGACGCACGACTCCATGAAAACCCAGGCTCGTTCTAGAGACTCCCCGTTCCCTGAGATGCACGACGCCATGAAAACCCAGGCTCATCTAGAGACTTATTGTTCACTGAGGTACATGACTCATCTAAATTACTTGTTCAAAATTTTAATCCATTCACATTACCTGAATGGATGGCAGCGTCACGTATCAGATGTCTTCTGAGTGACCAGTTCTCAGCATGATACTAGTTGGTCTTCAGAAAATCCTCAAGAACTAGCCAATGTTCCCCACACAACTCCCTGTGCAGCCTGTATTCTACCGAAAAGGTTGTGAGTTACTCACCCATGTCCAAAAGCTTTACTGATGAAATATGAAACTATTTCTGGTATGGACCAGTATATACGTTTGTAGTGGTTGTTTAGTTTTCAATGATTCAAGCTGTAAACAACTGGAAGATTAAGGATGCCTAGTGTAACTATCATGAAAGTATAAACACTTGCTCCCATTACTATACTTTTCTGTACTTTCCATTAATCTTACAATGAGTGAATGGCAGAGAAGAAATTTACATTCAAGAAAATCCAACAAAGCACAGTACCCATTTTGTGACCCCCCACACATTAAATTAACAGCAAATTAATAACAAATTAAATTAACGATTCAGGTCTATCACAGATTCCCCAAACTGGAACTTGAAGCCACCACATAGGCCTTGCCCTATCACGCCTACAGTACCTCAGAAGGACACTTCCCACCTGTTGTAAGCTCATGGACCACCAAATGTTTGCCAACATGTATTTTCTACTGCTAACCTTAAGACTATCTTTAACTGAGCCTGTCTACCTCACGGTATACTACAAATACAGGGATTATGGTGATTAAGCACTCAGCATATGGGGCTGGAGAGATGGCTTAGCGGTTAAGGCGCATGCCTACGAAGCCTAAGGACCCCAGTGCAATTCCCCAGGTCCCACATAAGTCAGATGCACAAGGTGGCACATGCATCTGGAGTTCACTTGCAGTGGCTGGAGGCCTGGAGCACGCATTCTCATTCTATGTGTGACAAATAATAAATAAAAAATTTAATAAAACCGTATGGGTGGGAATTTGAGCACAGTTCATTATTGTTTCTGTCAGGCTGTACATTTGTGCCCTGACTTTCAGATTTTTTTTAATTTTTAATATTTATGAGTAACAGACAGAGGGAGAAAGAGATAGAGAGAATGGGTGCATCAGGGCCCTCCAGCCACTGCAAATGAACTCCAGACTCATGCGCCCCCTTGTTCATCTGGCTTACGTGGGTCCTGGGGAATCGAGCCTCGAACCGGGATTCTTAGGCTTCATAGGCAAGTGCTTAACTGCTAAGCCATCTCTCCAGCCCTGACCTTCAGGTTTTTATTTTTTATTTAAAATTTTTTTAAATTTAATTTAATTTATTTATTTGAGAGCGACAGACAGAGGGAGAAAAGAGGGAGAGAGAAAGAGAGAGAATGGGCGCGCCAGGGCTTCCAGCCACTGCAAATGAACTCCAGACACGTGCGCCCCCTTGTGCATCTGGCTAACATGGGTCCTGGGGAGCCAAGCCTCGAACCGGGGTCCTTAGGCTTCACAGGCAAGCGCTTAACCGCTAAGCCATCTCTCCAGCCCCAGGTTTTCATTTTTAAATTTTATTTTTATTTGTGAGCTTGTGTGTAAGTGCAGGCACCTGAGTGGTCAGAGGACAACTTCTACGCCAATTTGAGGCTCTCTCCTTATTCACTGCTTCTGTGAACTTCTGAGGAATTTTCCTGTCTCCAGCATCCTTCTCACCGCAGGCTAAGATGGCAGAAGCCCAGCAGAGCTTCCAGCTGTTACATGGGGTCTGGGGATCCAAGAGTTGCAGAGCAAGTACTTTATCCATTACTCACCGTTACCCTCCTGTTGAGCTTTAAGCCAACAGATACTAAAAATTAACCTAGGAATTTGGATTTATTACAAAAAAAAAAAAAAAGTTTCCTCCTAAAGTCTTCTAGTCCAGACTTGGTGACTAAGCACTACTAATGAGCTGAGCTGAAAACCTCCTCTGTGTAGACTAGCTGACAGAAAGCTGGAAAATGCTACACTACATGCAGTTCAATGGGAGAGAGAGAAATCACCAGTGGAGATTCTCAACAGTGGACACTGCAAGCCTTAAGTTTGGCCAGCCAGGCCAAATGAGCTGACAGGTACAATAGTGGCATGTCTGTTATGGGGAAACCAACTGCCCTCTAATTGGACTGGAAGCCCGCTCCATGGGAGGGAACACATTCCCGATACTGAAAACCTACGAGAGGAGTAGTCATGAGCCGTAGGAGTGTAATGTCTACTGCTGTCTGGCTAAGTGTATATACCATGCTCACCAAACTGCTCAGTATGCACTTCTCTTAATGTTCATACCCATATATATTTTTTTTGTTGTTATTTTTATTTATTTATTTGAGAGCAACAGACAGAGAGAGAAAGAGGCAGATAGAGAGGAGAGAGAATGGGCGTGCCAGGGCCTCCAGCCACTGCAAACGAACTCCAGACGCGTGTGCCCCCTTGTCCATCTGGCTAACGTGGGTCCTCAGGAGTCAAGCCTCGAACTGGGGTCCTTAGGCTTCACAGGCAAATGCTTAACCGCTAAGCCATCTCTCCAGCCCATACCCATATATTAATGCTACTGTCACTTATGGTTAGAAAAGCTTCTCTTTTCAGATGGCAGTGACTTTGGGATGACTCAGAAGGCACCATGGTGCTGAGAAGTGACAGAGGAGTGCTCAGAACTGAAATATCTCTAGTCATCACACCTTCTAAGGTTCAGGGTCCATTGCAGAAGAGATGGTAGAAAGAATGTAAGAGCCAAAGGAAGGGTAGGACTCCTTACAATGTGCTCCTCCAGACACAAAATGGCCTGGATATCCATGACCTCACAGTGCCTGACACTACCTACACAGACCATAAGAGGAGGAAATGATCATGACATCAAACTAAAAGAGACTGATTGAGAGGGGGAGGGGATATGATGGAGAGTGGAGTTTCAAAGGGGAAAGTGGGAGAGGGAGGTAATTACCATGGGATATTGTCTACAGTTAATGGAAGTTGTCAGTAAAAGTCAATAAATAGAAAGATATGAAGGACTAGCTTAGAACTTAGAATCTAGCCATCTCCACACAGGTTACAAGGACATCAAGGCTAGTATCAAATCCCATCTCAGAGCTTGAAGAGGGAGAAAGCTTTAGGCCAGACAGCACTTGAGGTCAAGTTGACCCCTGAAGGGATGAAGTCCCCTCCAATTAAAGGCTAAAATCATGCCAGATGCACAAAGTGGTACATGCAACTGGCGTTCACTTGCAGTGGCAAGAGATCCTGGCGTGCCCATTCTCTCTCCCTCTCCTTTTCCCTCTTTCTAATAAATAGCTAAAGGGCAGAAAACCACGAGAGAAGACAGCCTTTCACTTCCCCAGTCATATGTGGCATCCAGTATCAGGAGGGCTGACAGCACCATGCAGTGTCTGCTGGTTAGGGAACTACATAGGTCAGGTCAAAATTTAAAAAAAAGAAAAAAAAAAGTGAACCTGGGGGAAACAAGCCACTCCTAAAGCTAATGGTAAACAGTAGAATAAAGGTTGTGCTTCCTCCTTCTAGAGCAACCCAACAACTTGCCAGGTCACCATCCAACCCAGCTGGTAACAGCAACAGGAAGATTTCATCCCCCAGTCCCTCCAGAAGCACGTGACCATCGGAAAGAGGGCAGCTCAGTGGTTGCAATGCAATCAGTGAGCAGACCCCCCTCAGGCTCACAAAGCAGCGCTTACCCCTGGAATTGGCTTTCCAGGGTTCCCCTTTGTGCCACTGGTGCCGGGGCCTGGCTGCTCACGTGCTGCTCAACAGCTGAAGATGCCCAGCACTCGTGGGCCCCTTACATTTACAAAAGGGTTTCTTTCACAGATGTAAGAGAGGATTGGGGTGTTTTGTTTTGCTAAGCTCACTGACTAACTGTAGCATCGTTGGCTGATACTAACTAACCTGGACCCAGGGTCCACCATTGTATCCAAGCATGAGAGACTTATTTTCAGTTATAATATAGGTATAGTATATTCAGGCATAAGAGACTTCTGTTTAGCTACCAGTAGTTCTTTGAAATGGTGTCCAAAAAAGAGGGCAAACAAGACCCATGTAAACCACACCGTGATGTTGCCAGAACAGAGCTGGCACAGTGGTGACCGAGCCCGGTGGAGCTGGCCTGCCTCTAGCTTCACCCACCTCTCCCTGGCTTTTCTGGCTACGCTGTTAGGTGTGCCAGCTAACCTTGTCTACTTGACTGCATTCAGGGTCACGCAGGATACTGCGGAGGCTCACCTCCAGGGTGTGTCTTTCAGAGCATTTGCAGAGAGGATTAACTGAAGGGGAAGATTCACCCTGAAAGTGGGCAGCACTACCCCAGGGACTGGGGCGTGGGGTGTGCTGGACAGAATAAGGAAAAGCAGGAAGGATACAGAATAGCTGTGCTTTAAAGCAGGACAGAATTGTTCACCTCAAATTCTATCCAGACAGTTCATGGTTATTAGCCCTCTCTGATCAAAAACCACAAGAGAGAGAGAGAGAGAGAGAGAAAATGGATGTGCCAGGGCCGCTAGTCACTGCAAATAAACTCCAGATGCACACACCACCTGTGCATCTGGCTTTGTATGGGTCCTGGGGAATCAAATTCATGTCCTTAGGTTTTGCAGGCAAGTGCTTTAACTGCTGAACCTCAGACCTATACAGTTCATTTTAAATGCTACAGATAAGAAAACTCTTCCTCAAACACAAATTAAGTTAGCAGCCTCTCTAGGAGGAACTTGTTTAGAAATATAGAAGCTGCTACATTTAGTTCCTACTGAATATTCAGACAGGATATATATGCAAAATTGGAACCCTACAAAGTTGCCAATATTCAATTATATTTTGCATATAAAGTAATAATTCTATATGGCTCAGTCTAATATGCTCCTGTAAGGTACTGAGAGATCACTGATTTACAAGTGCAAGTTCAGACACTGCAAGCTCCTAAATTAAGTCTAATGCTTCAAATCTTTATTTGTGGGAATTTCTAGATTTGTTTACTTTGCCCACACTTCCCTAAGAAAGCAGCATTTAGATGCTTTTGCTTCCTACAGGTTTGCATTTATATTGATGGTTTAACTGACATGTCAGAAATAACAAAGCAAGTAACTGAACACCTCATAAATCAATCTAAACAAAATGCTGTTGTGTTTGATCTGAAACAAGAACACCTTTGTTTGTTATCAATCAGGAAGACAGGTGCGACACTGAAGAGTTCAACAGCTGCTGATGGTCCCCAAGCCAAACTGTGTATTGTCCAGACTGACTTTTAAAAAAAATATTTATTTACTTTAGAGAGAGAGAATGAGAATGGGTATGCCAGAGCCTCTATCTACTACAAACAAACTCCAGACATATGCACACTGGCTTAAGTGGGTACCAGGGAATTGAACCTGGGTCTTTAGGCTTTGCAGGCAAGTGCTTTAACCGCTAAGCCATCTCTCTAGTCCTGATGAAATATTTAAAATGATCGAATACGGCTATAAGTTATTTAATGAACAATATCTCTGTTCTAAAATAACACTCCAAATATTTTTATTTCATATAGTTTCATAGTTTTATTTGGCAAAGAGAGGCCTAAGAATTAAAAAAAAAAAAAAACATTTCCAGAGGGAACAACTTTTATTATAAAATAAACATGTATGATTTGGGAGGACAAATCTCAAATGTATATTTTTGACTTTGCCAATGTTATTATACAAAAAAGATATTTTGTGGAAATATTTAAAAATGTAAAAACCAGTCCAGGCAACATAGCTATACAATCTTGCTGTAAAAGTACTTATATCAAATTCTGCCCAAAATACTCTTGTAATATACTAAGTGTGGTTTCTCAAGTCACTCTTCACTGGCGGCTGGCTTTTCCATTTTCTGTTGTCTCCATCCTGGAAAAAAAGGGGAAATGAGTTGGCATATTAAGACATTCACTAACTGTCCATATTATGATCGACTTTACAGCTGGGAGCTAACATCTAATATACTCACAGGCTAGAAGAACATGAGTGTGTGTGTGGGGGGGGGGCTAAGTAGGGGGCTCCAGCTAATACAACTTCCTCGTCTACAGAAGGAAGAGAACTGAACCTGGAGAATGAGTGGGCTTCTTTAAGACTATTTCTGGGCTGGAGAGATGGCTTAGTGGTTAAGGCGCTAGCCTGCAAAGCCTAAGGACCCAGGTTTGATTCCCCAGTAACCACACAAAGCCAGACACACTGGATGGTGCATGCATCTGCAGTTTGCTTGCAGTAGCTAGAGGCCCTGGCATGCCCATTCTCTTTAGCCCCCATAAATAAATCAATTTTGTTTTGTTTTGTTTTTCAAGGTAGGGTCGCACTCTGGCCCAGGCTGAGCTGGAATTCACTAGTCTCAGGGTGGCCTCGAACTCCCTACGATCCTCCTACCTCTGCCTCCCAAGTGCTGGGATTAAAGGAGTACACCACCATGCCTGGCAAAAATAAAATATTAAAAAAAATTTTTTTTTAGGTCACAAATTTATTTTGTTATCCTGTCTTCCTTCTCTAAGAAAAATAAGAAAAAGGGCTGGAGGAATGGCTTAGCAGTTAAGGCATTTATTTGCCTGCAAAGCCAAAGGACCCAGGTTCAATTCCCCAGGACCCACATTAGCCAGATGCACAAGGGGCACACGTATCTGAAGTTTGTTTGTAGTGGCTGTAGGCCCTGGCGTGCCCATATTTTCTCTCTCCCCCCTTTGTCTGTCAAATAAATAAATAAAATTAAAAAAAAATTGTATTGATTTGAGTATATAATTTAGGCTTAAAAAAAAAAAAAGAAAATTAAGAAAAAAAATCGATTCAAAGATCCATTTCCTGGACAGCAGCATTTCTACCTTTTGATAGGACACTATGACATCAGGGCACCCAGGTCAACATCTTTGCATCAGTAACCATGTTTTTGTTTTTTTTTTAAAAAATTTTTAAAGTAACTTATTTATTTATTCATTTAGGAGAGACACAGAGAGAAAGAGGGCATGCCACTGGCTCTAGCTATTGCAAATGAACTCCAGACCCAAGTGCACCTTGTGCATCTGGTTTATGTGGGTTCTGGGGAATCAAACCTGGTGTCCTTAGGCTTTGCAGGCAAGCACCTTAACCACTAATCCATCTCTTCAGCCCAGTAACCATGCTGTAATGATGAAAAACAAGTAAGAAAGCCTAGCAATATAAGGACTATCCACTGGCTGCCAGCACTGCATACATTAAAGTACACATTACTTTTCTAATTACATCCTCTGCATGCTTGATCATTTTTATAGTCTTGCATGAGCTTTAGAATTAGCACAAAGAAATCTCAGAAGTTTTTCCTCATTTAAAAATCAAGAGTAGCAGAAAAATAATTGTGTGAAACAAGGGTGCCTTTTTAAATAAAGACATGATGATGAATACAAAATTAAGTTAAAAATTTTTTTAGGGCTGGAGAGATGGCTTAGCGGTTAATGTGCTTGCCTGTGAAGCCTAAGAACCTAGGTTTAATCCTCCAGGTCCCACATAAGCCAGATGCAAAAGGTGGCACATGCGTCTGGAGTTCGTTTGTGGCGGTTAGAAGCCCTGGTGTGCCCACTGTCTCTGTCTCTGTCTCAAATAAAAATAAATTTTAAAAAAACTTTTAAAAAAATTTTTTTAGAGAAGATCCATTTCCTATCCCTTTAGCAAATGCATTTGCGATTTCTTCTAAAAGGTCTAAAATATATCCTATTACAACCCACATTTTAACACTGTTGTTACCTGGCAGGAAAATATTTCCTTTGCTATGGAGATTCAATGCTCTCTGATTTTCCCCTCTATCATGCTAGAAAGCATTGAAAAATAACATAGAATAGTACATGGAGTAAATACTTTCACGGCTATTATCAGTAATGTACCAAGAATGAAACAAGTTAATTGTTCCTCCGATCGGCTGCAGGTTAAATTAGTGCCGAACAGTAGTAAGAAACTGCTGACCACACAAATAGGCAGTTTCAAGGCACACGAACACAACCAGGTTCCGTAACAAATAGCACAGACCCGTTTTCCTCCTTAAGGTGTTGATATAGCTCAGCTCTGTTGTTGACAGAGCTCAAACGTCCAGCAAACTCCTGATGCTTCCTGGAATTGGCAGTGTTGACTCTGTTACTCCACAAGGACAACAAGGACACTGGGCCTGTGTAACATCAGAAAGAAGAGGGAAAAAGGTGGGAAAAGTTTATGACTTCAAAGTTTACAAATTCAACACTCTTCCTTTAGCTCTATTGGTCATTTTATACAGCTTAGGCCATCACACAGTCCTGATTCTACAAGGTACATGTTTATCAGGACCCCCAAGATTCATGACCAGTTCAGTGATTTGCTGGAGGAGTCACCTGACTGAAGCTGCACTCATGACAAAGAATTACTTCAGCACGGGCTAGAGAGATGGCTTAGAGGTTCAGCACTTGCCTGTGAATCCTAAGGACCCCGGTTCAAGGTTCGATTCCCCAGGACCCACGTTAGCCATATGCACAAGGGGGTGCACGTGTCTGGAGTTCATTTGCAGTGGATGGAGGCCCTGGAGCAACCATTCTCTCTCTCTCTCTCTCTATTTCTCTGTTGCTCTCAAATAGATAAATAAAAAATAAACAAAAAATTTAAAAAAAAAAAAGGATTACTTCAGCACCACAGTGAAGATACATGGTCAGATGGCTGAGGGGAAACAAGGCAGAAACGGGAATAAACCCGCTACCTCAGCTCTGTCTCTGTTGAGGGTTCCACAGAGCACATGCTTCCTCTAGAGGCAAAAATGCAAGGGTGTGTGTGTGTGAGAGAAAGACAGACAGACACAGACAGACCTCAGAGCCTGAGACTCAAGAGTTTTTATGGGAGCTAATTATATAGGCAACTTCATAACCAACATGTCGGACTTCCAGGAAAGCTGGTGACAATTTCAAATGTCAGGTAGGTAGTATGACTTCACTATCTAAGAAAAGTCTCAAAAACCAAGTTCTAAGGTAGCAGCCAAGGGCGGTCTTTTCTGATGAGCAGAGCACCATGTTAACTCTTCCTGTACAACAAAAAGCAAAAGAATTAAAGAGCCAAACAACCTTGGGAAAGAAAAGGGTCGGAGAACTCTTCACTGCCAGACCCCAGGACAGACAGTCATGGCAGTGACTATGACAGCAGCCCTGGTGAAAGGACAGAGACGCAGAACAGAAAATAAAGGGAGCCAGAAACACTCACGTATAGTCAACTGACTTGTGAGAAACACACAGAACAAGCCAGAGAAGCACTTGTCTTTTCAACAAGTGCTGCTGCACAACTACATAACTGCGCACAAAGGACGAGTCCTGGAGCCCTCCACACTTGATTTAGAAGTAACCAGGGCTAGGGATGTAGGCCTGTGGAAGAGTACATGCCTCACATGCACGAGGCCCCGGTTGGTCCTCAGCACCAGAAAAAGTATATATAGCCTAAAGCCCTAAGTTCCTTAAAAGGAAACAATTTGGGTTACATTTCTTACCAATACCACAAAAGCAAAAACTGATATATTTGATTTTGCCAAAATTAGCTACTTCTGCTTTTCAGATCCACCATCAACAGAAAGGCAACACAGTAGCAGAGTATCTCCAACTCACATATCCGCTAAGAAAATCATTAAACATCAACAAAAAGAAAACAAATAATTTGGAAATGGGAAAGATATGTGAATGGATTCTTTAGCCAAGAAAACACAGAAAGTGACCACTGAGGGCTGGAGAGGTGGCTCTGTGGTTAAGGCATTTGCTCATGAAGACTAAGGACCCAAGTTCAATTCTCCAGTACCCCCATAAACCAGATGCTCAAGGTGGTGCATGCGTTTGGAGTTCATCTGCAATGGCTGAGGCCCTGGCATGTCCATTCATTCCCTCTCTCACTCTCAAATAAATAAATATTTATTCTTTTAAAAAAGAAAATGAGAACTGGGTGGACACAGTGGCACACACCTTTCATCCCAGCACTAGGCAGGCAGATAGGAAGATCCCTGAGTTCCAGGTCAGCTTGAGCTAGAGACCCTGCCTTGAAAAAAAACAAAACAAACAAACAGAAAATGACAACTGAGCAAATGAAAAAGGCTCAGCAGCAGTGGGGAGAGAGATGAGATCACGAGGCAACCACACAGACCTAGGAGAACAAGAACAAGAAAACAACAAGAATAAACCTGAAGCCGGGCGTGGTAGCGCACGCCTTTGATCCCAGCACTCAGGAGGCTGAGGTAGGAGGATTGCTGTGAGTTCGAGGCCACCCTGAGACTCCATAGTGAATTCCAGATCATCCTGGGCTAGAGCGAGACCCTGCCTTGAGAAAAAGGAAAGGACAACCCTGACAGCAGCGCCAGTGAGGAGGAAGAGGAAGCCCAGGCCACACAGACCTGGGGGTGGCTAGAATAATGAGGCTAACCCTAACACAAGTACTGACAAGGATGCAGGTCAACCGGAGTATAAACTGTACAGCCACTTTGAGGAAACAGGCTGCAATGTTTTGTAACACGTTAGCCATGGAGTAAAAAGAACAATTACCAGTACACATGAAATACAGAAGGCTCTGAAGCACACTGTGCCCGTGAAAGAAGCCCACTGCAGAAGACAGCCGAATACTTAACTTCAGTGATAAGACACTCGGAGAAAGGCAGAATCACAGGAGCACAGAGACTGAGTACAGGGTGACTACAGAGGGCGAAAGCAGAGGAATCACTGGGTGGTAAATTCACTCCATGCAATGTCTAAACTCACAGAACTATTTATCAGAAAGAGTTACTAAGGAGCCGGAGAGATGGCTTAGTGGCTAAGTCACTTGCCTGCAAAGCCAAAAGACCTTGGTTCGATTCTCCAGGACCCCAGCATGGGGGTCTTGCTGCCTCAGGAAAGGCACTGCAGCAAGACACTCATCAGGGCAGTTGCTCCCGGACCCTCCCTAGAGTCTACCTGCTTTTGTGAGTTCTATCTTCTATCTCAGAAAGTGTAACTTCTCTCTTTTTCCTTTCTCTTCTTTGGGTGCTAATCAAAATAACACTTTGGGGGTTTCCCACCTTTTCCCTCAATAAATCTCCTTTGTTTTACTCAAAAAAAAAAAAAAAAATCAATCTGATGACTTCCCACACATGCATCCTAAACAGACAGAATCCAGATGACCTTCAAGGGCATTGAGGCCAAGAATGACATCCCCAAATCTTATCTTTTATGCCTAGAACTATGAGATAAAATTAAAATTTTCAGTCTATAAATAAGACTTGGGAAAAACATCACATACTGTATCTTAATCAACAGAATCTGTACATACACACAAACATACGTGTCTATGTATATTTGTGACAGGTAAGAGCAGGAGGAGGAACATGCGAGAGGAGGAAGAACAGGAGAGGGTGGTGAAGGATGACTATGAGCAAGGCACAATGATTTATTTGCATGGAAATTATCATAACTGAAAACAGTAGTACTGCCTTTAATCCCAGTACTTGGGGGGCAGAGGTAGTAGGATTGCTGTGAGTTCAGAGCTAGCCTGGGACTACATAGAGAAGTCCAGGTAAGCCTGGGCTAGGAGACCCTACCTCAAAAAAAAAAAAAAAAAAAAAAAAAAGTCTGTCACCAATTACGCGGCACTTGATGCAGTACCAGGAATGTAAGCAGACTCAATCTCTGGATTTGCAGTTCAAGCAGAGGCTTTACTTGTCCTCCTAGCTCTTTGAAGGCTGTGAGTGGAATTCCTAACCACATGCATAAACTCTGGCTCACAGACATGGAGCGATCAGTACCACTACAGCAAGAGCTCAGCAGGATCTGTGAGCTCAGCTGCCAAGGCTGTGCATTCCTCACCTTTTGATTTCTCCACTTGTGGAGTCTCGTCCATTTCCATGAAAGGCTTTTTATTTGGAGGCTCCGGGGAGTCAGGAGAATCCTTTATAATCTCGGCTTCAGCCAACTCTTCCTTTCCACGTTCTAAGATTCCTTTCAATCTTGTAGAGGGACAGTGAAAAACTGAGTTAAGCTTTCACGTCTTCAAAAGTGCTTCAATTATTAAATTATCTTTGAGCAACAATTTTTTGTTGTTTTTTGAGACAGGATCTCACATAATGCAAGCTGGTTTCAAATTCCCTCTATAGGCAAGATGACCTCTGGTCACCTGGCCTTCACCTAATGAGTGCTAGGATTACAGGTATATGGCACCATACCTTGTTTACAAAACATACCTGATACCACAAAACAAACCTAGAGACTAACCATAAAGTACTATCTAAAATCAAGTAAGTGAATTTAATAAGGGCTGAGGAGACTGCTCAGCCTGTACAGTACTTGCCCGCTAAGCAAAAGGGTCCAAAGCAGGCACTGGTGGCGCACACCTGTAATCCCAGCATTTAGGATACAGTGGTAAGAGGATCATTGTGAGTTGGAGGGCAGCTTGAGACTACACAGTGAATTCCAGGTCAGCCTGGGCTAAAGCAAGACCCTACTTCAAACCCCTCCAAAAAGAACAAAAAGATGAGTAAGCATGTATTAAATGAAGTGCTATAAACAGAATAGGGTATGCAGGGCACCCTGGTCACCTCTCTGAATCCTGCCATGGTCTGTCCTGTTCGTAATCCTTCGCAGCTTTCTCTGACTTGTCCTCTTTGTCCTCCCTCTTTCTTCCTCGCTTCTTCCGCTCCTCCTCCTCAGGTGGTTTACTCCTGCATGCCATCAGACACTCCAAGACTCTCTGATGTTTCTCTGAGTTGTTGATATGGGCTCGGACAAGGGTTTCTAGTTCATTCCACATGATACGGTACTGTTCATCTCTGCAGCAAAGATTACAACAGCATTCTCAGAAATGCTCTTCTATGTTTGCATACCTAAGCGATAAACAGTATTCAAGTGTCACTCGTTACTGTAAAGTAGAAGGAATTTAATACACAACTTTCTTTTTACTGGACAGTTACTGGTGGAATTCTAAGTTGCAAGTATCCATGTCCACTACTTGCTGTCCATCATATGTAAACATGTATATGTACACAGCCTCACAGATTCCACATGGGGTAAGTCATCTTAAGCAATCTGCATCAAGTACATGTGACGTAGAAGGAATCAAGAAAAAAAAAAACGCTACCTTTTAGGGCCCTTTCCTCTCGTTCCAACTGTGGAAATAGGCAGAGGATCATTTTTTCTTTCCATGTCAACTAAGTTGTAGATAGTTTTTTGACAGTTTAACACATCTTCTTCTGTCAAAGATTCTTTCACAATTACACTGGCTAATGGAACTACCTGTTAGGTCGTTTTTTTTAAAAAAAAAAAAAAAAAGAAAGAAAGAAAGAAGAAAATCTGTCTTGAAAGATGTCAAAGCATTAGGGAAGAACTTGAATGACTACAGATCACCACAGTCAGGAGAATCTGTAACTATTACTTCAGTTCTCAACTACTCATTCTTTACCTGGAGTAAACCCCTATTTCCTTGCTTGAAAAATTACATAACTTAAAGACTTTTAAATTTTCTTCTACAAGTATATATAGAAATACTCAAATAATCTAGAAGAAAAGTGAAGTTATTCCACACTTACCGCTTGCATGTTGAAAATGGTGGTTTGTGAAATAATCATAGGCCAGTAACGGGTGTGTTTTTCTAACTGATCTTTTGCTCGCTCCAAAGGGATCTCAAGGCTTCCATCGATTTTATATCTGGGGTCTAGAAAAGGAGTTAATCTGTTTTCCCTCATAAATTCACCAAAATCCTAATGATAACCAAATAAGATAAAGTTAGACACTATTTCTAATGTTTCAGTGTGGGTTACATGTAACAGTCTGCCTGCTGTCTCAGTCCTGTGGTTTCCCTGGTAGTGGCCCCCACCTCCCTCCCTATACTCCCTCATTTGAACTTGAAGCCTATCAGCTTTCATGCAAGGCCATGAAAAATGCCCCAAACACACACACACATCCATGAAATACCCAGCACTACTCTTTTCATTTCACTCCTGTAATTACTATTTTCTATCATATAAAAACACAAGTTAATCACATTAGAAATCCAATTTGCTTATTTAAAATTACTTTGATGAAACATCAAAATGGTAACCGTGCTCATCTTTGAATGATTGAATTGTAGTCATTTAATGCTTTGTTTTTGTTTCTAAAATGTCTGCATGCTCTCACTTTGCCAAAATGAACACTGACTGGTTTGGCCATTAAAATGACGGTGTGAAAAGATGAGCCTAGTTGAACAGGTACTTAACTGTGTAATACTTTGTGGTTTATGGATAAATCGCATCCAATTTCCACACACACTTGAACACTACACATGAAAGGTGATAATGGAAAATTAAAATCAGAACAACAGAATTTCTCAAAAATGTACACAATTTCAGTGTATATCCCTGTCAATACAAATGTTAAAGGAGCGGCCACCCAAACATTCAAAGGTGCTATTTGCCACCCGAAGTAGCAGAAATAAAGTCTACCCAGAATACTGGCTCAGTGTCCTTCCACGCTGTAACTTTACTGCCTCGGTGCAGCCCAGAGCGTGTCAGTAAGTGCTCAATATATAACACAGACGGGAACACTGTGACAGACAGGCCTACTTGAAGTAACTGTCAACTTCTTCCAAACCATGCTTCTATGTCTTAGCACATAAAAAGAATCCAATAATGACTTGCTAATTAGTAACGAAGTCTTACTGTGATCCTGTAGTCTGTGACTCTTCCACCACATCCTTCACTAATCGAAGGCGGGTCCTCTAGAATGGACCGAGAACTGCTAAGGACATGCAAAAAAATCTCTCCTCCGTGGCTGCTGAGCATATGGCTAATGACTTTGGAACCTGACTTCCGTGGCTGTTCCAATAAAACAGAACGACCTGTAACAGTAAGATGAGCTGTCAGTAAGGACACTCCAAGTGGGCTCTTACTCATCTCACTAAGGTTTATGCCTAGATTCTTTTGTTTTACTTAGTGATCTTCGTAAGTTAACCAACACTGCCAATTTAGTATTCTTCAATTCCTAAACATCTGAATTCTACTTATTCTGAGAAATTCCCAAGCTTACACAGTAACCTGGACAGTTTTCCAGAAACAACAACAATGGTGTTTGTTGGCAGGATGTATTCAATTTCAAGACCACAAAGTTTGGCTTCTGAACATTCAAAATGAAACGTGAGACAACTCCTGGAAAATCCCCAAGCTACTAATACTACAAAATATTTATGGAGAAGACACCATCTCAATTCTTTTTCACAATACTGTGTCAGGACTAACATAGTTATTATAACTACTTTTTATTTTATATGTACAAATGCTTTTAAACCTGGATTTTTTACACAATCAGATCAAATTGTAAAAGTAATAGTAAAATTAACTTTTTAATAAAAGCACAGACTTTTTAGGTCAATGGTTCAAAAAAATAGGCAACCATAAAGATTACCAAAAACTTAGATTTAGAGATGGAGGATAGCACAACAGTTATTAAAGGCGCTTGCTTGCAAAGCCTGACAGCCTGGGATCAAGTCCCCAGTACCCACGTAAAGTCAGATGCACAAAGTGGCACATGCATCTGGAGTTTGTTTCCAATGGCTTAGAGGCCCTGGAGTGTCCATGAGACTATCTCTCTTCTTCCACTCTTTTATAAATAAATAAAATTCAAAAAAATTAGATTCAGAAGTAGAAACCAACTGAAACTTGTAAAACACACATACACATAAGATCACAGATAAGAATGTATGTAGTAATATTGAAAATATAATATTTACACATGATAAAGGTAAAGTATTAAAAGCAAAGTCAATAGATACATATCTGTAATTCAAAATTCAGAGAGCCAAGATAAAGGCATGTATTACTCTGGCTTCTAAGAAAGAAACATGAAGTTAGACAATAAAACTCAAATTTTGGGTTGCAGAGATGGCTTAGCAGTTAAGGTGCTTGTCTACTAAGCCTAAGGACCCAAGTTTGATTCCCCAGGACCCATGTAAGCCAGATGCACAAGGTGGTGCATGCATCTGGAGTTCATTAGCAGAGGCTGGAGGCCCTGGCACAGCCATTCTCTCTGTCTACATCTTCTCTAATAAATAAAATAAAAAATTTTTTTAAAAACTCAAAATTTTCTTTTTTTTGGGGGGGGGGGTTGAGGTAGGGCCTTACTCTAGCCCAAACTGGTCTTGAACTTATAGTGATCCTTCTACGTCTGCCTCCCGATTGCTGGGACTAGAGGCATGCACCACCATGCCTGGCAAATTTTTCTTTTTCTTATCTTCTCTTTTTTAATGCATTGATTTGGGGGAGAGGGAGAAAGAGGAAGAAAGAGGAAGACAGAGAATTGGCGCACCAAGTCCTCTAGCCACTGTAAATCAACTTCATACACATGTGGATCTGGCTTACATGGATCCTGGGGAATCAAACCTGGGTTCTTTGGCTTTGCAGGCAAGTGCCTTAAGTGCTAAGCCATCTCTTCAGCCCTGAAAATTTTTTCCTAATTAAAATTACAGGAACAAAAAAAAAGGGGGGGGAGGCTGGAGAGATGACTTAGCGGTTAAGGCACTTGCCTGCAAAGCCAAAGGACCTCAGTTCAATTCCCCAGAACCCAGATGCACAAGGTGGTACATGCATATGGAGTTTGTTTGCAGTGGCTGGAGGCTCTGGCATGTTTATTCTCTCTCTCTCAAATAAGGTAGGAGGATCATAGTAAGTTCGAGGCCACCCTGAGATTATATAGTGAATTCTAGGTCAGCCCAAGCTAGAGTGAGATCCTACCTTGAAAAACAAAAACAAAAACAAAAACAAAAAACAAAAAACTGCTTGGGAGGTAGAGGTAGGAGGAACGCCGTGAGTACAAGGCCATCCTGAGACTACATACTGAATTCCAGGTCAGCCTGGGCTACAGTGAGACCCTACCTTGAAATCCCCCCCCACACACACACAAAATAAGATCTGTCAGGTGTGGTGGCACATGTTGTTAATCCCAACACTTGGGAGGAGAAGTGGGAGGATCACCATCAGTTTGAGACCAGCCTAAGACTACCTAGTGAATTCCAGGTCAGCCTGGGCTAAAGCCAGACCTACTTCGAAAAGCTGAAAAACAAACAAACAAGCAAAAATTAGTTGGGTGTGGCAGTGCATGCCATTAATCCCAAAATTCGGGAGGCAGAGGCAGGAGGATTGCTAAGCATTTGAGGCTAGCCTGAGACTACATAGTGAATTTCAGGTCAGCATGAGCTAGAGTGAGACCCTACCTTGAAAAATCAAAAAAAGGAAGAAAAAAAAAAAGAGCTAAATATCTAATAAAGTCTCTCAAAACTTAAAAAAGAAAAAAAAAAGTAATGTAAGTTAACAGTTTTGGCAAATAAGACTATATTGACACAATTAGCTTTTCATAGTTCATAGTCTCACTCATAATGCACGCAGCTAAAAACATTAAAGGACAACAGTTACCATTGAGAAGAAAATTAGTAAGGCAGGAAGAAGGTCTGCTGTTTACATCCACAGGTGAAATGCGGTAAGCTCCAGTACAGTAGTGTAATTCTGAAATAGAGAAAACACTGACCTCAAAGAATATAAAGAAACATCCCCATAATGAAAAGGAAACTGGCTTAATGAGTCCCTAAAATAATGAAAAACAAAAGCTCAAAGAGAAATCAACTGATCCTCATGTAACACTTTAAGAACCACTGATTTGTTTTGGTGTCTGTCAGTGTTTAGGCACTTACCAATGTTATTGGTCCTTGGTGTGCACCACTTCAGAGTTATCGTCTCTTTAAATGGGCCTTCTCTACTGCTGCCACCTAAGTGGGTATCACCTTGAAAATATGTTACAGAAACATTGACATTACTAAAACTCTGTCAAAGACCTCTATGAGAACATCATTTTGATAAAAGTCCAGAAAAAAATGCCACGTAGAATATGGATATAGCTACGGTTAAACTCAATACATAATTTCCCTTCACTTTTTATTTATTTGCTGTGTGTGTGTGTGCATGTGTACCAGTGTCTTTTGCCTCTACAAACAAATGCCTATCTAGCTTTACAGGGTGTCTCGGGAACCGAACTTGGGCCAGCAGAATCTGCAAGCACTTTTAACTGCTGAATCATCTCCCAGCCACCTCCCTTTACATTTTTAAAATATTTTTATTTTTATTTATTTATTTGAGAGAGAGATACAGAAACAGGCAGAGAGAGAAAGAAAGAATGGGTGTGCCAGGGCCTCCAGCCACTGCAAACCAACTCCAAATATGTGCGCCCCCTTGTGCATCTGGCTTACGTGGGTCCCGGGGAATCGAACCTGGGTCCTTTGGCTTTGCAGGCAAGCACCTTAACCACTAAGCCATCTCTCCAGCCCCCCCTTACATTTTTATTAATTAATTTAATGATTTAGATCACTGCATAATAACCAATAAACTTTTTTCTAATTTCAAACATCTACAGTGGCCCCTCCTTGCCCACATCAACAAATAACTAAGAAAAAAAAGGATTAGGAATCTAAATTGCACGAATTATATTGAATCCTAGTACGTTTATTCAGAGGAACAACAACACACTAAAAAATCTGGAAGTAAAGCTGGAAGGAGTTAAGATGGCAGAACAAGGCAATTTTGCCTTGACGGAGCCTGCGGTGGAGTCCACAGATGTGAAGTACAAGAAACAAGTGTGAAAGCACAAAGGTGACAAAACGCTGAAGACGACACACACGGTGCCATAAGCACCTCCAGCAGAGACCCAACCTGTCCCAAGACACAAGGGAAAGCCCTGATGGGAAGTGAAGACTCATGCGAGCTCTAGGAGGGTGAGTGGAAGAGCAAGTGTCAAGATGTCATCACAGGAAGGAGAGTGAAGACCATGAGCTGTGCATGGCTGACCCGGGAGCTATGAGATGTGGAGGAAAGGAGGATCAAACAAGGCGGGCCTGCGAGAACAAAGCTGAGGTACATCGTCAGTGCCTACACTTCAGAGGGTGATTAGTGGACACACACCACTCAGAAGAACACAGTCAGCGCCGACACTTGGATACACACCACTTAGAAGAACATGGTCAGTGCCGACACTTCACACTTCAGAGGGGGAGGAGTGGACACACACCATTTAGAAGAACACGGTCAGTGCCGACACTTCACACTTCAGAGGGGGAGGAGTGGACACACAACACTTAAGGCTACCATGGGATGCTGAGTATGAAAATAACACGCTACTAATTGAAACAATTTCTAAGGGAAAAAAAATTAAATCTCAAGGATTTTCTCTAGGCACATGCAAGCCTGTCCTTCTTTTGAGTCTGCTCCTGGTTTTACTTTGGAACATTATGTTTGCAGACAGGAAGAAAGTATGACTGCTGTAAATTCAAAAATGCTCACTAGTCTGAGACAGACTTGGCAATCCTTCCCAGTGATGCCCACAAGCTTAGTTCTTTCAAAAGTAATCTCTATAAAGCATGAGTTTTAGAACGTTAGAGTGATCCTGTTGGTTACAGTTTGAAGAAAGATGAGTTCAGGGCCTTCAAGCTGATCACTACAATATGTGTTACTTGTTGTATCTGAAGAAAGATTGGACTCTCACCACTTTTGAGGAAATCTACATGGGCGTCTTTGTGATGAAGCAGTTCCACATCGTAATTGGCAGACGTATTAGCATGCTGCTCTTCCTTTAAGAGAGTGAGACATCAGTTATTCATTTTGTGTTTTGCTTCAAGTGAGGCCAAATGCATTCAGCCATAACTAGTAAAGTTTGTTCAGTAGTCAAATCTGTTTAAAGATGCATCACTTTCAACATTACGAACCCCATTAAATTAGAGGCCATGGTGTGATGAATTTCTCATATCATGTCAGAATTAACATGAATGACTAATTCAGAAATTTTGGGTTTTTATTTTCATTCCAAATATACTGATTTTCCAATACTTTTTATACATAAACATATATAAAGTAATTGAAATAATTTATAAGTTGAAATGAAATAGTTGTTTTTAAAAAAGCATCTTTAAATGTGTGCAATGAATTAGTAAACACCAATAATTTAAGACAAGCAAAAACTATAAACAAGTTTAATGACTTGTTTTCAACGTGATCTATTTACCAAAAAACCCAAAGATTAAAGATATTCACACAGAGCACACGCATTTCCAGTTCAATGAACAAGTCATCTTTTCACTCTCGTGGCATTTCTCTGTGTGCACTATGCTATACCCAGTACTACTTCACTTATTCACGGCTTCTGCTGGGAAGAGAGTCTAAAGGGCAAGCCTGAAATACCCCGTTAAGAATCAGTTAACAGAAGTAGGAGGAAATTAACAAAGAAGATACACTTCTCAAGCAATTTAGTGTTCATGATGCAATAGGGGGAAAAAACTGAAAATTAGGCTGTGCACAGTAACTCACACCTGTAATCATGGCATTTGGGAGGCTGAGGCAAGAGGCTTACAACTTTCAGGTCAGCCTTAAACATAGTGAGACCCTATCTCAAAAAAAAAAAAAAAAAAGTAGAAAATGGACCACATGAAGCTCAATATTAATTTTATGTACAGTGGCTACCCTATGTTTTAGACATCATCATTACAATGTATTCAATCCTAGTCAATGACAACCCACCCAACCTTACTATGGGCCAAGCCTTCTTCTGGTCCTAGACAACTTATTGATAACATGAAAATGAACAGAAAGCAATCAATTCCTAAGAAAATGTAATGGTAAATTAGAGTTACTATATAGGCTTGTTCATTCATAGAATAACAAACCCACTGGAAGCTACTATGAGCTATGTCTCCCCAGACAATGTATAAGTTACACGTTTCTTGATAGAGGGCGGCAGGAATAAAAATGTAGGAAATAAAATCCACTAAGCAACACAAAGCAAGTAAAATCTCATATCACAGCTCCCAGGAAAAGAATCACAGAGAAGTAATTTAAAATACTATATTTTGATGAAAACACAAAAAACAGATTTTAGAGAATTTCATATGACATATTCTTATTAGAAATTATAATACAGCATGTGATCTGTGATCTTTTCGTGTTCATTCTCAGGATTTACTGACCTGGTCAAAGACACTGAGTGTGGGCTAGCAAAACAGAAAATATAACATGGGAAGAAAAAGCAAAGGTTGAATTAAAATGAGTAATGCATGTCAAACAAAAACTTCAAAAGGCAAGTAAGCTTTCCACGGTGACTAAGAATGCCTACCTTCATGGGGATATTCGTGATGGTCGTGGAAGCCAGGTCAAAATGCTGCTGCACTAGAACATTGAGCTTGGTAGCAAGGTGCCGCCCTGCGCGAACACTGTGAACCTCACTGGTTAAAACTGGAGACAACTGCAGAAAAGGGTGCATGAAAAAACCCACAGAACATCACTTCATGAAAAACTAGCACCAAATATTTTACTATCAACCCATGAGAGGGATGGAGAAATGGCTTAGTGGTTAAGGCTTTTGCCTGCTAAGCCAAAGGACCCAGGTTCGATTCCCTAGGACCCACGTAAGCCAGATGCACAAAGGGCACATGCATCTGGAGTTTGTTTGCAGTGGCTAGAGGCCCTGGCGTGCCGATTCTCTCTCTCTCGCTCTGTCACTCTCTCTGATTGCAAATAAATAAATAAAATTTAAAAAACCAAAGTAGATAAATAAAAAAATTAAAGAAAAAATTTATATATATATAAAAACAACCCATGAGAATTAAGTAGCTTTATTTTGAAGAATTTTCGGGTAGAGAGAGTCTAGAAACTAACCATAATAATTATTTTGGCAATAAATTCTCATCTATTCATTCTTTCAACACGTGTACTAATCAGTTAAATATACTATAGGCCACAAACTGGGTGAGCCACTGGGCACTAAAACACAGAACAGATCTAGTCACTGTCATTTTTAACACTAAGGGTGAAATAATGTTTTTTTAAAAATATTTTTTTAAACACTCACTAAAAAATTTTTTTTATCTATTTAAGAGAGAGAAAGGGAATGGTCACACCAGGGCCTCTAGCCACTGCAAACAGAACTCCAAATGTATGTGCCACATTGTGCATCTGGCTCTACACAGGTACTGGGGAATCAAACCTGGGTCCTTAGGCTTCACAGGCAAACATCTTAGCCACTAAGCCATCTCTCCAGCTCTTAA
Source organism: Dipus sagitta (assembly GCA_036346955.1). Lineage (NCBI taxonomy): Eukaryota > Metazoa > Chordata > Mammalia > Rodentia > Dipodidae > Dipus > Dipus sagitta. Next base: position 4,939,663 of record CM070789.1, on the reverse strand, counting down.
ATACTTTTTCACTTCTGTTTATCTATATGCAAAATGGATTTCAAGTGTCACAGACTGCAGAAAAAAATAATTCATTTTGTAAAGAATAAAACCCTGCAAACAGAAATTAAAGAATGTGGATGTTACCAAAAGCATCTTATTTCATCACCAATATGTGTGATAAGGAGGCAAAAAGTTATTTACAATAAAACAATAAGATTTTGCTATTCCAGGGCAATACTGTTACTAATTTCTTAGTTATCACAAAGTAAGACAACATGTTTTCATATCATAAAGAGGCAGAAAATAAACAGTAGGCTTGGAAACTACCTAAAATATAAAAAGCCAGGCATGGTGGTATGCACCTTTAATCCCAGCATTCTGAGGCTGAATAGGATTATTGTGAGTTTGAGGCTAGCCTGGGTCTACATAGTGAGTTCCAGGTAAGCTAGGGCTAGAGTGAGACACTGCCTCTAAGAAAACACCAAAAAACAAAAAGCAGGGCTGGAGGGATGGTCAGCAGTTAAGACACCTGACTGAAAAGCCAAAGCACCTGGGTTCAATTCCCCAGTACCCATGCAAAGACAGATGCACAAGGTGGTACATGCATCTGGAATCCATTTGTAGTGGCTACAGGCCCTGAGTGCCCATTCTCTCTTTCTCCTAGCAAATAAATTAATAAAAGTATTTTTGTAAATGTTGAAAAGGAGGTAGAGTGATGGCTCAGCCGTTATAGATATTTAAAGCCTAATGGCCCAGGTTCAATTTCCTAGTACCTACACAAAGCCACATGCATAAAAGTGGTTCATGTATCTGGAGTTAGTTTGCAGTATGAGAAGAAGCCTTGGTGTAGTCATATTCTCTCTCCACTCTTAAATAAATAAATTTTAAAAAGCAGAGAACCTTAACATATCACTTAACTATAACGAGTCACAAAATAATACAAGAGTGGATATGGTCATATTTTAAAAGTACAAAATAGAAACCTAGATCATAACCACATCAATAGATAAATATGTTTCTAAATATAAGTCTACTGACAGAATGATGTGATATGAATCTACTTACTAATCAACAGAATCATCTTTTTATTTAAATTTGTTTAAAAAGTAAAGAGTAAAGATAAGGAAGTTTTTTTCTGGATATACAAAATTAGTTTGTCTTTAGAGGATATTTTTACTAAAGTGTATTGCCTAAAGATGGGGGAAATTAATAAGGTTATTAAAATAACTGAAACTCACATTCAAGTACTATGGAAGAATATAACCTGTATGGGTTTGCAATACATTTTATTAACATTAAGTCAACAGTGAAGCAGAACAGAAACACTCTGAAACCTATGACAGCAGTCTGTATGTTTGACCACCTACATGCTACACACATAGGACTGCTTTGAAATTTTAAAGTGTTTTTCTTTTTGGCATAAAATATTGGCACTGTGATCATTTTAATGCTAACCATTCTCAGCATCAATTTATAACTCATAAAGATCTTTTCTTTCAAAATACACTTACTTCTTTTTTAGGACGATCAGACACAAGGCTGTCTTCACCAACTGGGTAGGTGTGAATCAAAACTAGCTCACAGTTCTGAATCTGCATGAGACTTAAAAGAAATTCTTCCCTTAAAATGCAAGAACACAGACTGTAAAGAATTTAGCTTAAAGCCAGGTGTTGTGGCGCATGCATGCCTTTAATCCCAGCGCTTAGAAGGTAGGAGGATCACTGTGAGTTCAAGGCCACCCTGAGACTACAGAGTGAATTCCAGGTCAGCCTAGGCTAGGGTGAGACCCTACCTTGAAAAACAAATAAACAAACATTTAGCTTAGAATTGAAGCTACTGAAACCTGCAATACTAAAATAATTTATGTTATAATCAAATATTTACTGTCAACACTCTAAAGTAAATGGTTACAGTGTGTAATTATTATATTTGAACATTTAATAAACAATGACATGAATTTAATTTGATTTTTTTCTTTGAGGTAGGTTCCTACCTAGCTCAGGCTAATCTGGAATTGACTATGTAGTCTCAGGCTGACCTTGAATTCACAGCAATTCTACCCTGGCCTCTGGAAGTGCTGGGATTAAAGGCATGTGCCACCACACCCAGCTACAGATAAATAAATTTAAATGAAGCATGAAAACTAATTTTCTATGTGTTTAAAGAATAAAAGGAAAGGAAAAATTCTATTCTATTTATAAGTAGGTATAATTTTTAATTGTCACAAAGAGAATGAGTATGTGTATTGACTTTCCTTATTTACTAAGGAAAATTGCAAGTAACACTAACCATTACTTGTAACTGATTATTTCTAAGAATACAAGATTGACAGTGCTAAACATTTCCTCCAGCTTTTATTCTGAAATTTTTGGACTATAGAAAATGTGAAAGTATTGTATTCATGGAAAACTATATCCTACATTTTGCCTTACATACATCATGTACTGTTCACTGTATTTGCTTTCTCCAGACACCTAAGTAGATGTATATCTCTTTTTTCTTTCTTTCTTTTCTTTTCTTTTTTTTTGTTTTTGAGGTAGGGTCTCACTCTATTCCAGGCTGACCTGGAATTCAGTATGTAGTCTCAGGGTGGCCTCAACTCAGCGGTCCTCCTACCTCTCAGAGTGCTGGGATTAAAGGTGTGCGCCACCACGCCTGGCTTGAATACCTCTTTTTCTTACTGAGCCACTTGCAAGTTGTAAAGGACACTCTTCAATACTTGAGCACACTCACAGCAATAATACCTATCTAAGAAAAAATAACTCAATCTATATTATAGTACAATTACTTTTGTCCCCAAATATGTCCTTACTGGCTGTGACATAACAGGAGATATTTATTTGGTCCCTAGAACTGCTAATACCCTCATAAATTCCTAAGCAACATGGATGCTAACAGTATCTTTTGTCCCTTGGAATTTCCTGGGTGACAGTATCTTTCATGCCAGTGACTAAACTCTTATTGGGACCCTTGGCATTCTTGGATAACAGAGTTATCACCAGAAAGACCAAGTGATGACCAGAAGCTTGGGAACATTCAGCCCTACCCAACCATCCTTATCTTTTTTTTTTTTTTTTTTACAAGGTGTTATTCTTTTATTTATTTATTTGAGAGAAAGAGGCACAGACAGAGAGACAGACAGAGAGAATGGGCACACCAGGGCCTCCAGCCACTGCAAATAAACTCCAGATGCATGTGCCACCTTGTATATCTGGCTTACGTGGGTCCTGGGGAAATCGAACCTGGCTTTGCAGGCAAGTGCCTTTAACAGCTAAGCCATCTCTCCAGCCCTCATCCTTATTTTCTACAAAGGAAGGAGGGGTCAGAGAATAGCAATCAATCATATTTACAGGAGGCTGCTCTGCCAGAAAAGTCCCAGAGGATTGTGCATGGTGGTGCACACCTTTAATCCCAGCACTCAGGAGGCAGGGATTTGATGTGAGTTCAAGGCCAGCCTGAGACTACATAGTGAATTCCATGTCAGCCTGGGCTAGAGTGAGACCCTACCTCAGGAAAACAAAAAAAGTCCTAGAGGAAAGGGCTCAGAGAGCTTCTGGGGTGATAAAAACAGCCCTATTCTGAGAATACAGCACACTCAACTCCAAAGGGATAGAAACTCCTGTGTTGAGATCCTTCAGGACTCCCTCCCTATCCATCTCTTTATCTGACTATTCATCTACATTCTTCATAATAAACCATAGAAGTAGACTTATGTGGCCTCTTATTCTGTGAGCCATCTTAGCAAACTCTTGAACATAAAAAGGTTGTGGGAACATTTGGTAATTGACTAATTGGGACAGATAGTAGGAGTAACCTGGGGACTCATTAGGATTGAAAATGGTATATGAAGCCTGGCGTGGTGGCACATGCTTTTAATTCCAGCACTCAGGAGGCAGAGGTAAGAGGATTGCCGTGAGTTCAAGGCTACCCTGAGACTCCACAGTTAATTCCTGGTCGGCCTGGAGCAGAGTGAGACCCCACCTCGAAAAAACAAACCAAAAAAAAAAAAAAAAAAGAAAGAAAAAAAATGGTGTATGAGATTGGGTATGGTGGTTCATACCTTTAATCCCAGTACTCAGGAGGCTGAGGCAGGAAGAATGCCATGAGTTCAAGGGTACCCTGAGAATACAGAGTGAATTCCAGGTCAGCCTGAGCTAGAGTGAGAACCTACCTCAAAAAAATGGAAAAAAAAGAAAGTTAAAAAAAGAAAATGGTAGGGCTGGAAAGATGTCTTAGAGGTTAAGGCATCTGCCTGCAAAGGCTAAGGACCCAGGTCTGATTCCCTAGGACCTACATAAGTGAGATGCACAAGGTGGCAAGTGCATCTGGAATTTGTTTGCAGTGGCTGGAGGCCCTGGCATGGCCATTCTCATGTGCTGCCTTTCTCTCTCTAATAATAAATAAAATATACCTTAGAAAAGAAAATGGGGCTGGAGAGATGGCTTAGGGGTTAAAGCACTAAGGACCCAGGTCTGACTCCCCAGAACCCATGTAGGCCAGATGCACAAAGGGATGCATGTTCACAAGGTGACACATGCAACTGGAGTTTGACTGCAATGGCTAGAGGCCCTGGTGCACCAATTCTCTCTCTCTCACAAAAAGAAAGAATGAATGAAAGAAAGAAAGAAAGAAAGAAAGAAAGAAAGAAAGAAAGAAAGAGAGAGAGAGAGAAGATGGTGTGTGAAGGGAAGGAAGCATGCAGTTCTGAGGAACAGAGCTCTTAGTTTGCAGGGTCTGCACCAACTCCAGGAAGTTAGTGCCTTAATGGAACTTCAGACGCCACAGAATTGAAGATGGCTCAGTGTGTGTGGGAGGGGAACTCATAATTTGATCATATATAAATACTCATGTGTTGGGGTTAGGGATTTAACTCAGTGGCTAAGCACTTACATAGCAAGCTCAAGGCCCTGGGTTCAGGCCTCAGCACTGGAAAAAAAAAATCAAACAATAAATAATAATGTGTATGAAGAAGGAAAACGTTTTCCTTTTCAATGGCTTTCTTCTTAAAAAAGTCACACGATGCAATGAGCTAATATATTTTGAACTGGTACATACTGAATAATGCCATTCTCAATATGCACATTTAATAAATTTGTAGCACAGACTATGAGAATTAGCCATCAATACAAATATGTATTACAGACTTATCTATTATTTTATCATTCCGATCATCTTTCCTGTGAGTTCAAAAGTGCAAGGGAAAATGGAAAAATGCTTCTGATATAACTTACAGTTTTAACTGTGCATGGTGGTGCACACCTTTAATCCCAGCACTTAGAAGGCAGAGGTAAAAAGATCCTGTAAGTTCGAGGCCATCCTGAGACTAGAGTGGACTCGAGGTCAGCCTGAGCTAAAGTGAGGCTTTCCCTCGAAAAATAAAGCAAACAAACAAACTTATAGCTTTAGACTAATTTGTTACATCAGTAGAAAATTAAAGTTACTACTACAGAAATCCATTAAAATTACTGTAAATAATTATAATGAAATATATATTACAAGTTAAAGGCAAAAATTTATTTCTGGATTATACTTACTGATCTGAATTTGCAGCAAGCTTGTTATGTTCATGAATTGTTTCTTGGACACAGTCTTCAAGCATTCGTACATGACTATCACTGTGATATAAAAAGACATAGCTAACTTAAAGAAATAAACAGCAAAAAAAAAAAAAATTTTAGGGCTGGAGAAGATGGCTTCATGGTTAAGGCATTTGCCTTCAAAGCCAAAGACCCCGGTTCGATTCCCCAGGGGCCATGTAAGCCAGATGCACAAGGAGGCACATGCATCTGGAGTTCATTTACAGTGGCTAGAGACCCTGGCAAACCTACTTACTCTCTCTCTCTCTTTTTTTTTTCTTTCAAATAAATAAATAAAATATATTTAAAAAAATTTTTTTAAACACTATGCAAGGCCGAGTATGGTGCTGCATGCCTTTGATCCCAGCACTTGGGAGGCAGAGGTAGGAGTATCGCTGTGAGTTTGAGGCCACCCTGAAACTACATAGTGAATTGCAGGTCAGCCTGGGCTAGAGCAGGAACCATACCTTAAAAAGAAAAAGGAAAAAAAAAGGAAGAAAAAACACTATGCAGATGTATTATTGGTGTCAACATTTTAAATTAATTTAGTAAATAATTTTTTAATGTGCTTTATTAAAACCCAAACTACTAGCTGAGAAGCTAGTCAGGAAAAAGTCACGTCAATTTACATGAAATCTGAACAGCTTTCACCAAGGTGGTTTTTTTTTGTTTTGTTTTTTTTGTTTTTTGTTTTTCGAGGTAGGGTCTCACTCTAGCCCAGGCTGACCTGGAATTCACTATGTGGCCTCAGAGTGGCCCCGAATTCACAGTGATCCTCCTACCTCTGCCTCCCGAGTGCTGGGATTAAAGGCATGCGCCACCATACCTGGATACCAAAGTGGTTTTTTTGTTTTGAATCTTTCAGACAGGGTTATGCTATGTAATCATAAGTAGCCTTGAACTTACTACTGAATTTACTAGGCTCATCTTGAACTCAGTCAGGGCAATCCTCCTGTCTCTGCCTCCCAAGTGTTAGAATTACAAATGTATGCCATCACACTCGGCTAACCAAGACAGTTAGGTCTTTATTTAAAATTGAATAAACACAGCCTCTATATTGAAGACACACACATGCACACACACAAAAACCAGAGAGACCACTTGCAATATGCTTAAATGTTTATGCTCTTCCTGCTTTTTAAAATAAAAGGCTAGACATATAGCTCAGCAGCTAAGTACACTTTCTGTGCAAGCACAAGGGCCTAAAGGGGCCTGAGACCACCCATGTAAACACCTGGGCTTGATCATGCACATGTGTGACCCTAGGCCTGCGAGGAGCAGATCCCTGAGAATCACTGGGATTCCTGAACTAATGCCAGGCTCTGTAATCAGGCAGGTGCATAAGTGACGGCAGAGGTTACCCAATACTGTCCTCCGGTGCTGACTGAGTGCATGGGGTGAGGTGTTGCATCAACACATAATGCATGTATGCACTACACTATGCGCACGCACACACATCACACATACTGTGCACATGCAAAAAAAATAAATAAAAACACAATGCGAATTAATTTCCCTCAGGGAAAAAATTGCTATGATTATTAGCCCACCTTTTTGCATTTGTAATGCAGATTATTCGCCCTCTATTTCCAACACGTTCTGCGTTTTCCATAAGCAGAGTGCGAGCCTCGTGTTGGTATTCGGTAATTTTGCAGAGCGTTTCCACTGCAGCAACAAGACCGTGTAGAATACTGCAGCACTCCGGGTCTGCCCTGGGATTCGGAGGTCCCACAGTAGCTAGTGCTGCCATCAGCTGAAGCAAGAAAAACAACTACAGTGACAATTGGCATACAAAGACGACAAGTTAGACAAGACCTTGTAAGAGAGCTTTAAACTGAAAGGGAGGACGGTGGGGGGGAGAAAGGATGGGTTTCTTAAAAATGTGGGCTGAGGACTGGAGAGATGGCTCAGTGGTTAAAGGTGCTGGCTTGCAAAGCCTGACAGCCTGAGTTCAATTACCCAGTGCCCTCGTAAAGCCCGATGCACTAAGTGGTGCATGGGTCTGGAGTTCGTTTACAGTGGCAGGAAGCCCTGGTATGCCCATACTCACTCTCCCTGTTTGCCTCTTTCTCTCTCAAATAATTAAATAAATAAAATATTAAAAAACATGGGCTGGGATGTAGCTCAGTTGGTAGAGTGCTTGCCCAGCATGCACAAAGCCCTGGGTTTCATTCCTAGCATCACGTAATCTGGGAGTATTGTGCCTGCCTGTAATCCCAGCACTTAGGAAGTGGAGGCAGGCAGGAGGATCAAGAGATCAACCTCAGCTATATAGCAGGTTCAAAGCCACTCTGAGCTATATAATACCATCTCAAAACAATATTTTTTAAAAAGAGGACGTAACATTCTTAATAATATACCAGCAAACCAAATGCAGCAAGATATAGAAAACAAATCACATGCCACAACCATGGAGATTTAGGTCAGGAATGCAAAGATGGTTTAATATCCAAAAATCAATGAAAGAGAAAGATATAATGATAGCCGGGTATGGTGGCGCATGCCTTTAATCCCAGCACTCAGGAGGCAGAGGTAGGAGGATCGCTGTGAGTTCAAGGCCAGTCTGAGAATCCATAGTGAATTCCAGGTCAGCCTGGACCAGAGTGAGACCCCACCTCAAAAAAACAAAAACAAACAAACAAACAAACAAACAAAAAAGATATTATGTTGATAGAATAAAAAACAACAACAACAAAAAAAATCCCCACACAATAACCTCCATAAACACTGAACTTCTGAAGTAGATCCAAGACCCTTCCATAAATTTTCTTTCTTGCTTTCTTCTTTTTTTGTTTTGTTTTGTTTTTCAAGGTAGGGTTTCTCTCTGTAGCCCAGGCTGACCTGGAATTCATTATGTAGTCTCAGGGTGGTCTTGAACTCACGTGTGTGTGTTAAGTGGTATCTGCATGTGTATGTCCCCTTGTGGTCCCCCCCTGCAACAAGTGCTTTTATTTGAGCCAGAGCCCCTTACTAATCCCAAAGTTTGCTGTTTGTTCCATGAGGTCCAGAGATTCTTGGATGTCTGTTCCTCTAAAATGCTGAGATTACAGAGGGGCACTTATGTAGGATCTGAGGTGGTCTCTCAGGCCTCTTCAGGCCCTCATGTTTGCACAGAAGTGCTCTTAACCACTGAGCTATCTCTCTGGCCCTCAGATGACTTCTCTGTATGTCTATAAAGCTGATTCTGCAAGGAATCCGGAATAGCCAAACAATCTCAAAAAAGAACAAAGGGAGACTAACATGATTTTAAAATACTACAAAAGGCACTGGAGAAATGGCTTAGTGGTTAAGCGCTTGCCTGTGAAGCCTAAGGACCCCGGTTCGAGGCTCGATTTCCCAGGACCCACGTTAGCCAGATGCACAAGGGGCACACGCCCTTGGAGTTCATTTGCAATGGCTGGAGGCCCTGATGCGCACATTCTCTCTCTCTCTCTCTCTCTCTGCCTCTTTCTCTCTGTTGGTCGCTCTCATATAAATAAAAATAAACAACAACAAAAAATTTTAAACACTACACAGCATCAGTAATCAGGATAGGATGGGAGTTGGGGAGATGCACCTGGTTCGGATCCCCAGTACCCACATAAACAATCTGATGAATGCATCTGGAGTTCATCTGCAGTGACCAGAGGCCCTGGTGCACCCATTCTTTCTACATAAATAAATAAATAGATTTTGTGTGTGTGTGTGTTTTAAGAGAAAAGATGCTATGAAAAAAATAGTATGGAACTGGCATTAATAGGCTGGAATTTATAGAGAGAATTCACCCATGCTTTCTGCAAAAACATGATGACTTGAGTCTGAACCCCAGCACCCAGGTAAAGGTGGGCATGAGAGCACACCTGTAATCTCAGCACTAATGAGGCAGAGATGTATCCTTAGGGCTTGCTGCAAGTTTTCCAACCAAATTGTAAACTCTAGAGTTATTGTAAGATTCTGCCACAAAAGATAAGGTGGAAGACACCCATAATTGACCTCTGACTTCCATGCATACATGCAGAAAAAAAAAATTGTGAGGAGACACCTAGATAGTAAAATTTAAGAATAAAATTGAATGGTTACCTCATATTATGTACAAAAATAACTCAACTGGATCAGAAGTATTTTTTTTTTTTTTTGAGGTAGGTTTTCACTCTGGCCCAGGCTGACCCGGAATTCACTATGCAGTCTCAGGGTGGCCTCGAACTGACGGCAATCCTCCTACCTCTGTCTCCTAAATGCTGGGATTAAAGGCATGCACCAGCACGCCTGGCTCAGAAGTAATTTTTAAGAGCTAACACTATAAAACCTATGATACCAAAAGCAACAAAATGAAAAATAATTTACTTGACCAAAATTAAAAATTTGTGACTGAAGCCAGGTGCGGTGGCACAATCCTTTAATCCCAGCACTCGAGAGGCAGACGTAGGAGGATTGCTGTGAGTTTAAGGCCACCCTGAGACTACATAGTGAATTCCAGGTCAGCCTGGACTGTAGTGAAGCCCTGCCTCAAAACAAAAAAAAAAGCAAAAAAAAAAAAATTGTGATTGAAAGCCACGTGTGGTGGCTCATGCCTTTTATCCCAGCCCTTGGGTGAGATAGGAGGATTACCATGAGCTCAAGCCCAGCCTAGACTACAGAATGCATTCCAGGTCAACCTGAGTAAGATCCTGCCTTAAAAAAAAAAAAAAAAAAAAAAAAGGCAGGCGTGGTAGGCCACGCCTTTAATCCCAGCACTCGCGGGAGGCAGAGGTGGGAGAATCACCATGAGTCAGAGGCTGCCCTGAGACTACATAGTGAGTTCCAGGTCAGCCTGGGCTAGAGTGAGACCCTACCTCAAAAAAAACAACAACAACAAAAAAACAAAAACAAAAACAAAAAGATAACTCTTGGGCTGGGGCTGGAATGGTACAGAGGTTAAGGTGCTTGCTTGCAAAGCCTAATGACAAGGATTCATTTCTCTAGTACCCACATAAAGCCAGATGCACAAAGTGGCACACATCTAGAGTTCATGTGCAGTGGCTAAAGGCCTTGGCATGCTCATTATCTCTGTCTCTCATCTCTATCTCTCTCTGCTTGCAAATAAATAATTTTTTTTAAAAAAATGTGACTGAGCTTTATACATACACCTGTAATTTCAGCACCAGAAGCTGAGATAGGAAGACTAAATTCAAGGTCAGTCCCCACTACATAGATCCTACTAAGAGAGAAAAAGAAAAAGGAGGAAGAAAAAGAAGAGGAGGAGGAAGATAAAGAGAGGAGGAAGAGGAGCTATTCAGAAAGTAAAGACAAAACCCAAGCAATGAGAGAATACTGGGCTAGTGAGATGACTCAGAAATTTAGGGCATTTGTTGGCAAAGCCTGCTAGCCTAGGTTCAATTCCCCAGGACCCATGTAAAGCTACTAGCAGTGGCTAAGAGACACTGTCTCAAAGAAAGTGGTGTACAGACAAGTCCTGACCTCCTCACGTGTGCCCATACACACACCTACATATACACATATTAGCCAGGCATGGTGGCGCATTCCTTTAATCCCAGCACTCGGGAGGCAGAGAGGTAGGAGCATCTCTGTGAGTTCAAGGCCAGCTTGGCACTACAGAGTGAGTTCCAGTTCAGCCTGGGCTAGAATAAGACCCTATCTCAGGAAACACACACACAGACACAGACATACACACACATATACACACACACATAAATAAATAATTTTTATAAGAACAGGAAAAACACATGGAAATCATAGAAGTATGGAAACTATATGAAGAACTTTTATATCTCAATAATACAGTCAAATTTAAAAATGAGCAAGGTATCTGAGAAGGAATTTTATCAGTGATGATGTACAAGCAGCCAGTAAGCACATGAAGAGATTTCACCACTATTATTTACTAGATAAATGAAATATTATGCCAAGTAGCTATCTAGATAACAAGGACTGTCAGGACCCTCCTGCACAGCTGGCAGAAATACACAATGGAGCAGTTACCATGGCAAGCAGTCTGGCAATTCTTCAAGATGTTCAATCTAGGTTACCAAATTACCAAGCAATCCTACTTATCAGTGTATATCCAAAGAAAATCAAAAATGTGTATGTGTAAATGTTAACAGCAGCATTTTCCCTAACAGTCCAAAGGTAGAAATAACCCAAATGTCCAGCAGCTGACAAACGGAAAACAAAATGAGCTATATCCATACAACAAATAATCTTTAACAATAAATAGTAAGTTTGGAAATACAAAAAAAAAAAAAACACCATAAAGAAACCTAATTCCTTATGTAAATAAAATAAATTTTAGCTGGGTATAGTGGCACACATCTTTAATCCCAGCACTCGGGAGGCAGAGGTAGGAGGATCGCCATGAGTTCAAAGCCACCCTGAGACTACATAGTGAATTCCAGGTCAGCCTGGACCAGAGTGAGACCCTACCTTGAAAAACCAGAAAAAAAAAAACTTTTAAAGAGATGGCTTAGCGGTTAAGACATGTGCCTGTGAAACCTAAGGACCCAGGTTTCGATTCCCCAGAACCCACGTAAGCCAGATGCACAAGGTGACACATGCATCTGGGGTTCATGTGCAGTGGCTAGAGGCCCTTGTGCTCTCTCTAATAAATAAATAATTCTTTTAAAAGTCAAATATTTCAACTGACTTATTTAAAATAAGTAATCAAAAGCCGGGCATGGTGGCATGCAACTTTAATCCCAGCACTCAGGAGGCAGAGGTAGGAGGATCGCCATGAGTTGAAAGCCACCCTGAAACTACATGGTGAGTTCCAGGTCAGCCTGGGCTAGAGTGAGACCCTACCTCAAAGATTCATCAAGTAGTATTTACAAATAAGGGCTAAGTAGTTCAAAAAGACCAATAAACAAAGACATGCTCAATGTGATGGACAAGGAATTTAACCAGAAAGTCCAACATTCTACTGGTAGGTATTCTAGAAAGATACAGAACACAGATACAAGAACATTACCAAATGCAAACACAAGAATTTTCCTGAATTAAGAGAATTAAGGCCAGGCCAGCAAATGACTAAAGACCCACCACAGCACAGTGCCAAAATATTTCAGGGGAACTGAGGAAATGGCTTAGTGGTTAAGGCCTGCGAAGCCTGGGTTTGATTCCCTGGGACCCACGTAAGCCAGATGCACAAAGGGGCACATGTGTCTGGAGTTCCTATGTAGTGGCTACAGGCCCTGATGTGCCCATTCTCTCTTTCTCTCTCTCTCTTTCTCTCTCATATATAAATAAATATTTAAAAAAAGAAATATTTCAGAACACACAGGAGGAGAGAGAAGATTCTTGGGCTGGGATAAATACTTGAGTTTGGATCTCCAGAACCCACGTTCAGTCAGATACCATTGCACAAGTGTCTGAAACCCCAACACCCACCTAAGGCAGAGACAGGAACATCTTGCAGAAGCTTGTGGGCTAGCTAGCCTGGCAGGAACTTAAGTGAACAAGAGACTCTGCCTCAAATAAGATGGAAGGTGAGGAACAACATCCAAAACATCCAAAGCTGTCCTCTAACCTCCACATAAACAGTATGGCATGCATACACCAACAGTCACACATGAACATGAACACGCACACATACACATAAAAATACACACACACACACACTGCCATCCAGGCCAAAGGTGCCAACTGGTGCAAGGCAATGGTGGCATGTCTGTTATGGGGAGAAACCAACAGCTCTCCAACTGGACTGGAGACCTGCTCCATGGGAGGGAATACATGCCTGGTACTGAAAACCTAGTCAATAGCCTAAGGTAGGGGAGGTCATGAGCCCTAGGGGAATAACACCTGCTGCTATCTGCCTAAATGCATATATTATGCTCACCAAACTGTATTATGCCCACCAACCTGTCCTGTAAGCACTTTTCTTGCTGTTTATATCCAAATATTAATGCTACTCTCACTTTTGGCTAGAGATGTGTGGTAGTTTGAATAGAATAGATGGCCCCCAATATATTCAGTTGTTTGTTTGTAGTTTGCATCTCTAGCCATCTGGCTGGAGGCAATGCCATTGTGTGGATCTTAAGGTGTGGTGGTGGGTTTGAGATTTCAATCTAAAGATATGCAAAGTGTGCCTAGCTGGAGTTCCTGAAGTGTGCTCTGGCTTTTGACCTTTAGGCTTGTACTGCTCTCTCTCTCTGCTTGGGCCTGTGAAAGCAGGCCAGTTTCTTCTGCTTTTATGGAACTTCCCCTGGATCTGTAATCTTCAATAAATCCCTTCCTCCATAACTGTGCCTGGTCTGAAAGTTCATCTCAGCGAGCCTGAAGCTGTCTGCTACAGAACTTGGTACTGAGGAGTGGGGTGAGATGAACCTTACTATGTGGATGTTGATCTTTTGGAACCTTTGTTTTGGAGGAATAGGCATGGACTTGGTGCTTGCAACTGAAGATGTCTTCTGGAGTGGTAAGCCAAGTTTTATGGACTATTCTGATGAGAGTCTGAGAATGCTAAGTGCAGATAGCATTGAACTTCAAGGCTTGGCTTATGAGCTTTCTAAGGGCAAGGAAAGACTGCAGAGGACTTTGTTGGAACTGGGCTACTGGCATAAGGGCTGGCTGCGTCCTGCTGCCCAGGTCCAGAGTGTTTGATCAAGGTTAAATTTATAATGGACTGATGTGCTTGGCTAGAGATATTGGACTGAGAGATTTAAGATTTTAAGCTGGAAAACCTCAAGCAAGTTAAAATTACAGGCACTGACACTGGTTTTAGGTTACTGAACCTGCTATTGTCAAACACATCAGCAATCTTAAGGAAGATGTTCCAACTGCTTTACATTAAAACAATGGAAAGGATGCCTGAGGAAAGACTATGATAGAAATGCAAACACTTTTGGAAAGAGTTGACTGGAGAAGGAACCTGCTTTTCAAGGCTATGATTTCTTTCATCCCTGAATTAAGAATATGGCTGTGTCCTGCACACCTGATATTGGTTTCAGAAGCATGAAAAATGCATGGAGTGGCCATGAATTGCACATGCTGCCAGGAGCCGCTGCTGAGATGCAGCATGAGGTAGGGCCTGATGCCCTGATAGGCTGAAAGAGCCTTTGGAAAATGTGAAGAGTGGTCATGAATTGCACATGGTTCCAGGATCTGCTGCTGAGATGTGGCATGAGGCAGGGCATGATGCTCTGATAGGCTGAAAGAGCCTTTGGAAGATGGACCATGGTTTGCATGAAGACCTGAAGATGTTTTGTATATACCAGGACTGTGCAAGGGCTACCATAGAGCACACTGCTGGCCTGGGATGGAAGTGTTCCCCGGCTACTCTGCCCAGCTGGAGGGGCGGAATTCGAAAGTCTGGAGACTGTTAGTCTCTGGATATATTGAACTTGAACTGCAGAAGTTTGATGTTTGTTTGATGGTGGTTTAGTTTGCATTGTTTTAGTCTCTCCTTGCTATGCCTTATACCAGTTGAAAATGTTTACTCTGTGCCTTTATATGTTAGAAATATTTAACTTGTTTGATTTTACAGGTCTTAATATCTTAAATTGGTCAAGACTGTGGGGAGCTTTGAAATTGAACTGAGTACAATTTATAATGTGTGATGGTTATAAATCTATTGGGGGCCAGGGGCGGAATGTGGTAGTTTGAATAGAATAGATGGCCCCCAATATATTCAGTTGTTTGTTTGTAGTTTGCATCTCTAGCCATCTGGCTGGAGGCAATGCCATTGTGTGGATCTTAAGGTGTGGTGGTGGGTTTGAGATTTCAATCTAAAGATATGCAAAGTGTGCCTAGCTGGAGTTCCTGAAGTGTGCTCTGGCTTTTGACCTTTAGGCTTGTACTGCTCTCTCTCTCTGCTTGGGCCTGTGAAAGCAGGCCAGCTTCTTCTGCTTTTATGGATCTTCCCCTGGATCTGTAAGCTCCAATAAATCCCTTCCTCCATAACTGTGCCTGGTCTGAAAGTTCATCTCAGCGAGCCTGAAGCTGTCTGCTACAAGATGCTTCTCTTTTCAGATAGTGATGACCACTGGATTGACTCAAAAGTCACTATAGTCGGACATGGTGGCGCACACCTTTAATGCCAGCACTTGGGAGACAGAGGCAGGAGGATCACTGTGAGTTCAATGCCACCCTGAAACTACACAGTGAATTCCAAGTCAGCCTGGGCTACAGTGAGACCCTACCTCAAAAAACACAAATGAATAAATAAATAAATAAGTAAAATAAAAAGATTCTTAAAGCTTTAAGCAATTATGAAGGAAAATGATGATAAAACTTTTCAACGAAGAGTGATACCCTCACAATCTTGAATGATTCCAAACAAGGAACCTCTATATTCAAGATGTCAACAAAGAGCAACATAATTCACAGGACTATGGAGGCTATACTCCTCTGTCAAAACTAAAGACTAAATCCAGAAAGGGAAAGCATGTCCTCAGAAACACAGCTGTGCAGTGCCCTATGAGGTTACCAATCCACACTGTCCTCCAAGTTGTTTTTCACAGGGGAAAAAAACAAAAAACAAAGAACAAACAAACAAAAAGCAAAGGCTGGAGAGATGGCTTAGCAATTAAGGCGTTTGCCTGCAAAGCCAAAGGACCTCGGTTTGACTCCCCCGGACCCATGTAAGCCAGATGCACAAGGTGGCACATGCGTCTGTAGTTCGTTTGCAGTGTCTGCAGACCCTGGCATGCCCATTCTCTGTCTGCCTCTTTCTCTCTCTCAAGTAAATAAATAAATAATTAAAAAAATAAAACTGCTAAATTATCTGATACACTTATGATAAGCTATATAAGTACTCCAAAAAGTAAGCAACTATGGGGGAAAAGGAAATGACAAATTCCATAAATAAATAAAAAATGTATAAAAAATTCAGGGCTGGAGAGACGGCATAGTGGTTAAGGTCTTTGCCTACAAAGCCAAAGGATCCCAGTTCAATTCTCCAGGTCCCACGTAAGCCAGATGCACGTGGTGGCACATGTATCTGGAGTTCATGTGCAGTGGCTAGAGGCCCTGGCGTGCCCATTCTCTCTCTCACTCTCTCTGCCTCTTTCTCTCCCTCAAATAAATAAATAAATAAATTTTAAAAAAATTCACATATAATACTTGGCATAGCAGTGAACAGCACTTTTGTAGATATTATATTACAAGTATAGAATTCTCAACAAACCAGAAATTCTTATGAAACATTTTTAGAAAACAAAAGAAAGGCATGGCCAGCCTTGCACTAACAATGACAAAGTTTAAGAACTCAGTAAATAAAACATGTTATATAGAAACTACTTAATATAGAACTAAGTACCACAAACTAGAATTGAAATGTGCTTAGGAGTGAGGAGGGGACTGGAGTGGAGATGGCTGTATGTCCTTTAATATAACTTAGGATTTCAAAACTATATGCAAGCAAACAGCACGTGGATTAAAAATGATTAAATACTATTTTAAAGTATGACCACAGTTAGATAAGTGCCAAAAATAGCCAAAGCTCAAAACTTAACCATACTTCCTGCAAACTTTGGTCTTCTTGAGTCCAGGAATTTAAAACGTGTGCTCCAGAGTCGCTCACAATGAAATTCACCTAACAGATGTCAGAGGAAAAATTAGTCTTCAATTCCAATTCATTCAATCACCATCATATTTTAAACAATATACAATTCCTAACACTGTTTCTCTGTTTGAGTCGTTCATTTTATACCTACAGAATGACTAAACCATGCAAGCGCTATTCTCACACTGGGGATAAGGGAACGCAGTTCTGTCACTGTGTGCAAGATGTTTCAGAGAGGGTAAATGCTATAAAATGTAAGTTAGCTACTACAGGTTGAGTGGTCAAAGACGGGCTCAAAGAAGTGGCAACTGAGGACGACTCCAAAGTGCACAGAGCTACTGAAATAAGCCAGCAAACACCAAAGGCCTCTAAGTGACCCTCACAAAGGCAAAACTGGCAGAAACAGGCAGCAGCCACACTTAGGCAGTACTGAAAGCTATACAGAGCACTGAAAGCCAAATAACAGATATGATCTGTATTCCAATGTTTTTCAGTAAAATACAAACAAAAATATATTATAAGGGATGGAAACAGCTCAGTCGTATGTGTCTAAGTGCCTAAGCATGCATACAGTGCTGGGTCTAAACCCCAGTACCACAAAATAAAGAAATAAATAAAACCACAAATAAACAAAGAGCTATCAGGTAAGATGGTGATGATGTAGATATTTGCCAGTCTTAAGAAATGGTTAGGCCCTGTCCTAGACTGCTGCAAACAAGCCAGAAAGCACGTCACTTCCTTGTGGTTGATCCAACGAGTTTCCCAAATACAAGTAAGCTTCTGAAACCTAAAAATTAATACTTGGAACTTCTATCTATCGTTAATTCCTCTTGTTACTGGTGAAAGAAATAAATCTTTCTGTGTGTGAAGGGTGCTCGGGGACTAGACCTAGGCCCTTGGGCATGTTAAGTATACTTTCTACCACTAAGCTATACCTCATTCTTCACAGAGTGGATTTCTTAGATGGCCAAGTCCTACATCCGCAGAGTATGCATTCACTAATATTGCAGTCGGCCTGCTTAGGCTCAGCTTCCCATTCTACCTCGACTGTGTCACCTCAGTTTTGGACTAGAGATGGCTTTAAAAAATAAAACTGACATTCAGCTTGCATGTACCAGGTCAATCCAACAAATGGCCTATAGCCAACATTCCTTCTGGATGAGTTACCAATAGTTCTCATGGTCATTGTCTATCGCATACTGGTCGTTACATACTTTGTATATTGCCCCAACATCGACAGTACCTACCTCATAGGACTGTTTAGAATTGGAGAGAAAAATAAGTAAATATAAAGCACTTTGGAACATGCAAGTGCTCAATAATTACTAACTTATTGTTACTGACCCCAATGAGATATCTATAATATAGAATTCTAAAGGCCAGTTCACATAAAAACCACTGACACAGTTAAGTACACCCCTCCGAACTCTTGTTTGTAAATCATACTCACCAGCTTTTTGAAAGGAAATATGTCATACATTATTCTACAGTACTCCATGGAAGACTCTACTGAGCAAGTCCACAAGGATTTCGAGATGGGTGCCAACGGGATGATTCCTTGGGTCCTATTCTTCACCAGCATGTCAAACTCAACATGCTGTCTACACGACTCTGCCATGTACGGGCAGTGATCCACAACAAACACTGTTTTATGAGATTCTGAAAAAATCTTCATTTTTTCAACCTGTATGGGGTGGGAGAGGAACTATACTAGTCAAATGTTGGCAGGCAACATTTAATATCTTCAATGACGTCTATTTATGTCTTTTCCTTAAGATTTGATAGGGGGCATGAATATGTTCTGAGAAATTTGTCCAACAAGGGACAAGGAGGCTGTGTCAATACAAACGATGAGCTACATCATATTAGGTAGTACCTTTCCGGGCCAAAATGAGTTCATGCTTTTTGCTTTTTGAAAGAAATGGCATTAGAACACACATACACACACACACATTGGATTCCCTTACATACACCAAACAAATTCTGAATTCAAATATACTTTTGATGATCCCTGCTAACTAGCATCAGCTCCATGCAAAACTTCAAGCCAGCGTTTAGGAGCTTCCCTTCAAAAAGAAAAAGAAGAGGCTTCAAAAGACTTCTGAAAAAGTGTGTGTGGGAGTGACCTAAGGGAAAATTAATAGAAAAAGAGTAACAAGAGAAGTCCAACCCAAAACATCATAAACATGCCCTAAGGTAACTGCATATGGGGTCTCAGGGAGGACCCCCAACTCACAATCCTCCGCCCAGCTTTCACGGCAGCACTGTCCAGCACGTAGAGCAGTGCAAACAGCTACTATGAGCAAGCTGGTGGGGTGGAGAAACTTTAAAAAAAACTTTTTTTTCTTCTTATAAAATTGAGCGTGTGGTCATTCTGCCTCACACTGAAAGCACAAGCTCACAATCGGACGGACAGAAGTGCACCGGGAAAGCACACCTCCTCGAGTCCCCCCGACCACCAGCGCGCTCCTCTGCCGCTCTCGGACGCAGCCCCCCTGGGCGCCCGAGCAGCCCCCTGCACACGCACGGATGCAAGATGGTGGGGGGGGGGGCTGGAAAGTACCGAAGCCCTCGGCGCCGACGTCCGCTTACTTTCGTGCGTGGTCCCGCAGGGAGAAGGAACTGGAAAGGCTGCTGGGCGGGGGGCTGGCGCACCGGCAGGGTGTGCTAGCCAAGGCTGGGACCGCACGTCACCCGCCCCGCCCGCTCATCCCCAGACCCGCACGCACTCCGGGCCCTCGCCAGGCTGCCTACAAGCAGGAGCGCGCGCGTGCGCGTGCGCTCGCGCACCCGGGCTGGCGCGTGCGCACAGCGCTCTCCCTCAGCTCCGCCATCTTCCTTTCCTCCCTCCTCGCCCGAAGTGGACAAACCGGAAGAGGGCGGAGCCAGCGAGGGAAGGAAAATAAAAATGCTCCCGCCGCTCAGAGAATTTCTGCCCCGTTAATCCTCCCAATCGCTCGCTGGAAAGAATGGTCAGGGAGTCTCGGAACCACAGGCCCTGCTAAATCCACCCGGGGCCGCCACCCACGTTCTCCCCCCAACCGCTTTCTCGGTCTTCCATCCAGACCTTACGAAAACACGCGAGACTTTGAAGAGCGATGTCACGCCCCTCACCTCTTCCACCAATCAGTGACTAGCGAGCGGCCGGGCCCCCAGGGTAACGCGAGGAGGGAAGTCTCGCGAGACTTCGGGGGAATCGCCGGCGCTGAGTGTCTGAGCGGTGGTTCCGCCTAGGCAGGCGATGGGTCCGCTGTGCCGCCGTCTGTCCGGTTTCCGCTTGTGCTCGCCGAAGAGGCGGAACTAGGACGCGGAGTCTCAGGTTTCCCCCGGGACCGCCGAAAGCCGGGCGTCGTCGGTGCCTGTGAGGGACGGAAGCCGAGTAAGTGGACGGGACCCGGCGCGCGCCGAGCGGGGCTGCCCTCTCCCCGGCGGTGCAGACTTCCGGGGAAGAGCCCCCAAGGAAAAGACGAGGGGGTCCGGAGTGGCTCGCGTCTTCCATCCCGGCGCCCTCGGGAGGCTGAGGTTGGGAGGGGGATAGTTGTGAGTTCGAGGCCACGGTTCTCAGGAAGCATGCATAGATATTTTTCATTCTTGTTTTCTTTAAACTGTTTTGGTAAATTGACAGCTTCCATGATTATAGGCCATAAACCATGATCCTCCCCTCCCCCACTTTCCCCTTCACAACCCCCTCTCCATCTTATCCCCCTTCCTCTTATTTTCATTCTTGAGTGAACTTTCAAATTCTCCCCCTTCCAGCTTTAAAAGAAAAATCTTTTTTTCTTCAGAGAGCTGCTTCGTGACATCCTTTTCACCATCCCAAGCACTGTCAAAACCGTGCTTTCAAAACGCTGGTATGTCTGGTAAGGTGTTTATTGCCATGTGTAAGCTACATGCATTCTTGTTTTCTTTTTAATCCACTTGTCATTTAATTGACCAGTTAGAGGTGTCTGCTCTCTGAGATGACTCTTGTTCGGATTTTCTTCGCTCGCCCATCCTCATTTGTAGCACCGGTGTCGGTCTTGTCCAAACGAAAGTCATCTTGGGTTCTGTTATTTCCACTGACAAGGCACTGCACTATTTCTTTTTCGAAAGGGTTTTTGCAATAGTTACCACTCCACCCCAAACTTGTTTCCTGGTCGTCATCCTTCCATTGTTACCCTCTCCGAAACGATTAACTGTCGTTGGCTCCTTCAACTTTTTCAATTATCGTATTGCTAACATAATCAAGTTCTAATTTAAGCCTAGCATTCAATATCTTTTTAGTCTGTCTAGTCTCATCTTGCTGCTTCCAATTCTTTTATATCCAGCCTGGCCTGACCACAGGCTGTTTTCCCAGACATGCTTTCCATCTCCACAGCTCTGTCTGGAATGTTTGCTTGTGCCATATTTTACCATCTAGCTTCTGGATTATCTTTACACACTCCCCTCAGGTGGTATTGGTAATACAGCTGTGCTCCCAAAACTCTTGAGATCTGCAGTATCTATTAGGATGTATTATAAGTTCATTTATTTGCCTCTCCTGCCAGTTTGAATTTGGTATGAAATCTAGTCTATTCATCCTTGAAACAAAAGCTAGTCCAATCCTTATCACATAGCAAGCATTGCTCATATGTACATATTTATAATGTGATAATTCTATAGAATCTCATCATAAATGTTCTTAATTCCTTAAAAAAATCAGAATTTCAGATCTAAAAGGGACCCTTTATATTCACTTAAAGGTCCATAACCTTTTTAAAAATATTTGTAGCCTACACTCCTAATACATATGTAATTGTATTTTTGGTATTTATTTGAGATTGTGTCTAATGGTAAGGAAAAAAAAAACCACCAACGATGCTTTCAGGTTTTGTGTTACATAATGCTAGTATTTGAAAGGAGGTTATGTTTGATAGAAATGTTTTATAGATAATGTTTGGTGTGTGTGCATTCATGCAACAATTTCACTGATTCCTTGGCTTATAAGGTTAGAAATAAGTGGTGTAGGTTAGTTCTTTGTTGGATTGTTAATGGTTTTTTGTTGTTGTTGTTTTTTTTTTTTTTTTTTGAGGTAGGGGTTCACTCTAGCTCAGGCTGACCTGGAATTCACTATGTTGTCTCAGGGTGACCTCGAACTCGTGGTGGTCCTTCTACCTCTGCCTCCCAAGTGCTGGATTAAAGGTGTGTGCCACCAAGCCCGGCTCTGGACTGTTCATTTGAACATGTGTGCGTATGTGTGTATTCACTTTGTCCAGAAGCCATCATTCTCCAAGTATGTTTATTTTCAAGAACAGTAGATGTTTCCTGAGCTTTCAAATAGCAAAACGCTTGCAATAAGAGTCTCATTGTTATGTGAATTTACACACCTTCTTTTTTGATGTCTTATGACGATAAGTTTCTCTGGAAATCATAAGTACACATTTTTATTTTGCTGTCTCCATGTGTCAGTTAATATTCTCTCCTAGTTAACATTAGAAGTACCTGCCTAAGGGCTGGACAGATTGCTCATCCTTTAAGGGTGCTTGCTTTCAAGCCTCTGGGCCCCAGGTTCAATTCACCTATACTCACATAAAGCCCCATGTATAAGTTGGTGCATGTGTCTGGAGTTCCTTTGCAGCAGCAAGAAGCCCTGGTGCATCCATTCTCTCTGTGTGTCTGCTGTCTCTCCCCTCACCATAAATAAATACATAACAAATTTTAAATTGAACTGCTTTTGAGAATCTAATACAGCCTGTCCTCAAACGTTATGTAGCCAAGGATGACTGTGAACTTCTGATCATCCTTTCTGCACCTCCCGTGTGCTGGCATTACAGGCGTGCACCACCAGGCCGTGTATGCTGTACTGGGAGTTGAACCCAGACTTCATGCATAGTAGGCGAGCACTCTATCAAGTAATCTACATCCCCGGCCCAAAATTTTGACATTTCAAGAAACATCTGTGATGTATCGCAATATTTTTCTGTAGGTCCAGTCATGGGAAAGATGCAGGAGGGACTTGAATTTCTGTAAAATTTTTAGCTGAAAGATGAACAGCTGGCAGTTGCTGTCGTGGGTGAGTGGTGGTTTCTGTATCTGCAGTAGAATGTTCTGAACCGTCTGCCGTGAGTCTGACTGCAAATGCCTGGGTGGATAAGTGGGCGAGAATGTAGCTAATGCAGGAGAGGGAGAGAGGGGTTTTGGTGTTTGTTTGTTTGTTTTTTCCCGAGGTAGGGTCTCACTCTAGCTCAGGCTGACCAGGAATTCACTGTGTAGTCTCTGGGTGGCCTTGAACTCATGATGATCCTCCTACCTCTGCCTCCCCAGTGCTGGGATTAAAGGCATGTGCCACCATGCCTGGCGAGAGGAGTTTTTTTAATTCTGTAATTTGGATCCCCTGTAGAAAATAATGTGACTAGTTGAGACAGGCACTAATAAAAGAGATAAACTGAAAATACTTCTATTTTACTACAGCCTTATTTTTTAAATTTTTATGTATTGCATGAGCATGTGTATGTCTGCGCGCGCGGACACACACACACACACACACACACACACACAAGCCAGGATTTGTTGCTGCTGCAAACAAATGCTCTTCTGGTTTTATGTGGATGACTAGGGACTTGAACCCAGGAAGCAGGTTTTGCAAGCAAGCACCTTTAACCCTTGAGGCATCTCCCCAGCCCCTGAGTTTTTGTTTTTGTTTTTGTTTTTAGTTGAAACATTACTTTGGAAAACAGGACTTCTTCCACTTATTAGCCAAATAGGGGGGAAAACATCTTTCAAAAATGCCAGGCGTGGTGGCATACACCTTTAATCCCAGCATTTGGGTGGCGAAGTAGGAGGATAGCTGTGAGTTCAAGGCCACCCTGAGACTACATAGTAAATTCCAGGTCAACCTGAGCTAGAGTGAGACCCTACCTCAAAAACCAAATTAAAAAAAAAAAACAAAAAACAAAAAAACCTTTGTATTCTAGGTGTATTATAAAATGTTTAGTTTCTTGTGGTTTCGCAACCAGGAAATGAATACATGAATACACACGTCCTAAGAAACTGTGTCAGTGGTTTTCTGAAATGCTAAAAAGTTTATGCATTGAGTTACGTATTATTTGTAACTCCTCCTGAGTAGGTAAGTTTTTATAAAATTTTAAATGCAAGCTGGGTGCGGTGGCACACGCCTTTAATCACAGCACTGGGGAGGGAGGGGTAGGAGGATCACCGTGAGTTCAAGGCCACCCTGGGACTACATAGTGAATTCCAGGTCAGCCTGAGCTAGAATGAGACCCTACCTCAAAAAACGTAAATAAATAAATAAAAATTTAAATGTAGTTCATCTTGATACTGTTTTTTTTTTTTTTTGCACAGCTGAGAGAATATTTTGAAAGTAATTGTTAATTTTTTTTAGATCATCATGAGCATTCACTGCTTAGTTGTGAAGTATAATTAAAATGGTTGCAAGGTTTTTAATAAATGTATTTAAAATTGTTACTATTTAAAATTGTTCTTGATATAGATTCCCATGTACTCTCTGTGGTCTGTGGCTGACTTGAAAAAATTTTTAAATATCTTGGAAGTTCCACTTGTTTCAGGTCAGGGAGTCTGTGCTAAGGAGGTCAAGATGGTTTTTGTATAGGTGGAAACAGATACAGTCCTGGGAACCAGGTTGTCTCAAAACCAAAAGTTAGACTGGATAAGTTCTGTTTCTGGTACTAGCGTGGCTCTGTCATTCACACTATTTACACTCCCTGAGTCTATTTTCTCACTGGGAAAAAAGATAAGATGTTATTTTCCATTTGAAAAATACTGGCTGTGAGTTTCCATATGAGATCTTTATTACATTGAAATGTAATCCTTCTCTACCTAATTTGTTCAGGGCTTTTGTCATGAAGGGAGGTTGAATTTTATCAAATGCTTTTTTCTGCATGAATGGAGATTATGTGTTTTTATCCTTCAGTGCCTGGTTTGAGCTTGTCTTTTTGTTTTTGTTTTCGAGGTAGGGTCTTACTCTAACCCAGGCTGACCTGGAATTCACTATGTAGTCTCAGGGTGGCCTTGAATTTACAGTGATCCATGTATTTCTGCTTCCCAGAGTGTTTGTCTTTTAATTAAAGAACTAAGATAATTTACATTCACTTATTTCATAAAAATCTATATTTAGGGCTGGAGAGATGGATTAGCAGTTAAGCGCTTGCCTGTGAAACCTAAGGACCCCCGTTTGAGGCTCGATTCCCCAGGACCCACGTAAGCCAAGGTAGCGCGTGCACCTGGAGTTCGTTTGCAGTGGCTGGAGGCCCTGGTGTGCCCATTCTCTCTCTCTCTCTCTCAAATAAATAAATAAAAATAAAAATAAATTTAAATCTGTATTTATCTGAATGTGTGTACAGTGTGTGCATGCACTTGTGCCAAGGTCTCTTGCCACTGCCTGCCTGGCTGATTGAATTGAACCGGCATCAGCAGGTTTTGCAAGCGAGCATCTCTAACCACTGAGCAATCTCCCAGCCCTGAATCAGAATTATTAATGAAGGTATAGACTAAGGTCCATTGTTTTATTGATTTTATTTTAGTTTTGAATCTTTTCACTTCTTCAGTTTATTCAGCATTATGTCTAGTTGGTTTACTCTATTGGTATTTGATTATTTTCTACATTTTGTGTATCTATTCTAGTGAAATTTATGCTTTCACATGCTAACATGATGGTAGTTGTCTTCTCTTCACCAGAGGCTGTAGGATTCCCTTAAGGCATCTTTCATAAAGTTGTGGTGGTGGTTATGAAATCCCTGTTTTTTGCTTATGTTGAAGCATTTATTTTTTATTTATTATTTCCTCTGAGGTCTGGTCTTTCTCTAGCCCAGGCTGACCTGGAATTCACTATGTAGTCCCAGCGTGGTCTTGAACTCACAGGATCCTCCTACCTCTGCCTCCCAAGAGCTGGGATTAAAAGTGTGTGCCACCACACCTGATTTTGTTGAGAGATTTTGTCTTCCTTCTTTTCTGAAGGATAACTGCTGGCTGTGCTAGTCGTAGTTAGCAGTTACTTTTGTTGAGAATTGGACTACATCATTCCATTAACTCCTGGCCTATGGCCTATAGGGTTTCTGCTGACAAACCTTTGCCGTGAGTCTAGTAAATGTGAAGATGCTTTTCTCTTGATTTTTTTTTTTTTTTTTGTGGTTGTTGTTGTTGAGTTTTTTCTTTCCGTCTTTTTGGGCATTTCTGGGGACCAAATCTAGGGGTCTCATTTGTGCTAGGCCAAGTGTTTTATCACAGACTCCTGACCCCAAAATACTGTTAATTTCATTTATTTATTTGGGAGATGGTTAAAGCACATAGAGAATGGGAGCATCAGGGCCTCCAGCCACTGCAAATGAACTCCAGATGTATGTGCCACCTTGTGCATCAGGCTTTCCATGAGTACTGGGGAATTGAACCTGGGTCCTTTGGCTTTGCTGGCAAGTACCTTAACCACCAAGCCATCTCTCCAGCCTCTGTTGAAGATTTTTTAAATCTCCTGTACATGTTTAGGGTGTCTAGTTCTTTCCCAAGATGGGTAAGCTTGTTTGCCATTATTTTAATCATTTGATTTTCTGTGCTCTTAATCATCATCCCCTTGCCTTTTTGATCATTTGAAAGTATTCTAACGACCTTGAATGTTCTCTTTATGATTATGTTTTATAAAGACCTATGTTCAAGTTCATATAGTCTTCCTTGTGCTTGAACTAGTCTGTTATGGAAGTTTGGGACCAAATAGTATTTGACTTTCTGAACTTGCTGTTCCCAAGGTTTGTTAGGCTCTTTTTCAGGGTCCCTGTTAGTTAGACTTTTCAGATATCCTTCATTGTTGTTCCAACTTCATTTAACTTTGTGTTCTCTTAGATTTATTGAGCTTTTAAAACCCAGTCTTTCTGCTGAATTCTTTATTCAGCATTTTATTCATTTCCATTTCTTCTGTTACTAGAGGGAGTTAGGATGTTTGGAAGATAGCCTACTATGTTTTTTCATATTTCTCTGTTCCCACTTGGAGATTTGCACATCTGGTGACTCGGATGCCCTTCCCACTTTTATGAGGTGATCTAATTAGTGATTGGCTTTCTCCTCAGTGTGCTTCTTAGGGTATTGTTTTGTCAGGCAGTGTTGCCTTTTATTTACAGCTGGGCGCACCACAGTGTATCCCCATATCAGTACTTAGACTGTGATTTTGAGAGTGATTTTGAGAGACCCACTGTCCCCACAGTACTTAAGAATCCTACCAGCTCAGGTAGGTGTAGTGTAGACAGCAGAGTGTATGTCTGTCTGCAGTGGAGAAGTATCCTATCAGGTAAGGAGAAGTTGGCCATGCCATGTTGATGTTTGCTCTGGTGCTGGCAGACATCTCCTGCTGTGAGAGCACCTGCAGTGGTGAGGGAGGGCCTGGCCTCCCCTGGCCTCCCTGTGCTCCAGCCCAGCTTCTCATCCCAGTCCTGTCAGCCGAGCATGACCAGACAAGGGGTTTGGTGGGGACAGCCGGCTGTGGGCACCCCATAGATGTGGTATTACTTCCTGTTACTTCCGTACGTGTGGTGGCCCAGGACTTGGACCTCAGGACCCACCCAGCAAGCATGCATGCCTGGTGACAGGTTGACAGCTGAGACTTCTCCCCAGACTGACTCTTAGCTGGAGCGTCCATCAGCGGGAATGAGTGCAGGCTGGGGCGGTGGACTTGCTCTTGACCCTCCCTTGGCCGCAGACATGGAGAGGAGAAGCAGGGCCGGAGCTGGGCTTTTCTCCTTTGAGGTCTCGCGCTCTCGGGGAGTAAGGAGCAGGCCCTGGCTTGAGCCGCTCCTCTCCTCCGAAGTCCCTGCACGCAGGCAAGAAAGGGGTGCTGCTGGCACCTGGTAGTCTCTGGGCCTCCTTTGGCTGTGCACCCCCGGGGGCGACAGAACAACTGGAGCCCCAATATTGCTGTGAGCTGCCACAGGGTTCCTGTAGGTGAGAGGTAGCAGTGACACCGCAGAGTTCTTTCCCTTCCCTGTCAAAGCAGGCACGGGCAGGGTGTGAGATTGTAGTGACAGGAGCTTCGTGACTGACATCCTTCACACCTACAACTAGTGTGAACACACGCTTCTGGTGAGAAAGGGCAAATCTCCCCTGACTTAGGCTTCTTGAAGGCAGTGCCCTCCGTCTCCCTCCATGTCGCACACTTACCTCCGTCAGTGCCAGAACCTCAGCAGGTTTCACTCAGTCACTCAGTCACCCAGTTGAGCCTTACGTGGTTCATGAGGCAGCTTCCTCTTATCCAGAGCAGCAGAATATCCGAGGGGTCCCAGAGACAGCAGCGTACAGGATAGAGCAGTCCAGAATCAGAGAACAGGTCACTCCTGCTGGGACTCACTGAGGGCCATGGGAGATCCTTTTCCAAGCAGTCTCAGGTCGCCTGGCTAGACAAAGATTAGGGGGATTCTTAAGGTCAGGTTTGCATTCGAGCTTGTGTCATCCCACCTAGCAAGCAAACCACAGGGAATTTATAGATATTTTTAACTCTTTAGATGCTAAACAGTCAAAACAGATGAAGCTTAAGAAAATACGTCTTTGAGATGTGACTATGAGTCTTGATTTTAATTTGCATTATTGTTTCCTTCAGAGATGAGCTGCACAATTGAGAAGGCACTTGCTGACGCCAAAGCCCTTGTTGAGCGACTGAGAGACCATGACGACGCAGCAGAGTCTCTCATTGAGCAGACCACGGCCCTCAGCAAGCGTGTGGAAGCAATGAAGCAGGTTCGACTTGACTTCTGTTGATTTTGTTGTAACAAGGCAGCATTGTCATTGATGTATTGCTTGAACTATAAACTACTGCTTTTTTTAATGATTTATTTGCAAGCAAAGAGATCGAGTCTGAGAGAGAGAGAGATTATGGGTGCACCAGGGCCTCTAGCCACTACAAACAAACTCCAGATGCATGCGCCACCTTGTGCATCTGGCTTACATGGTTGCTGAGGAACTGAATCCAGGTCGTTATGCTTTACAGACAAGTGCCTTAACCACTGAGTCATCTCTCCAGTCCCCAAATTACAAAGTACTACTTAAACACAAACTATATCTAGAGCTGGAGAGATGGCTTAGTGATTAAACGTACTTAGCTGCAAAGCGTGATAGCCCAGGTTTGATTCCCCAGTACCTACATAAAAGCCAGATGTACAAGATTGCAGTGGCAGGAGGTCCTGACATATCCATTCTCTCTCAAATAAATATGTTTTTAAAAAATAAACTTTCTAAAAAAGAAAAATATTAACTTTGTGATTAAAATTTAAAGCAGCTTTGCTTGTATATGTATTTTACTTAAGGGTATATTTTGTCATGTTCAGAAGACATGTATATGTCAGATCATCTAAAATCTGTAGATTTGATTCTTTTTCACAGAGGTGCACTTTTCTCACAGAGATGCCCATTTAAGTTTAAAATAAGTGTACTTTTAAACAGCTACTTTTTATTGCTGGGGCAAATTACCTGACGAGAAGCAGCTTAAGGGAGGGAAGGCTTTTATTTGTGTTCCATCTCCAGAGGGAGAAGGAAGCTAGTGTGTGGCAGCAGGAAGGAAGTAGAGAACGCTGGTCAGCAAGCAGGACCGGGCTGAAAACACCTAGGGCCCATCCCCGTGACCTTCCTCCAGCAAGGTTCCACAGCCTTCCCCACAGGGCTGCCACTGGAGATTGAAGATTCACAGAGGGGAATCTGTGGGGGACGTTGTACACTCAGACCACCGCAAGCTGGACCTGGTAGCACACAACTTTAATCCCAGCACTCTGGAGACCAGGTAGAAAGATTGCTGCGAGTTTGAGGCCAGCCAGGGACTATATAGTGAATTCCAGGTCAGCTTGGCTAGAGTGAGATCCTCCCTCAAAACCAAAACAAAAATAAAAAAAAAACTCCACAAAGTGAAATTGTTAAGTCTACATGCATATAAAGAGCAGGTACCACATTTTACTAATGCTCACTCACAGTATGTAGACATTTGGCTATGTCTAAAATAAGGATTTTTATAGTTTGCTTTATAAAAGTATTTGGATGATGCTATTTAACTAAATTTATCTTCATTACCACACCCCCAATCCCTTCTTTCCAAATGGTTCCACTCCTACTTTGGTGTGTGTGTGTGTGTATCTGCATGTCACTGAATGTAACTAGGATTACTTACATGAACATGGGGGCGGGGGGGTCGATCGTTTGCTGGAGCATGGGCAACTTAATAGTGGATGCACCACTAAGAAGAAATGTCTGCTCCTCCCCCAGCAATCGCCAATTGCCAGTCACTCCTCAGCAGGGGGTGGGAGATTCATGAGCCCCTCTAACCATCCATGGCAGACCATTGATGGGCCCAGTGTTGTTCAGGTGACCTCCGCTGCCGTCAGCTCATGAGTGTCATGTGCAGAGACAGCATTCTGCAGCGCTCCTCCCCATCCTTCGGCTCTTACCACCCTCTCTCCCACAGTGTTCCCCAAGCGTTGGAGTGAAGCTAGAAATATCATGAGTCACTTATTCTCGGCACTTTGACAACTTTGGACTCTGCAGTAATTGGTGCCCACTGCAGAAAGAAGCTTCTTAAAGCTGAGAGCAGCGTTAATCTGCTCTGAGTTGGTGCATTCAGCTTGGGTCTGGGTGGCTCTTTGGTATTGTGTGGGGGTGGGAGCCCTTGGCTTCAGCTGCTATTTCCCTGTGTCCTGCCCTGGTGCATCGGGGAGGAGAGGTGGTGTGACATTGCCTGATGTTCCCACTGAGCTCAGTTGGTCCTTATCCTCTGCCTCAGGTTCTGATTGTGCAAGCCTGGTGTGTGTACGTGTTTCCCCTCAGCTTCTGCTGCCTTCACTGGCAGGGCCAGTAGTATATGAGCTAGTGGTATGCTTTCATTTCTTTTAGATCTATACCTTACTAGTAGAATGGACGGGTCACATGCCTCTATGTTTAACTTAATGATGATCTATTATATTTATTCATATGTTAAATGTAAACTTGCCAATATTTCCTCTGCACATTGTTTTTTAAAATCTTTGCATTAGTATCAGGAAGAAATTCAAGAACTTAATGAAGTTGCAAGACATCGCCCGCGATCCACATTAGTTATGGGGATCCAGCAAGAAAACAGACAAATCAGAGAACTGCAGCAAGAGAATAAAGGCAAGATACATTATCACTATGTAGAGCGAATAAAAACAAGTTTGAGCTTGGCACGGCGGTACATGCCTTTATTCCCAGCACTTGGCTGACTTAGGACTACTGCTGTGAGTTAAGGGTCAGCATGAGGTAGAGTGTCTCAAAAAAAGAAAAAATTACAAGTTTGGTATTGGTTGAGAACCAATTAGTACTTTTAAAAATGGGAGTAGGAGCCGGACATGGTGGTGCATGCCTTTATTCCATTCCCAACTTTTATCTTGGGAGGCAGAGGTAGGAGGGTCTTTGTGAGTTTTAGGCTACCCTGAGACTACATAGTGAATTACAGGTCTACCTGGGCTACAGTGAGACCCTGCCCCTAAAAACCAAAAAGTTAATAAATAAATAAGTAATAAAAAATAAAAATGGAAGCCGGGCGTGGGGGCGCACGCCTTTAATTCCAGCACTTGGGAGGCAGAGGTAGGAGGATTTCCGTGAGTTCAAGGCCACCCTGAGACTCCATAGTGAATTCCAGGTCAGCCTGGGCTAGATTGAGACCCTACCTCGAAAAACCAAAAAAAAATAAAATAAAATAAAAATAAAAATAAAAATGGTAATAGGGCTGGAGAGATGGCTTAGTATTTAAGGCATTTGCCTGTAAAGCCAAAGGACCTAGGTTTGATTCCCCACAACCAAGGTAAGCTAGATGCACAAGGTGATGTGTGCATCTGGAGTTCATTTGCAGCAGCTGGAGGTGCTGGTGTACCCCCTCTCTTTCTCTCCCCCCCCACCACACTCCCTGTCTCTGACTCAAATAAATGAAAATAAAACATTAAAAAAAAATGGGAATAGATGGCTAGGTGTGGTGGTGCACGCCTTTAATCCCAGCACTTGGGAGGCAGAGGTAGGAGGATCACTGTGAGTTCGAGGCCACCCTGAGACTCCATAGTAAATTCCAGGTCAGCCTGGGCTCGAGTAAGACCCTACCTTGAAAAAAACAAAAAAAGGGGGGGGAGGGGGGAATAGAGGGCTGGAGAGATGGCCTCAGTGGTTACAGGCACTTACTTGTAAAGCCTGGTGCCCTGGGTTCAAATCCCCAATACTTACATAAAGCCACATGCACAAGGTGGTGCATGCATCTGGAGGGTCTGGCACACCCATTCTCTCTATGTAGATCTCTCTCTCTCAAATACATTTTAAAAAAAGAGGAATGAGAAATGGGAATATGAGTCAAGTAAAGTCACTTTTGCTATTAATCTGATTTTTATCCCATGTCTAAATAGTAATTATTGCCACTTACCCTGTCCTGTGTATGATGCTTGCCCTGCTTGGGTCATCTTAGATTCTTACCCTCAATATCAAGTTTTCCCAGTGTTGTTACCTGTGAAATGACTCAGCTTTCTTGTGGTGCCGTCATAGGTGCTTATGGCCTCTTGCCTGCATTGCCCTAACTGTTCTCCTTGGTCCCGTTCTTTTTTCCTGTCCATTGATTTCAACACAAGAATCACATTGATTTTCCCGAAATTATTATCATATTACTCTTCTGTAGGAACTTTCATTATATCTTATCCAAGGACGTTCACGGTCAGTCCCTGCCCTTTTTCTCTTGTCTTCCACATCTCTCCTTCACAAACCTATTCCTACCACCACAAGTCAGCTCCTTAGAGACATCCATTTGCGTTCCTCTCTGCTTCATGATATCCGTTCCTTCATGTTTCAACGCCGTGAAGTCAAGGTCGTCTCAGTACATGTCTGTGAAGCTTTCACCAGTCTCTGCCCATGGCTAGCTCTTAAATGTGTGTTAATAGCTCTTCCTCTACACTTGCTATGTGTTTGTTCTGTCCTGTAGATGCTAGCCCTCATGACGTTCGGTATTCTTTTTATTTTTATTTACTGTGATTAGTTTGTTTCAAGGTAGAGACTCACTCTACCCAGGCTGACCTGGAACTCACTCTGTAGTTCCTTACTTGGAACTCACAGCAATCCTCCTGCCTCTGCTTCCCAAGTCCTGGGACACCCAGCCTGGCCAATATTCTTTTTTTTTTTTAATTTTTGAGGTAGGGTCTTGCCCCAGTCCAGGCTGACATGGAATTCCCTATGTAGTCTCAGGGAGGCCTCAAACTCATGGTGATCTCTACCTCTGCCTCCCGAGTACTGGGATTAAAGGAGTGTGCCACCATGCCCGGCCTGGCCTATATTCTTAATATAGCAAGAGCATTTAAAAACTTATAAAAATATTTTATTTGCATTTAGTTATTGGAGAGAGGGAGAGAATGGGTGCTCCAGGGCTTCTAGCCACAGCAAAAGAACTCCACATGCATGTATAACCTTGTATGTGGGTCCTGGGGGGGTCAAACATAGGCCCTTTGGCTTTGTAGGCAGGCGTCTCCACCATTAGGCCATCCCTCCAGCCATGTTTTCTTTCTTTCTTTTGGTTTTTCGAGATAGGGTCTCACTGTAGCCCAGGCTGACCTGGAACTTACTATGTGTTCTCAGAGTGGCTTCGAACTCAAACAGCAGTCCTCCTACCTCTGCCTCCTGAGTGCTGGGATTAAAGGCATGCACCACCATGCCAGGCTCATGTTTTGTTTTTTAAATTATGTATCAGTTGTTTTTGATAAATATGGAAGAAAATATTCTGCATAGCCCTAACTTATTTGAATAAAATACACTTATTCTTGGTAGAACTCCGCACATCCCTGGAAGAGCATCAGTCAGCCTTGGAGCTTATAATGAGCAAGTATCGAGAACAAATGTTCAGACTACTGATGGCTAGCAAGAAAGATGATCCAGGTATAATATTGAAGCTAAAAGAACAGCACTCCAAGGTAATCCATTGTGTAAATATGGACAAATCCTTTAAACAATTGCGATATCTAGAAATGTTATTTTAATATGTAAAATCCTCATTTTTTTAATTGCTGTTTTCTGCTTGTTTTCCCTTTCTTGTTATATATCATTTTTCTGCTTGGCTTATTCTAATTCTCATTGTTCCCTTGTAACTTTACATACATGTATATGTGTTTATATAAACATTTAAAAACAAATTTTTGGGAATAAAGGTAAGTATACTCAGTATCAAAATTATTTTTGTGAGGTTCTCTGCTGTTAAATATTTCTTACAATACATTTTTGTAATAGCTTGCAAAAACAAAAATGCTTTTAAAGTTTGAAAGCAGCTAAGTGTAGATTTGTTCTTACGGCTGTAGTCTGAGTGAGGCTAACTCATCCAGTCTATGAATGATCCTAGTTACAGGGGCTGGGGAAGGAAAAGAGCCAGTCTATTACAGCATATCCCCGCCCCCTCTCCCAGTACTGCATACGCAGCTGAAGTGATGAGGAACGGGTGCTTTTCCTGCCATTATCTTAGTTGCTGTCATTCCTGAGTCTGCTCCCTTTGGGATGTTCCATATTTGCTGGCAACTGTTAAGAAGGCAGGTAGAATGATATTTACAACTAACATTTTAAATTGAATTTTAATCCTTGTTATGGAATAAAAATTTAGACTAGGTTGTAATAACCAGGGCATTATCTATCTATATTGGATAATGGTGAAGTAACTATTACTTACTACTAATACTGTTTAAGAAATAATGATTGTTACATGTTTGTTTTTGTTTTGTTTTTCACTGTAACCCAGGCTGACCTGAAATTCACCACGTAGTCTCAGGGTGGCCTCAAACTCAAAGGGATCCTCCTACCTCTGCTTCCCAAGTGCTGGGATTAAATGCATGTGTTGTAAGATATGTTATTTTCAATTCTTGATGCACATTTTAGAATATGGAAAACATTTCTTCCATTTTTATGTTTGTAGTGTTTTTATTTCTATTAAAATTAAATGCCTAGTAAACAACTTTGGATGACAAGCTTACATGTTAGGGAACGTAGGTAATTTCTTATGTCCACTAGTAGAACAATAAATTAATAGAATTGGGTTTAATATTAGCCAAAAATTGTGATACTGATCCCTAACTAAGTGGAAATATTTTTGTGGTCTTCTTAATGTAAAGCTGTATTGCTGACGAGGAGATCAGCAGTCATTTCAGTGTAGAAGCAAGCCAGAGTGGCACAGCTGTGATCCCAGCACTTGCGAGGTGCAAGGAGGATCGTCTTCAAGGCCAGCCTCAGCTATGTAGTGAGCTGGAAGCCAGTCTGGACTACCGAGACCCTGTCTCAACTCCCCCTTCCTCATAAAGAATTGATGTAAAATTATTGGTAAAAGAAATGCAATCTTCAGAAATTCCAAAAGGCCCTTGTGTTTTATAATTTGAAGAATAAAACAGTGGAGATGTGCAGTGAAGAGTATCACGACAAAAGGGCTTAGCGTAACACACACTGTGGCTAAGGGTAGAGCTTAGTAGTAGAGCATGTGCTTAAAATGCATGAGGCTCTGGGTTCAGTCACCACCACAAAAAATAAGTAAAACTTACTAGATTTTACCATTCACCAGCACTGTTTTGTTATTTAGCAAAGAAGCTCCCTACAATTGCTGTGAACCGTCTGTTTTCATTATGTAGATTGGATTCATCTAAATGCTGATCCTGCCTTCCATAAAATGACCTCAGTAATGCTGTTAATTCTAACTAATACATATTAATGTTTGTGATTTTGATTTTTCCCAAAAAGGAGACACTTTGCTCGCTAATTAATATTTGTCCTGGGTTAGTTGTGGGCAATAGTAAAGTGAATGGGTTTAGGAAGTCACATCACTGTATGAGCTTGAAGTACTCTAGGAGTTACAGACACGCAAATAACTACAACATAGAGGATGAAGGACATGCAAAATCCTCACTGAATACAAATAGGAGTGATGTTAGTTTTCATGAGGAAAATCTGAAAAACATGTCAAGGAAAAAAGTTCATTTAAATCTATTTAGCCTTGAGTTAATTACAAGGGTTGAGGGTGAGGGTCCATGCAGAGGTGCACAGTAAGGCTCAGAAGCACGGGGAAGTGGAGCTCTGCGATGCGGAACGCAGTTTTGTAACCACATAGGACAACATGCCGTCACACACCGGCATTTTCAAGTAGGACGCCTTTCTGAACGCAGTTTTGTAACCACATAGGACAACATGCCGTCACACACCGGCATTTTCAAGTAGGACGCTTTTCTGAACGCAGTTTTGTAACCACATAGGACAACATGCCGTCACACACCGGCATTTTCAAGTAGGACGCCTTTCTGAACGCAGTTTTGTAACCACATAGGACAACATGCCGTCACACACCGGCATTTTCAAGTAGGACGCCTTTCTGAACGCAGTTATATAACCGCATAGGACAACATGCCGTCACACACCGGCATTTTCAAGTAGGACGCCTTTCTGAACGCAGTTTTGTAACCACATAGGACAACATGCCGTCACACACCGGCATTTTCAAGTAGGACGCCTTTCTGAACGCAGTTTTGTAACCACATAGGACAACATGCCGTCACACACCGGCATTTTCAAGTAGGACGCCTTTCTGAACGCAGTTATGTAACCACATAGGACAACATGCCGTCACACACCGGCATTTTCAAGTAGGACGCCTTTCTGAACGCAGTTTTGTAACCACATAGGACAACATGCCGTCACACACCGGCATTTTCAAGTAGGACGCCTTTCTGAACACAGTTTTGTAACCACATAGGACAACATGCCGTCACACACCGGCATTTTCAAGTAGGACGCCTTTCTGAATGCAGTTTTGTAACCACATAGGACAACATGCCGTCACACACCGGCATTTTCAAGTAGGACGCCTTTCTGAACGCAGTTTTGTAACCACATAGGACAACATGCTGTCACACACCGGCATTTTCAAGTAATTTCAATTTTCATTTCATGCCTTTCTGAGACTGTTGTGATATGGACTTTGGCACTCGTCTTGAACTTTTTGAGTGCATGCTTCAAAGTCAATACAAAGTTGGAGAACCCATTTTCATCCACTTATTTTTACATTATTTTTGAACAGGTACCTTTTTGGAAATCTTAAAAAAACAAACATTCCAACAGTTGGCTAACACGCATGAACTAACACTCAGTTTTTAAGTGACGGATGCTGTCCGTATTAACATTGTAATGACTCTGTGCTACAGATTGACATGGTGCATCGTAACCGCTCCGAAGGGTTCTTCCTTGAGGAATCTCGACACAGCCTCGAAGCACCTCAGCTTGGACTGGAGAGAAGGCACTTGCAAGCCGATCAGAATGTGCACTCAATGACACAGTCAGCTTTGGGGGTGGGTGGAGGGGACCATTTACAGAATTCATTTGCAGTCAACTTTGGGGTGTGGGTGGAGGGGGTCATTTACAAAGCTCATTTACTTGGGATTTCCCTTCCAGATGAGATCAGCAAATAAATGAAATCAGTTGAACAGTGTGCTGTAACAGCCATGCTGCTCAGTGTGGAGATGCTGAATCTTACTGATTCTCTGCCACACACAGGGCTGTGATGGAAGATTTGAAAGGAGATTCAGTAACCATCCAGCTCCTGTTTGTTGCCACGAAATACACTAGACATCAGACATATTTTCTCGACATCAACTGTTTTAATATTTTTTATTTAATATTTTATTGATTTATTTGGAATCAGACACAGAGAGAGAATGGGTGCGCCAGGGCCTCTAGCCACTGCAAACAAACTCCAGACATGTGCCACTTTGTGCATCTGGTTTTACATGGATACTGGGGAATTGAACCCAGGTCATTAGGCTTTGCAGGCAAGCACCTTAACCGCTGAGCCATCTCTCCAGCCCTCTTGACATTGATTTTAACCTGAGCTTATGAAAATGGTAGTCTATCAAACACACTAATGTTTAAATTTAGATTTTAAAACTTTGTAGTCCTTTGAGTTCACAAATAGAAACAAAAAAAGCCTTTTGTTAAGACATTATAATTAACTAGTGTTTTCTCCATTGTGTCTTGTTAAAACTTCAGTGTGGCAGGTCTTTACTAGTGAAGCAGAAATAAACCCAGACATTATAAATGAAAATTGTTTCAGGACAGTTCAGTGACTGTGTTGCTGACACTCAACCTTCAAGACAGTTTTGGAATAACATTATTTCTTTTTGTGCCCATTAAAACCTCCACTTGAGAGGCAGAGGTAGGAGGATCCCTGTGAGCTTGAGGCTAGATCAACCAACCTGAGTTCAAAGCCAGCCTGCGCTACAGAGTAAATCCAGGTCAGCCTGAGTGTGAGACCCGCCTCAAGGTCCACCCGGGTCTGGGGACTGATCTTCAAAGATTTGGTAGTCAATAAGATGCTATTCATTGGGCCTTTATGCTGTTCTTCCTGACGTTTTGGGAGTTTTACTCATGATGTTATGCTTTTTCAAGGTAGGGTCTCACTCTAGCCCAGGCTGACCTGGAATTCACTAGGTAGTCTCAGGGTGACCTCAAACTCACTACAAAGATTTCTCCATTAAAATACCATAAGAAGGGGCTAGAAGTCCAGGTGAGGGAAGTTAGTAGCATTATCAAGAGCCTAGATTTGATGTTCGCAACCCCCACCCCAACACACACACACCAAAGATAGATTTTTTCCCCCCATTTCTTCCAATTTAATAGTCTTATGGGTTTTTTGAGTTCCTGATCAAATCCTTTGTACAAACAGAATTTAGGCTACTATTTAAGAGACTTGTTGTTTCTGTTAGTTTAGTCTTCGTAAGATAACCTCCATTGCAAATAACTCTGGTCAGTAGAGTTGTTTGTTGATGAGGTGATTGATTACTCTCAAGGTTCTGTTGATTTTAACCCTTTTTGTTGGTCTCTTCACTGAGCTGTAAGCCTTGTCAGGTGAGGAAATTGTCTAAAAGCCTTCCTATTCCTATTGTCTGGCGCAGTGCTGCACATCATAGGAGCGTAGAGGCAGGGATAATACGGGAGCGTTGATATACCTGCAAAGTGTATTGCGCCAAAATCAATGCTGTTTTCAACAGTGGAAAACAAAGCCACTGAATATTTTAAGACTTCAAAGCAGAATTCTGTTGATTTTGCTCAACATTTATTGTACACCAAACAATAAAAAGCTAATATAAACAGGTTCCTGCTCTCAAGGACAGTGATCTAGAAAGATTCTAGGTTGGCTTAGAATCATTTTATAGTCAAAAATTTTTATCTATTCTACTGCTTTGACCAATAGTATATAGATCAGCAGGGCGTGGTGGCACACGCCTTTAATCCCAGCACTCGGGAGGCAGAGGTAGGATCACCATGAATTCAAGGCCACTCTGAGACTACATAGTGAATTCCAGATCAGCCTGGATTAAAGCAAGACCCTACCTCAGAGTGTGTGGGGGGGAACATAAAGGTGTGAAAAATAGGTTTCCTTCAATTATATTGAGAAAAATGTGAAATGAATATATTCTTTTGCTACTAGGTTTAGTTATAATTGTGCTGTTTTTGTTTTAGCATAGACTGGAATTCATGGTCAACTAGCTTTGTTGTGATCCTAACCATTACATTCATATTAGGTGAAAATGTGTATATCCTATTTTAAAAAGAGAGAGAAAGAATGCAAATATAAGAGTAAGTAGAACAGTATTCACTGATTTCCTGCTGCCAATGTTTTTCCAGGAGTTACAAGCACACGTTGACCAGATAACTGAAATGGCAGCAGTAATGAGGAAGGCTATTGAAATCGATGAACAGCAGGGTTGCAAGGAACAGGAGCGAATATTTCAACTTGAAGTAAGTTTTATAGCACAAGTATAGATGACAAATGCTCACACAGACTCACACCAGAAAACGTACCCCATTAAAAATATGCACACACACTTTTCTGGGCTACATGCTAGTATTTTTCTGAATCTGGATGCTGCTGCTATTTGTGTATAAGACCATTCAAGTAATAGTGAAAGGATCTAAAATAACCAGTATCATATAAATACACAAACAAAGCTGGGTGTGGTGGCGCACGCCTTTAATTCCAGCTCTCAGGATCACCATGAGTTCGAGGCCATCCTGAGACTACATAGTGAATTCCAGGTCAGCCTGGACTAGAGTGAAACCCTACCTCCAAAAACCAAAAATAAATAAATAAATATACAGACAGTTGACAAAAATGATTTTTTTGTTGTTGTTGTTTTGGGTTTTTTTGTTGTTGTTGTTTTGGGTTTTTTTGTTGTT
This sequence comes from Dipus sagitta, assembly GCA_036346955.1. Classification (NCBI taxonomy): domain Eukaryota; kingdom Metazoa; phylum Chordata; class Mammalia; order Rodentia; family Dipodidae; genus Dipus; species Dipus sagitta. The sequence continues at coordinate 4,899,442 of CM070789.1, read as the reverse complement.
TGGTCTTTTGTCTTAGGGTCTCACTCTAGCCCAGGCTGACCTGGAATTCACTCTGTAGTCTCAGGGTGGCCATGAAATCACAGTGATCCTCCTACCTTCCGAGTGCTGGGATTAAAGGCGTGCGCCACCACGCCCAGCCAAAAATGATTTTGATCCTGTATTGCTTTCCTTATTAACTGTATTTCTTCCATCCAGTAATTTTTTTAAATCTGTTCTTTTAGCCGGGCATGGTGGCACACACCTTTAATCCCAGCACTTGGGAGGCAGAGGAAGGAGGATCGCCGCAAGTTGGGGGCCACCCTGAGATTACTTAGTGAATTCCAGGTCAGCCTGGGCTAGAACGAAACTCTACCTTAAGAGGATATAGGGAAATTTTTTTGTGGAGTGTTTGTGGGGGTTTTTTTGTTTTTGGTTTTTTGAGGTAGGGTTTCACTCTAGCCCAGGCTGACCTGGAATTCACTGTGTAGTCTCAGGATGGCCTCGAACTCACAGCGATCCTCCTACCTCTGCCTCCCAAGTGCTGGGATTAAAGGCATGTGCCACCATGCCCAGTTTAGGGAAATATTTTTTATGATCCACAGTTAATGCCAGGTGTGGTAGGTGGTACATGTCTCTAATTCTAGCATTTGAGAAATAGAGACAGTACGACCAGGAGTTTGAAGTCATCCTTGAACTAACTATATACTGAGTTTCTGTCCTCTTGAGTTTTACTCACTAGCTTTATGAGTTTATGTAAGTATATGTGTTATTTTTATTTTTTTGTTTCTCAAGATGATGTCTTGCTCTAGCCCACTGTGACTGGGAATTCCCTGTTGTCTTGGGCTAACCTTGAACTCAGAAACGTTCTAGCTACCTCTGCCTCCTCATTGCTGGGATTAAAAGGCATGCCCAGCTATTAACTTTTTGTTGTTGTTTTTGTTTTGTTATTTCTGACGTGTTTGTAAAGTAAGGCAGTTTCTTAGTTTTCATCTCAGTTACGTTGGCGTATATTATATGACTTGGCAGTAGTAGAAAATATTTGCTACCTCTTTAAAAATGTCTTTCTCTAGCTGGGCGTGGTGGTGCACGCCTTTAACCCCAGCACTTGGGAGGCAGAGGTAGGAGGATGCCGTGAGTTCAAGGCCACCGTGAGACTACATAGTGAATTCCAGGTCAGCCTGAGCTAGAATGAAACCCTACCTCAAAAAAACCAAAATAATAATAATAATAATTTTAAAAATGAAAATGTCTTTTTCTGAGCTAGAGCAAGACCATACCTCGAAAAGAAAAAATTTTTAAATGTCTTCGAGTGTGTTGCTTGTAGGCTCAGGTTGTCAACTACATGCAGCAATTTGTACATTTATGCATTATAAAACCTGCCTTTTTTCTGTTTTATGAAATACTGTTTTCCTTCTTAGAGCTACCTTGTAGAAAGTGACCATCATTGTTTTTGCTTGCTTCCTTGTAGCAAGAAAACAAAGGCTTGAGAGAGATCCTCCAAATAACTCGAGAATCATTTTTGAGCCTCCGGAAGGATGATGCGTCGGAGAGCACGTCTTTGTCAGCGCTAGTGACCAACAGCGACCTGAGCCTGAGGAAGAGCTGAGTGGCTGTCAGGTGTGCAGCTCCTAGCTTTGCACATTGCTCCACATGGCCCCCAGGACTGGCCCCATTGCATGAATGAATGAGCAGAAAACTGTTTCAGTCAACCCTTCCCCCTCTGTAGTGCGTACAAGTGCACTGGCTGAGAGATCACAACAGAAAATGTCCAGTAATGGTCATAAACTACACTCCCAGACGTACCTGAGACGCAGAGGCTGAGCTGCCGCTGACGGTGGACAAGGGGAAGGCCTTCCGTGACGTGACGGCAGCACAGCGGTGCCCGCACCCGATAAGCAGACGTGGACGCTCCCAGTAATGCCTGGGGCATGCATAAAACAGTCCAAATTTAAGGGCTGGGAAGATTGCTCAGAGGTTAAAGGCGCTTGCATAGTATTATCCATATTTTAAAGTGTGAGTTTGGCCGTGGTTTATGAGTGCAAGTTCCTCATGCCACGGTTTCCCCTTCCTGTCTGGTGTCAGCCAGTAGAGAGCTAAGACCGCGAGGCTCCAACTACCTTCCCATTTGTTTAAACTCTTTGTCAAAAGCAATTCAGGTTTAAAGGCTGTAGGAATGTTTTATATGCACAACAAAAGAGGTGTTTAGTTATAGCTAACTTAATAGCAATTACCTATGACTTTTGAGTATGAAATAGTTCAGGAACGAAAGAGAAGGAAGATTACTTTCTAAGAAAGACAATCTTATAATTTCTTACAATAGACACATTTAGTAGGTTAAACTACTTGAAAGAATGAGTTTTGAGTCTTGGTTAATAATGAAAACAAGCTTTTACTCCTTTTTTTGCTGATAGTTAAGAACTGACTACAGTTCATTCAGCTGACAGTTGAAGTGTTTGATACAGCAGGATAGGTATGCGCATCTCAAATTTGGAATTCCTTTGGCTCTAGGAATCTTTTTTTTTTCCTTTTTTGTAATTAACTCTTGAAATACCTAAATACTAGATTCAAATATTTTAAAAATGTCCGGGATCTATTTTAGCTCCTTCTGGTTCTCATAACTTGTAAGGTTTTTTTCTTATGATCTTTCAGAAAGGAGGTGTAAATCTTTGGACATACAAGTGTTTGTTTTCTTTTGTTTTAAACAATGACATATTTTTAACGTGTGTTTTTAAAAGCTACCAGATACAGAAATCTGCTTTAACACCAATTGAAGCCTACATTTTCCTTATTTTGTAGTGATTAGAAGAGTGAGTACCAAACATGATTAAACATATTATATTTATATTAATAACATGGTAAAATTAGCACAAGTAATTCTACTTTTGAGTACATATGTGATGATTTTTACATATAATTTCATATACTGGTAAACTACTTTTCACTTCAGAAATTTTCTGTATGTTCAGTTTAGGGTGAGTGGGTGAATGGGGATTATCAGGAATGGGCTAATGGCCAAAACATTAAAGATTTCTCATTCAGAGGCCTTAACTAGTGTTACAAGTGAAGGTTTTTTATTTTTTAAGATTTTTTTTTTCTATTGGTTTTTAGGAAAGTTCCCTAATTTAATGACACATTCTTTCATATAGTTTTACCCCAGGTAAGAAAGAAAATAAGCTACACAGTTGAGGTTAAGTCTGCGGCAGCTCTACTATAAGACATTACTTGATAATTATTTTTATAAATAAATAAGTTAATTTATTGCTTGGATATAATTTCAAGGTCATAGATGCTGAGAGACACTTTGTTTTGGCAACAGTTTTCCATCCCGGTTTTTTTTTTTTTAATAGAACTATAAATTTATGTCTGAAAATACGGAATGAATAGGAGCCTATTTTGTCAATAAAGATGAGTGTTTAAAAATGACAAGTTCTTCAGTTTAATTTGAAAACAGTGCATATATATATATATATATATTTTTTTGATTTGTTTTATTTTGGCTTGGTTTGGTTTTTCATGGTAGAGTCTCAGTCTAGTCCAGTCTGACCTGGAATTCACTATGTAGTCTCAGGGTGGACTTGAGCACAGAGCAATCCTCCTCCTGCTGCCTCCTGAGTGCTGGGATTAAAGGCCTGTGCCACCATGCCTACTCTTCTATCCACCCCCCTCCCAGGTAGGGTCTCACTCTAGCTCAGGCTGACCTGGAATTCACTATGGAGTCTCAGAGTGGCCTCGAACTCATGGGCGATCCTCCTACTTCTGCCTCCAGAGTGCTGGGATTAAAGGCGTGCGCCACCCTGCCCAGCTTTCTATTTTTTTATATATCTCATCCTTTCCTCCCCCTTACTACAGAGCTAGTACTTAGGAATTGCCCAGCAGCTTCTCAATCCTGATTGCACATGTCTTCCATTTTTACTAGACTAGACAGGGTCCCCCAAAAGGTAAGCCCGAATCCTGACCTGCTATCCCTAAGAATGTGACTATATTTAGCAGGAGGATCTTTGCCTGTATGCATAAGGCTATGAGAAAAATGGCAGAAATTGATGCAAGCCTAGACAGCAAGGATACCCCCTGCTGTGAAGGAGGGAGATAGACCTGATTCTTGGAGCTGACAGAGGCCTCTTCCTGCTTCACTTCTGTCCACAACTGCGAAAAAAACTAGTCTGATATCTTAAGGCTTCCGGCCTATAAGGTATTTTGCCACAGTTTCTTTATAAGTGAGGCGGGATTAATTGCATGTGTGTGGTCTGTGCGTGCGTGTGTGTGTGTGCACTTGGAGACTAGAATTCAGAAAGAAGAAAGAGTTCAGGAACATAGAGTCCTGGGTTGAAAAAAAAATCAGGGTTTCATTAGCGGGGTGACATTTGTTAGACAACTTCAACCCTATCCTTATGATTATTCCTGCAGAACTCTAGACCTGACAACACGTGTGGTTTGTTGTTTTAAGGCTACTTGTCTCCACCGATACTTAGCGGGTGGGTTTTGTTGTCGTATGTGTATGTTTCAACGTAGAGTCTCACTCTAGCCCCGGCTGACCTGGAACCCATTCACGATGTCATCTCAGGCTGCCTTCGAACCCACAGAGATCCTCCTACCTCTGCCTCTCTAGTGCTGAGATGAAAAGTGTGGCCACCTCACCCGGCTTGCTTGTGCTTTTTTTTTTTTTTTCTTTTATAGGGGAGTCGAAAATAATGATGAATTTCCATCTTCACAACAATAGAGCACACAGCACATTTGGACAGGGAGTGTGAATGAAGTATGCCTACCTCGGGTCACCTGAGAGTTCTCTCAGGCATAAAGTCCCCCCAGATCTAACACCCTAGCAATTTCTTTATTAGAATCAATTTTCTATCCCACCTTCCACCAAAATCAACTGGTCTATAGTATTACTTAGCTAGTAGGGTTTGGCAACCTGATTGTTTAGCCTGTAACCTCACTCTGCAGTTCAGGCTGACCTCAAACCCACAGCAGTCCTACCTTTATCTCCTGACTACTAGGATTAAAGTCGTGCACCACAATGGGCTGAAGAGATGGCTTAGCAATTAAGGGGCTTGCCGGTGAAGCCTAAGGACTCAAATGTTGAGCTCCCCAGGTCCCATGTAAGCCAGACACACAGTGGTACAAGCACACAAAGTTGCACATATGCACGGGGGCACATGCATCTAGAGTAAAATTTCAGTGGCTGGAAGTGCTGGTGCACCAATCCCCCCCCCAAACACACACAAAGAAAAGGCAGTCCGCTGGGCTTGCCTCAAAAACAGTAAAAATAGGCCGGGTGTGGTGGTGCACACTAATCCCAGCCCTTGGGGAGGCAGAGGTAGGAGGAAAACTGTGAGTTCGAGGCCACCCTGAGACTACATAGTGAATTCCAGGTCAGCTTGAACTACAATGAGACAAAACCCAAAACATAAAAATGGGAAGTTGTGCACCGTCATGCCTAGCTTCTGTCTGGAGTTCTTAGGCAGTGGTAGGAGGCCCTGATGTGCCTAATCTTCTCTCTCCTCTCAAATAAATTAAAATGGCAAAAAACTAACTTTTCCAGATTATGTCATGCTTCTGTAGTCACAAGCCATTCTCATGTCACTATGGTAAAAATGGACACAGTGAAAGCTTTGCTGTGAACAGTATAATGAAGTTTTTAGCAGTTTTTTTCAAAGTAGGTGTTTATTATTTAAAAACATACAATTGTGGGCTGGAGAGATGGCTTAGCGGTTAAGCGCTTGCCTGTGAAGCCTAAGGACCCTGGTTCGAGGCTCGATTCCCCAGGACCCACATTAGCCAGATGCACAAGGGGGCACACGCATCTGGAGTTCGTTTGCAGTGGCTGGAAGCCCTGGCGCGCCCATTCTCTCTCTCTGCCTCTTTCTCTCTCTGTCTGTTGCTCTCAAATAAATGAATAAAAATAAAAAAAAATTTATAAAAAAAACATACAATTGTACTGTGGTGGTTTGGTTCAAGTGTCCCCCGTAAACGTAGGTGTTCTGAATGCTAGGTTCCCAGCTGATGGAGATTTGGGAATTAATGCCTCCTGGAGGCAGTGTATTGTTGGGGGCAGGCTTATAGGTGATATAGCCAGTCTCCTCTCCTCCTAACCCTAACCCCTAAACCCTAACCCTAGCCCAGGGAGTGATGTCCACCCTCTGCTTATGCCACTGTTTTCCCCTGCCATCGTGGAGCTTCTCCTTGAGTCTGTAAACCAAAGTAAATCCTTTTTTCCCAAAAGCTGCTCTTGGTCAGGTGATTTCTGCCAGCAATGTGAACCTGACTGCAATAGTAAAGTGGTGCTGAGGCATGGCTTTGGCCTTTTGGAGCTGATTTTCCAGAGGAATGTGGAAAGGTTTGAAACCTTGTCATAAGAGACACCTTGCAGTGCTGTGGGTACAGGTTGATGGACTGTTCTGGTCAGAGTTCAAGGACCTGAATGCAGTAAGAGCTATGGACTGTGAGGTTTGGCTTATGACGGCGAGAAAGAGGCTTGCTGTTAGGCCCGTGACCTGAGCAGTTGTGCAGGGTTGCATTGCGTAGAAAATGGGCTGGTGTGAGCAGAGGGATATGGCACAGAATGAAATCTTTGGGCTGAAGCTTCTGTCTGTTCAGCTGCCATTATATGAGAGATTACAACCTTTGAGATTGGGCCAGCTGACCTACACTGGGGCAACAGGAAGAAAGTAGACTCTTGAAGGGGCCTGAGTGCTCAAGGAGTGACCTTCATACTCTGCTTTATTCTTTTTTTTTTTTTTTTTTTGATTTTTTTCTCAATTTTTATTAACATTTTCCATGATTATAAAAAATATCCCATGGTAATAACCTCCCTCCCCCCACTTTCCCCTTTGAAATTCCATTCTCCATCATATCCCCTCCCCATCTCAATCAGTCTCTTTTATTTTGATGTCATCATCTTTTCCTCCTCTTATGATGGTCTTGTGTAGGTAGTGTCAGGCACTGTGAGGTCATGGATATCCAGGCCATTTTATGTCTGGAGGGAGGACGTTGTAAGGAGTCCTACCCTTCCTTTGGCTCATACATTCTTTCCGCCACCTCTTCCGCATTAGACCCTGAGCCTTGGAAGGTGTGATTGAGATGTTACTCAGTACTCCAGTCACTTCTTTCCAGCACTATGATACCTTCTGAGTTGTCCCAAGGTCACTGCCATCTGAAAAGAGAAGATTCTATACTCAAAGTGAGAGTAGCGTTAATATAAGGGTATAAATATTAAGAGAAGTGCTTACTGGGCAGTTTGATAAGCATAGTATATACATTTATCCAGACATCAGCAGATGTTACACACCCCTAGGGCTCCCTGTTTTAAGTTTTCAGTATCAGGGATGTATTCCCTACCATGGAGCGGGCCTCCAGTCCAATTGGAGGGCAGTTGGTTTCCACCATGACAGACGTGCCACTATTGCACCCGTTGGCTCATTTGACCTGGCTGGCCAATTATAAGGCTTGCAGTGTCCACTGTTGAGTATCTTCACTGGTGGTATCTCTCTCCCATTGAACTAAATGTAGAATGGCTTCTTCCAGCTTTCTCTCAGCTGGTCTACATGGAAGAGGTTATCAGCTCAGTTCCAGCAGGATTTCTCAGTGGCCTTGCAGCCCAAGTATGTGGAGTCTTCAGCAATAATCTGCTTTATTCTCTCCTGGATTAACAAACTGGTACCCTGCCTGGTATTGTGGAGTATAAGAAATGTAGGAAACAGGGGGTCATTGAGTTTGCAAAACAGTCTTGTGTTTTGGAAACGGCATGGTCAGTGTGAAGCAGGTTTGCTGGATACATGCATGGAGACCTGATGCAGCTGTGAGGATGAACCGTGGCTTGCAGTGAAGACCCAGTGGAGATGCCAGGACCACGAGATGGCTGCCAAGGAGAGCTGCTGGACCCTGATGAAGTTTTCCAGGACTGTGAGTAGCCTAGCTGGAGGGGTGGAATTGGAATGCCAGAGACTTGTTGCTGGTTAGAATTATCGGACTTGGAGATTTGTCACTGACTAGAGTTGTTGGACTTGAAGCTATGGAGTTCAGTGTTTGCCCTGGTTGTTTTAAATCTTGTATTTGTTGAATATTTCTTTGCTATGCCCAGTGTCATCTTTTGCAGTGTGAATGTTTATTCTGTGCCATTATGGGCTTGGGGGGTTTTGGTATTATGGCTCAGTTAAAAGACCTTGGATTGGGCTGGAGAGATGGCTTAGCAGTTAAAGCGCTTGCCTGTGAAGCCTAAGGACCTGGGTTTCAGGCTCGATTCCCCGGGACCCACATTAGCCAGATGCAGGTGGCACATGCATCTGGAGTTCGTTTGCAGCGGCTGGAGGCCCTGGCGCGCCCATTCTCTCTCTCTCTCTCTGCCTCTTTCTCTGTCTGTTGCTCTCAAATAAATAAATAAAAATAAAATATTTTTTAAAAAGACCTTGGATTATAGGGATGTTTGAACATCATTAGGATAAAAAATGTGGGGACTTTGAAAGTTGGACTGAATGCATTGCAATTTACATCATGGATGGATATCCGTTTATGGGGGCCAGGGGCGGAATGTGGTGGTTTGACTCAGGCGTCCCCCATAAACTTAGGTGTTCTGAATGTGAGCTTCCCAGCTGATAGAGATTTGGGAATTAATGCCTCCTGGAGGCATTGTATTGTTGGGGGCAGGCTTATGGGTATTATAGCCAGTCTCCCCTTGCCAGTGTTTAGCACATTCTCCTATTCCCATTGTCCACCTGATGTTGGCCAGAGGGTGATGTCCACCTTCTGCTCATGCCATCATTTTCCCCTGCCACAGTGAAGCTTCCTCTCGAGTCTGTAAGCCAAAATAAATCCTTTTTTACCCAAAAGCTGCTCTTCGTCAGGTGATTTCTACCAGCAATGCAAACGTGACTGCAACATGTACTTATTAAAATTATGAAATTTTAAAAGTAATTTTCATTCTCCCTACAAGAAAGTGTGTTCTGCTTTTTAAAGTCTCAGTGGCAGTATTTTTAGTAGAAAGAATAGTACACACCTTTAATCTTCGCACTTGGGAAGCAGAGGTAAGAGGATCGCCATGATTCAAAGGCCAGCGTGGGCTAAAGCAAGTGAGACCCTACCTTGAAAGAAAAAAAAAATAGCTCACAAGCATTGCACATAACTTTGTCATAGCATAGTACAATATGACAGAAGCCAGAGTACCCTACAGTAATTTTTTTGTCTAATGGGGTGAGGAGTATTTTCTTGAAGTAGGGTTTTGCTCTAACCCAGGGTGACCTGAAACTCTGAAGGGTTAATAGCCTTTCCTGAAAACTAATGGGAACTAAAGAGTTAATAACTATCTCTAAAGCTCACGGGCAATAGAGAAGCAACAGAGGTATTTGGCCTTACTGACACCTTCCCTCACTGATGTACTCCCCTTAGCCCAGATGGCCTTGAAGGACCAGAGACCATCTGAGTTTCCTCCCTTAGTCATTCCTGACTGAAGAAGCCTGTTCTGAACAAGGATACAAACAGCTACTGTTTTCTTATCAACGGCACCTAGTCCAGTCTGTTTCTTAGCATCCTCCATTTAAGTTTGAACCCCAGCCTGGCTCAGGGCTTCAGCCTTTATTCTTCAGGAAGGCTGCTGCCCCTCGCTGTTTCTCTCAATAAACAGTCAGTCAGTCTGTAGAGATCAAGTCTGGTGTTCTCTTTTGCTTTTCTCTTACACTTTCCTTACAAACTCACTCTGCAGCCCAGGCTGGCCTCAAACTTAGCCTAGGATTAAAGGAATGAGCCATGATGCTCAGAATTTTTTTTTTTTTGTAAAAAGCATCAAAGTTACAGACTGTAATAACAATGTAAGTAAACCATCCATGTAAAAATTTTTATCTATATAAACTGACTTGTTTTCAAGTAACAAATAATTTAGTTATTTAATTATTACTTTAAGCACCAACAGGCAAAAGCAAAGAGAACCTACCAGGTTGTACATTTAAAAGTAAGTCAGTGAGTTTGAAGTGTATTTTACTGTAATTTAAAAAAAAAATTTAAGTGTGCCAGGCATGGTGGCACATACCTTTAATCCCAGCACTTGGGAGGCAGAGGCAAGAGGATCACTATGAGTTCAAGGCCACCCTGAGACTACATAGTTAGTGAATTCCAGGTCAGCCTGGACTAGAGTGAGACCCTACCTCAAAAAGAAAAACAAGGGCTGGAGGGATGGCTTAGTGGTTAAGGCATTTGCCTGCAAAGCTAAAGGACCCAGGACCCATGTTAGTCAGATGCACAAGGGGATGTGCACATCTGGAGTTCATTTGCAGTGGCTGGAGGCCCTGTTGCACCCATTCTCACACTGTCTCTCCCTCTTTGTCTGTCAAATAAATAAAAATAAATATTTAAATTTAAAAAAAAGAAAAACAAATGTTGGGATGGAGAGATGGCTCAGCAGTTAAGGCACTTGCCTGCAAAGCCTAAAACCTGAGTTCCCGAATTCGATTCCCCAGTATCAATGTAAAGCCAGATGCACAAAATGAGGCATATATCTGGAGTCCATTTACAGCAGCTGGAGGCCCTGGTGTACCCATTCTCTCTTCTTGCAAATAAGTTAAAAAAAAAATTTTTTTAATTTAAACGTTAAAAAAAAATTTAAGGGAGCCCTAATGATTTTTTGAAAAAAATGACATGCAACTAAGTAGACAAGTTTTACTAGGAAGGGAGCAGCTTTCCTCTTACATTCTAGCGTGCACATCCCAGATCAGATCCCTCAATTCAGGGGAAGAGCTTTCCAAGGAGGGACAAAAGAAACACCAGGCTTCTCAGGAGAATCTCTGCTTTTTATTTTTCCGTGTTCCCATTGCGTGGAATACCCTGATCACGTTATTTGTAAACCAAAAGGTGACCTCTAGAGTACTTGGAAATAAGACCCTCATCAACCATCCTACCACGCACAGCCTGATCCCCCTACTGGGGAGGGCTTCTAGTCTGAATGTGGTCTCCAGGCCCGACGCCCCTGATCAGGCCTGTGGCAGGCAGCAGCGTCTACAGAAGCAAGGGTGTCCTCTCTCCAGCTGGCTGTTCCTTCTGGAAGAGCTCTTTGATCTGAGCAAATTGGCCATAGAGCCTTTCTCTCAGCGGAGGGATGTGGTAGCTGGGGTCTAGAATGTTCGTTACTCTCCGCTCTCTCTCTTGCTTCCACAGCCTGTATGGGTGGGGAGGGAAAAGCGGTTGTCCTCTTTCTCTTCGAATCTGCAAGGTAATTCCGCTCACAGCTAGCATTCCCCACACAGCCAGGACAATGAAGTCTGCAAAATGGGAGAGAAACACTTTGAGTTCCTGGGAGTCGTTTCATTTGGGGGTTGTTTTATTTAAATTTTGAATTTATTTGAGAGAGAGAGAATGGGCATGCCAGGGCCTCTTGCCACTGCAGATAAACTCCAGCTTTACATGAGTACTGGGGAACTGAACCCAGGCCAGCAGGCTTTGGAAGCAAGTGCCTTTAACTGCTGAGCCATCTCCCCAGCCTATTATTTTGTTTTTTTGAGGTAGTGTGTTACTCTGTAGCCCAGGCTAGCTTCAACTTGCAGAAGTCCCGCCTCCCTAAAGTGTTAGGATTATAAGCATGTGCCACAGTGCCTGGCTCTGAATTCTTGTATTTTAAAACCTGTCATGGATGGGCTGGAGAGATGGCTTAGCGGTTAAGCGCTTGCCTGTGAAGCCTAAGGACCCCAGTTCGAGGCTCGATTCCCCAGGACCCACGTTAGCCAGATGCACAAGGGGGCGCACGCGTCTGGAGTTCGTTTGCAGTGGCTGGAGGCCCTGGCACGCCCATTCTCTCTCTCTCTCTCTCTCTGTCACTCTCAAATAAATAAATAAAAATAAACAAAAAAATTAAAAAAAAATAACCTGTCATGGAGCAGCATTGCTCTTCCCCTCCTAAATCTGTGTCTTCCTTCCTCATATCAGACATCCTGTGAGTGAGTCCAGGTGTGCATTTCATCACTGAGAAACCCGCATGCAGCAAGTCGAAGCACACGGTTAAAGAAGCAGTTGTGCGGCTCTCTGCTGCGGCATTACGTGGGCTGCTGCCCATAGCAGAAGGGGCGGGCGGAGGGGAGAAGCTGGTGACCTAGTTTCACTTCCTATCCGAGGCCCACACTCTCAGAGATGACACAGCCGCATGAAGAAATGCCTAAGTCCTACTGTGCTTTAAACCTCAGTACTCGGATATGTGTAAGGTCTCTACCTTACATCCTCCCCGTATTGAAAAGGACCGATGCAGCCGGGCGTGGTGGCACACACCTTTCATCCCAGCACTCAGGAGGCAGAGGTAGGAGGATCGCCATGAGTTCGAGGCCACCCTGAGACTACATAGGGAAGTCCAGGTCAGCTGGACTACAGCGAGACCCTACCTCAAAACCAAAAAAGTAAAAATAAAAGGAGCAATGCAGACAGGAGAGACATGGCCTAACAGATCCTAGCCATCGCCGGTCTGCTCACTGAACACAGCCTCGGCTCTGACATGCCTCCCCACCGTCCCTACGTTAATCAGCACAGTTCGCAAACTCTTAAACATGTGATGTGGTGGTCAGTTTTTCTCCCAAAAAAGTTAACGGAGGGGCTGGAGAGATTGCTTAGCAGTTAAGGCGCTTGCCTGCAAAGCCAAAGGACCCAGGTTCGAGTCCCCAGAACCCACGTAAGCCAGATGCACAAGGTGCATGCATCTGGAGTTCGTTTACAGCAGCTGAAGGCCCTGGTGCAGCCATTCTCTGTCTCTTTCTCTCCCTCCTTCTTTCCCTCCCTCTCAAATAAATAAAATACAATAAATTCTTCTCACCCATGGTCATGTCATTGACAGGGAGCCGCTGTGTCTGCATAGTGCCCCGTTTTTCAACCCCCGTTGACTTTCCCAAGTGCTCCTGTTATCATGGGTGAGCCAATGTTCCTATTTGACCATCTCTCCAGTTTTTGGACTTAAGGGTCTTACCGTCCGTTTGAAAAGGCACGTTTTCGAAAGTCCTTCGGAAATCTGTGTTGAGAGCTCTCCTGAGGACGTTCAAAGTGATGTATGAAAGGCTCGTGTTCACGTAGCTGTCAATAGCCAGCACCACCGAGTATGAGCCAACGATGCCGCAGGTCAGGATGCTCAGCTGGGGGAGGGGAGGCATTAGCTCAGGGAGAACAAGTCCGCTTCCTGCTCTCACGTCCGGCCTCCCTCCTCACTCACGGGGTGGAAAGGGCAATGAAAAGGGCCGTGTCTCAGAGTGACAAAGGTACCTCAAGAGACAACTGGGGACAACCTTCAACATCCAAAGTGAGTTCTTTTTTTTTTTTTTTTTTTTGGTTTTTTGGTAGGGTCTCACTCTAGCCCAGGCTGACCTGGAATTCACTATGGAGTCTCAGGGTGGCCTCGAACATGGCGATCCTCATACCTCTGCCTCCCGAGTGCTGGGATTAAAGGCGTGCGCCGCCACGCCTGGCTCAGAGTGGGTTCTTATATCACAGTTAAGGTTATTAAAAAAAATGGGGCTGGAGGTGAAAGGCCAAATATAACCATTTTAAGTAAAAAGGCCCAGGCCTGACTTAGATAGAGAACTAGCCGGCTAATGTGCTGACCTCTGCTTCTGTAAACTTTGCTTGCTTGCTCAATTGCTGCCTTTCTCCCTAAAGTTTCTGGGGAATCTCCATTTCAAGGACATTGCAGAAACACTCCACTGAGGTCTCCGACCTCCTGCTTAGATAAGAAACTAAGGAATCTCCATTTCAAAAGTCGTAAAATACCACTGTTTACTTAGCCCATCACAATGGAGATTACCTCAACTGCCTGGAGTGCCCCTAGCTCCTGCCCCCAACTTTGCCCGCTGAAACCCCAAGTCAATCAAAACTGTTTAAATCAACCAATCATGTGTCTATCCCCTACTTCTTTGTTCGAATTCCTATATGAACCCCTTCCCCCAAAAGGAAGGGGCTCTTTCCCTTACTACCGCTGTGCCGGACTGTGTGGATGGAGCCCAGGCCTAGGCTTGCAATAAAGAAACGTGTTGCTTTTACATTCAAGTGTCTCGGCTTCTGTGGCGGTTCTCTGGGTGACTCCTGGGTGACTGGGGGTCTTGGCTCCTGGTCAGGGGACTTGGCACAACAGAGGGATGGCTTAGCGGTTAAGACATTTGCCTGCAAAGCCAAAGGACCCAGGTTTGATTCCCCAGGACCCACATTAGCCAGCTGCATAAGGGGGCGCACACATCTGGAGTTTGTTTGCAGTGGCTGGAGGCCCTGGCGAGCCCATTCTCTCTCTCTCTCTCCCTCTTTCTCTGTCAAATAAATAAATAAATAAAATATTTTTTAAAAACATTAAAAAAAATGTACAGATCTTGGCTTTCTAGCGAAAGGCGGTGCAAGGGGGGGGAAAGAAGAAGATGTCGGGAGGGGGCAGGAGTGAGGAGGGAAGGGCCAGAGCCAGGAGGAGGACCAGGCGGGGGGACTGCCTGCCTGCTAGCCAGCCTGGGTTGCAGAAGTGGTGGCCGCTGACCCAGCGTGCTGCTTTCTCGCTCCAGGCCTGGGCGCCCCTCCCCGCGGACAGAGGGCGTCCCCGGGCTCGTGCATGGTCGCACAGCCTGATGCCCAACCCCTGGCCGCAAGCAGCAGCACAGAGCGAGCGGGACGGAGGCAGATGGCCGGGCGGCTGCCGGCCTGCCCGGTGGACTGTGGCATGGGGTACACAAAACTAAAGCTGCAAACACAGAGCCGCAGTCCATCATCCCATCCTGTACTGCTTTTAAGGACTCAGCCAAAGCAGGCGATCAAGCTCGGAGGAGGGTGCCGAAAGGTGTTGATGACCTAGACTTCTTCACTGGTGATGAAGCAACAGAAAAACCTACATATGCAACGAAGTGGCCAACCCGCCACGGTATAGCTGAAGACTGGGACTCGATGGAGAGGTTTATGGAGCAAGTGGTATTTAAATATTTAAGGGCAGAACCTGAGGACCATTACTTTCTTTTGACTGAACCACCATTGAATACTCCTGAAAACAGGGAATATGCTGCTGAAGTAACGTTTGAGTCCTTCAGTGTTCCCGGCTAATACATTGCTATACAGGCTGTTCTTGCCTTAGCTGCATCGTGGACTTCTAGACAAGTAGAACGGACACTGACAGGCACAGTGACAGACAGTGGAGATGTTGTCACTCACGTCATTCCTGTGGCTGAAAGGTATGTAATTGGAAGCTCTATCAAGCACATTCCAATTGCAGGACGAGATATACCATTTTATTCAGCAACCGCTGAGAGTCTGAGAAGTCGGAATCCCTCCAGAACAATCCCTGGAAACTGCTAAGGCAGTCAAGGAACGCTATAGCTGTGTCTGTCCAGATTTAGTGAAAGAACTTAACAGGTATGACACAGATGGATCAATGTGGTTTACTCAGTACACTGGAATCAATGCTATCTCCAAGAAAGAATTCTCCATGGACGATGGCTACGAGAGATTCTTGGTTTTACACAACGTATATCAGAAGTTGTAGATGAAGTAATTCAGAATTGCCCTATTGATGTCAGATGTCCTCTCTATAAGGATGTTGTCCTCTCTGAAGGTTTAACCGTGTTCAGGGACTTTGGACGTCGCTTGCAAAGAGATTTGAAAAGAATTATAGATGCCCGGCTGAAGAAGCTAAGTGAGGAATTGAGCGGCGGCAGATTGAAGCCCAAGCCCATTGATGTTCAAGCCATCACACACCACACGCAGTGATATGCAGTATGGCTTGGAGGGTCGATGCTGCCTGCCACGCCCGAGTTCTACCATGTATGCCACACCAAGAAGGATTATGAAGAAATTGGACCTAGTATTTGTCGTCACAAGTCGGTGTTTGGAGTCGTGTCATAAAAATCAACTTAATAGTCACTGGGGTTAGGGAGATGGAAAAGAGATAATCTTTCTGATGAGCTGTTTCGTCTGAATGGCTGATTTTGAGGTTTTAAAGTTGGTTGACTTGGAATAATAAGACCAAGCATGACTGTACAGGAGTATTTTAGTAAGTGTATCTACATGCAGAGGTAGAAGAGCCAAAATGATTGTTTTCCTTTAGACTGAATCTTTGAATCTTATGTGTACCAAAAAAGAAGTGGGTTTTAGTTCTTTCTGTGCCCTGGTATTTTGCATATTATTGAACTATCCAAGATTTGGTGGATTTACCAGTGTGTAGATAGCTCTATAGAGCTTGAATTGTACACTTCTGAAGGTGCAGTGCAAGGGCTTGTTTATATTTGATACTTTTTATACCTTGAGGAAAAAAAGTCGAAAGAAAAACTAGTTTTGAGAAAAAATGACCAAGTAAAGGATAAATTCAACAAATAGCCTCATGAGACTTGGCATCGCACTCACGGGGTTCCAGTTACTACAGACGGCTGCCAGTCTCCTCTCCCCACCCCATCTGTGGTTTTCTCTGCAAGTGTTTTGGGAACTAAGAAGCTAGTCTCTTGGATTAACTGATGCCTGCTAGTGCTTTCTGATGGCTAGCATTCTGTTTCTTGCTTTAAAAGAAAAGACAAGATTGGTAGAGCAGAAAAAAAAAAAAAAGTATGATGAGGGCTGGAGGGATGGCTTAGTGGTTAAGGTGTTTATCTGCAAAGCCAAAGGACCCAGGTTCGATTCCCCAGGACCCGCGTAAGCCAGATGCACAAGGCGGAACACGCATCTGGAGTTCATTTGCAGTGGCTGGAGGCCCTGGTACGCCCATTCTGTCTGTCTCTATCTCTGTCTCTGTCTCTCTCTCTCTGACTCAAAGAAAGTATGATTAAAAAAAAAAAAAAGCTAGGCATGGTGGCACACGCTTTTTAAAAGTTTATTTGCAAGCAGAGAGAGAAAAGAGACAGAGAGAGAGAATGGGCACGCCAGGGCCTCCAGCCACTGCAAATGAACTCCAGATGCATGTGCCCCATGTGCATCTGGCTTACGTGGGTCCTGGGGAATCGAACCTGGGTTCTTTGGCTTCGCAGGCAAACGCCTTAACTGCTAAGCCATTTCTCCAGCCCGGCACATGCTTTTAATCCCAGCACTTGGGAGGCAGAGGTAGGAGGATCACCATGAGTTTGAGGCCACCCTGATACTACAGAGTGAGTCCCAGGTCATCCTGAGTAAGAGTGAGATCCTATCTTAAAAAAAAAAAAAATGGGCTGGAGAGATGGCTTAGCGGTTAAGCGCTTGCCTGTGAAGCCTAAGGACACCGGTTCGAGGCTCGATTCCCCAGGACCCACGTTAGCCAGATGCACAAGGGGGCGCATGTGTCTAGAGTTCCTTTGCAGTGGCTGGAAGCCCTGGCGCACCCATTCTCTCTCTCTCTCTCTCTCTCTCTCTGTCTCCCTCTTTCTCTGTCTGTTGCTCTCAAATAAATTTAAAATAAAAAAAACAAAACAAGAAGTATGGCATTCCTGTCAGTGACACCAGTCTCCCAAGATCGTATTACATGGTGGCACTGCAGCTCTCTAAGAGAACTTGAAAACGGTAACATCTCCCTGCAGGGCCATTCTGCGCAGGCAGCTGAGAGGCCGTGCTCCAGCGAGTGGCTGTGGGAGACGCGGACACCTGCTCTGCCCCGCTGCAGAGATGTGCTCTCCCTTGATGAAGGACACCCACACTGTGGTAGTCAGCACGCTCCCTGCTTTCACAGTAACAAGGCTACGGGGGGGCGATCACATGAAGCAAATTATCACATAAGACTCCCTAGTGAGTCAAACTGCAAAATGATGCGATCGGTGAGCCACTGGTAGCTGTGGACAATACACCAAATAAACACGGCTTTGGAGGCGGCACTTACGATTCGAAGGCAGCCCAGGAAAATCACCGGGATAAAGAGAGCTATGCAAGAGAAAGTCACCCAATACACTCCGTCATCACGAAACACTTTTAGGTTTCCTGGAAAAGAAAAGCAGGGCTGGAGAGATGCCTTGATGGTTAAGGCACTTGCCTGCAAAGCTAAAGGACCCATGTAAGCCACATTCACAGAATAGCACACACACACGTCTAAAGTTCATTTGCAATGGCTAGGGGGCCCTGGCGTGCCCATTCTCTCTCTTTCTCTCTCCCCCTCTCTTTCCCTCCCTCTTTCAAATAAAGAAGTAAAAAATAAAATATTCAAAAAAGAAAAGCACAGCGACGACGCCACGAGTCCAACTCCACTCTCTCAGTATCTGGACACAGACGCTCATGGCAACTGTTGAGTAACAGCCACACAGTAGGCCTGCAACTAGACTGGAACTCTGGGCTTCTTCCCTCTCACTATCCCCTTCGAAAAAATATGTCGGAAAGCCGGGCGTGGTGGCGCACGCCTTTAATCCCAGCACTCGGGAGGCAGAGGTAGGAGGATCGCCGTGAGTTCGAGGCCACCCTGAGACTCCATAGTGAATTCCAGGTCAGCCTGGGCTAGAGTGAGACCCTATCTCGAAACACCCCCCCCCAAATATATATATATACATATGTCAGAGAGAGAGACAGAACGGGCACACCAGAGCCTCCTGCCACTGCAAAAAGACTCCAGAAGAGTGCGCCACTTTGTACATCTGTTTTTACACGGGAACTGGGAATCAGACCTGGGCTGTCAGGTTTTGCAAACAAGTGCCTCTAAGCACTGAGAAATCTCTCCAGCCCCATATTAACCCCTCCAAAGGGAATGTTTTAGGAGGACAGGAGGGTATCAGGCAGGATAGTTTACAAGAGGCTCTTCCGTTCATCAGCCCTGTGAACCTGGGACTCAGGCTCCTATCCTGCATGAGGAGAAGATGGAATTATGTCATCTCTAAGCTCTCAATCACCGCGTGTACATTTCTACAACTTCCTGTTATGTAATGGGGCTGAAAACATCCACAGGAGATATTCAAAATTAAACTGTAACCTCATCTCAGTAGGAAAATCCTCTTAGCAGATTTGAATCATCACCCACACTTTGCCAGGCCACTGGCCAAGAAGTAGTGTGGGTCAGACAGGAGGTGGTCACTTATATAACTCTAGTACACCCTCTACTGCCACACACCAATGGGTGGCATACCTTGGGTGAGCTACAACTAATAACTTGAGAAGAACTCAATTAAGGTTTTTGTGATTTTTTTTTCAAGGTAGGGTCTCACTCTAGCCTCGGCTGATCTGGAATTCACTATGTTGTCTCAGGGTGGCCTTGAACTTACAGCGATATTCCTGCCTCTGCCTCCCGAGTGCTGGGATTAAAGGTATGCACCACTACGCATGGCCAGATTTATTTATTTTTGTTTTTTTGAGATACGGTCTCACTCTAGCTCAGGCTGACCTGGTAGTCTCAGGGTGACCTCCAACTCACAGCGATCCTCCTACCTCTGCCTCCTGAGTGCTGGGATTAAAGGCGTGCGCCACCATGCCCGGCTCAGATTTATTTTTTAATTGACAGAAATCAAATTAACTTGACATCAACAAAGACTCCTCCTTGCACTACAGGCTAGCAAGCAGGTACCTCTGGAACACTCGGGGTGGTAAACAGGGTGAAGAAGGTGCAACAGAACGTGGGCACAACATCCGTATCCCAGGTCGGCAGTGCCAAGTTTATCTGTGAGACATACTGCCTTCTGCTTAAGCAAGAGACCCAGGGCTTAGCAGGGCGTGGTGGCTCAGGTCTTTGATCCTGTACTCAGGAGGCTGAGATAGGAGACCTGAGGAATTTGAGGCCAGCCAAAACAAAGCAAGTTCTGGGTCGGTGTGGGCTAGAACGAGACCCTGCTTCAAAAAAATGGGGTGGGGGCTGGAGAGATGGCTTAGCGGTTAAGCACTTGCCTGGGAAGCCTAAGGACCCCGGTTTGAGGCTCGATTCCCAGTACCCACGAAGCCAGATGCACAAGGTGGCGCACGCATCTGGAGTTCATTTGCAGTGGCTGGAACCCTAGTGCACCCATTCCCTCTCTCTCTTTCTCTGTCACTCTCAAATAAATAAATAAATATAAACAACAACAACAAAAAAAGGGTTCAGGGCTAAGAAATTTTCAAGCAGCCAGTAAAGTGACTCACACCTGTAATGCCAGATAAAGTAACACACACACACACACACACACACACACACACCTACCTACCTACCTACCTACCTGCGTTCTGCCTCAAGAGCACCCTCTACCTGCTTCAGTTCTAGCAGAACCCTCAGGAGCTCCTCTGCAGACACTTGAGACTTTTCTAGAACTATGCACTGAGACAGGAGGAGTTCCTATTTGTGTCGGGGCTCCCCTCAAGCGCCACCCCCCATCCCTGCAAAGGGCAGACACACCTATCCCCGGCCTAGCTTCACAGAACCCAAATGGCTTCTTCAGAATGGGGACTGGCGCGTGGCACTCCTACCTAGAGGGGTGAAGAGAGTCCCCGCGGCCGTGAGGAATCCCAGCACAAGTCCAACACACAGCATGCAGGGCACGAGGACCCCGAAGCGCCACCAAGCAGCCACCAGCAGGAATCCACCAGTGCCGCCTGCCACAGCAGTCAGGATCAGGCGACCTGCACAGAGGGAGGGGGTGCGCAGGGTCAGCCATGGTGCTCACCCCCCACCCACACACACACACATGACAAGGAGGGGGCTGGTGGAGACCTGGAGCCAACCCCCCAGGGACAGGGACAGGATAGGCTTTGTCAACAAGTTGGGACCAGGGAAGAAGAGGTGATACACTGTGGAGAGGAGAATTTTTTTTTTCTCTCCTGTTTTTTTGAGGTGGGGTCTCGCTCTAGCCCAGGCTGACCTGGGATTCACTATGGAGTCTCAGGGTGGCCTCGAACTCACAGCGATCCTCCTACCTCTGCCTCCCGAGTGCTGGGATTAAAGGCGTGTGTTACCACGACAAAAAAAATTTTTTGATCTTTTTGTTTGTTTGTTTGTTTTCTTTTTGGCATTTTGGGACAGGACCTCACTCTGTAGCCCAGGCTGGCCACAAATTCCTGCTGCTCTTCCTGCCTGGGCTCCTCGGTGTTGGGAACACAGGTGTGCGCCACCACACCCAGCTTCATTCTTGTCTGTGTGACGCTGAGAATCTAACACGCCAGGAGGCTGCTTTCCCGCTAGCCCCTGGCCGCCTCTTGTTTTGTTTGCACTTGGTTTTATGTTTTTTTCCTTTTCCTTTAGACTGGATATGTAACCCAGGTTGGTCTCAAGTTTATAATACTCTTGCCTTAGCTTCCCACGTGCTAGAATTACATACATGCACCTTCACGCCTTGCCTCACCTTTTTTGTTTCTTTGTTTTGTTTTTACAAAACAGTGTCTCATTCTGTAGCCCAGGCAATCATGGACTTCCTGGCATCTTCCTGCCTCAGCCTCCTGAGGGCCCGGGTTACAGACAATAAGCCAAGGAGTATTTGTCCTAATGTAATAACAATCATAATGTTTGACTGTTGTTTATTTCGTATCTCCCATACACGACTTGGCTAGAAAACAGATACGTGGGCTGGAGAGATGGCTTAGTGGTTAAGCGCTTGCCTGTGAAGCCCAAGGACCCCGGTTCGAGGCTCAGCTCCCCAGGACCCACGTGAGCCAGATGCACAAGGGGGCGCACGCGTC
This sequence comes from Dipus sagitta, assembly GCA_036346955.1. Lineage (NCBI taxonomy): Eukaryota > Metazoa > Chordata > Mammalia > Rodentia > Dipodidae > Dipus > Dipus sagitta. The sequence goes on along the minus strand of CM070789.1, from coordinate 4,877,980 downwards.
TGGAGTTCGTTTGCAGTGGCTGGAGGCCCTGGTGTGCCCATTCTCTGTTTCTATCTGTTTCTATCTGCCTCTTTCTCTCTCTGTCTGTCGCTCTCAAATAAAAAAAAAAAAAAAAAAAAAAACAGACACGTTTCCCTAAGTAGCTAGTACTCCACGCAGCTTAAAAGCCCAGAAGCGAAGGCCTGCTGAGGTTGTCAGCAAAAGGGTTTCAGGGGACCATCAGCTCCCACACGACACCTATGACACAGCGGCAGGTCCACGGACAGCGGGAAAGGTGGGTGCAAACAGAGCAGCTTCCTGTGTACACACTCAGTTCACACCGTCATCTCTACTCACCATCGTATTTAACAGACGTCAGCCTGGTGATCAGGATCCAGAAGAAGAACCCCAGGATGATAAAACCAATGAAGAATAACTCTAGGGGCGAACACACCGGCAAGAGGAGATGAGGAGGAAAGCTGTGGTTAGGCAGTATCTGACTGACGAGTACACGCAGGAGACATTAGAAGCTGTCATTAAATGAATTAACTATCGGTGTACTCACAGGGTTAACTAAAGGAGGCACTCAATTCTTGTATGAGGCCAGTTTAACAGGATCAACTGGTCACTTGTTCATTTCGTAGCTCTTTAATACATTTGTGTTTTTCTTTTGTTTTCTTTGAGACACGGTTATCTTATGCAGCCCAGGCTGGCCTTGAACTCGAGGTAGTCTCACTGTAGCCCAGGCTGGCTTGGAATTCACTACGTGTAGTCTCAGGGTGGCCTTGAACTCTCGGCGATCCTCCTACCTCTGCCTCCCAGGTGCTGGGATTAAAGGCGTGCGCCACCACGCCCGGCTATGTTTTTTTAAGTAGTGCTAGGGATTGAGCCCAGAGACTTCACATGCTAGGCAAGCTCTGCTACTGGGCTTGAACTCCAGGCCTATGTTTTCTACTTTTGTTATTTGTGTCTAATCTGAAAGGCCACACTAAATTTCAACAGTTACATAAGCAAAAACAAAATGTGAAAGGTAGGGCTGGAGAGATGGCTTAGCGGTTAAGGTTCATGCCTGCGAAGCCTAATGATCCAGGTTTGATTCTCCAGGTCCCACATAAGCCAGATGCGCATGGTGACGCCTGTGTCTGGAGTTCATTTGCAGTGGCTGGAAGCCCTGGTGTGCCCATGCTCACTCTCTCTCTCCTTCTCCCTCTCTGTCTCTAATAAATAAATAAAAAACAGTATTTTTAAAAATGTGAAAGGTAAAAAATAAGTAAAATGTGGCTTTCATATCTTCCCTTAAATCATTCTCTTATCTTCATCCATTAAAATGCCTAAAAATGGCCAAAGAAAGGGTAGGACTGCTTACATTGCAATCTTCCAGACACACAGTGGCCTGGATATCCATGATGTCACAGCACCTGACGCTACATAAACAAGATCCTCATGATAGGAGGAAAAGATGATGACATCAAAATAAAAGAGACACTGATTGAGACGGGGAGGGGATATGATGAAGAGTGGAGTTGTGAAGGGAAAGTGGGGGAGGGGAGCAAATTCTCACAGTTTATTGTCTATACTTATGGAAGTTGTCAATTAAAAAAAAAAATGCTCAGACTGGGCGTGGTGGTGCACGCCTTAAATCCCAGCACTTGGGAGGAAGGAGGACTGCCATGAGTTCGAGGCCACCCTGAGACTACATAGTGAATTCCAGGTCAGCCTGGGCTAGAGAGAGACACTACCTTGAAAAAAAAAAAAAAAAAAAAAAAGCTCCAAAATGTAAGTACACGGGGATAAATGCAATTTAACGATGGAGGACACAGCCACAGAACCAGCCACAAATCCACAGTGGGGAAAGGGTGCTCCCTCTCACACCTACCCACAGAACCAGCCACAAATCCCAGCACAGTGGGGAGTTCACCAGCCCCCCCAGCCGCATACCATGTGACACGACACGGGAGACCTCTAGAAACAGGGCTGCATTTCCATAGGAAAGATACCTGTTTTCCAGAATCTGTGTCCAAAGAAGCAAACGAAGAGACCGAGCAGGGCCAGAAGCATGAAGAACACTTTGGTAGATACTCGTCCTGAAAAACAACGAACATGAGCCGGGCGTGGTGGCGCACGCTTTTAATCCCAGCACTGGGTTAATGGGAGGCAGAAGACCAAGCAATGAATGCGACATGAAGGCAGGAGAAAGTCCCAAGCCACCACCATTCCACACAGGCCAAGGTCTTCATTAAGAGGTAGCATGGGGGGCTGGAGAGGTGGCTCAGCAGTTAAAGGCACTTGTTTGCAAGGCCTGTCGGGCCCGGGTTTGATTCCTAGCACCCATGTAAAGTCAGGTGCACAAAGTGACGCACGCATCTGGAGCTCGTTTGCAGTGGCAGGAGGCCCTGGCAAGCCCATTCTCACTCACTCTCTCTGTCTCAAATTCAGGGGGGGAAGAAAGGGTAGTACGAACACATCCGCACTGCTCCACGCTCAGGAAGGGCCTGCGGCTTGGTGAACTTCAAAATGAACATCATGGGGGCTTCCACACTGGGCTAGAAGGACAACTAAGCACAGCTCAGCATGCACAGAGCCCTGGGGGGTTTATGATCAACACAGGCTCTGCTGTCAAAAGCTCCAGGTTTTCCCTGGAAAAGGGGGGAGCCCTGGTAAGATTCAGGCTTAAAACAAAGTCACACGAGCCTGCACATCACGTGTGTCAGGGATCTTGAGCATGGGGGCGGGGTGGGGGGGGGGCAGTGTCTGATCAGGTGAGAGTTTCATGACCACACTTTAGTCAGGCTTACCAGCCCTCTCAGGCGCCCATCTGTGCACATCCTTGCAAAATGCCATTTTTGGGCCGGGCGTGGTGGCGCACACCTTTAATCCCAGCACTGGGGAGGCAGAGGCAGGAGGATCGCTGTGAGTTTGAGGCCACCCTGAGACTACATAGTGAATTCCAGGTCAGCCTGGACTAGAGAGAGACTCTACCTCAAAAAACCAATAAATAAATAAATAATAAATAAAAATGCCATTTTGGCAAGATCTCTGGTAAGTCCAGTCAGCGGGAATTGGCATGCCCTTATCTGATAGCCCTCAGTATCTGACAGGGTTCCTCATCCCCCAGGTGAAGTCCACTCACCCTGGCCAGTCTTCAGCAATGTCCCACCACCTTACCTTACACAGACTCCCCCACACCCCTCATGCTGCCGCTGGGTAATTTTCCACCCACTGACTCCACCTTGCAGCTAAGGTTAATGATTCCTTCTTAGCTGTACTGTCTTCAGAGCTAAGACTAGTCTTTCTCGCCCACTACAAAACCACACTGAAGGGTCCCTATTCTCCTGAAAGACCCCTCCCTTCAAAGTCTCCTTCACTGTGCTTTAGTAAGTTACTGCACTTTTTTGTTCTTTTTTCTAAAATATTTTATGGACTGGAGAGATGGCTTAGTTAAGGCACTTGCCTATGAAACCTAAGGACTCAAGTTCAATTCCCCACTAACCATGTAAGCCAGATGCACAAAGTGGTGCATGCTTCTGGAGTTTGTTTGCAGTGACTAGAGACCTTGGTACACCCATTCTGTCTCTCTTCTCTGTATTTCTCTTTCTCTCTACTTCTAATATGTTTTATTTATTTGCACATAGAAATAGAAGAAAGACAAAGAGAATGGGCATGCTGGGGCCTCCAGCCACTGCAAACAAACTCCAGATACACGCACCCACCACTCTGTACACCTGGCTTTACGTGGGTACTGGGGAATTGAACCCCGGATGTTAGTCTTTACAGGCAAGCACCTTAACCACTAAGCCATCTCTCCAGCCCACATGCTATGTATTTTATAATTAGGTCTCATCTCCTTTACTGAATACATGTAATACATATGTACATATTGTGGGGAGAGGGGAGAAAGACAGCCCTAACCAAGTAATCAATATATATATGCACTTCTTGTTAAGATGACAGTGTAGAAAACTATGCCCAAGCAACCTAGGGGAGAAAAAGCCAAAAAAAAAAAAAAAAAAAAAAAAAAAAAAAAAAAAAAGATATCTACACATACATACATACATACAGAGAGAGAGTGAGAGAGATTTCAAAAGGCATTTGCTGAATGAATGAAAACTAGACAAAAGGGCTTTTGAACATTAAGTTCTTTATTAGTAGCAATTCATCGTAAAGTCCAGGAAGAGTCTGTGTCAAAGTTTCACTCCTTACACTCACCTAGAGAGGCGCAGTTACCCTCCAGGGCCTCGAAGCTGCAGGCGTACGTGTGTGCGGGAACGTAAGCCGCAGACGTGTTCAGCAGTGGGTCCCGGACGACGACGTTGTAAATGACGCCTTGCGCTGGGATGGAAGCGAAGGACACGGTGGTCTTATCGTTGGCGGTTAGCGTGACAACCTACGGCCGACAACAACAGAGTGCTCAGATGGATTTTTCTTTTTTTTTTTTCCCTCAATTTTTATTAACATTTTCCATGATTATAAAAAATACCCCATGGTAATACCTTCCCTCCCCCCACTTTCCCCTTTGAAATTCCATTCTCCATCATATCCCCTCCCCATCTCAATCAGTCTCTCTTTTATTTTGATGTCACCATCTTTTCCTCCTATTATGATGGTCTTGTGTAGGTAGTGTCAGGCACTGTGAGGCCATGGATATCCAGGCCATTTTGTGTCTGGAGGGAGCACGTTGTAAGGAGTCCTACCCTTCCTTTGGCTCTTACATTCTTTCTGCCACTTCTTCCGCATTAGACCCTGAGCCTTGGAAGGTGTGATTGAGATGTTACTCAGTACTCCAGTCACTTCTTTCCAGCACTATGATACCTTCTGAGTCATCCCAAGGTCACTGCCATCAAATGGATTTTTCTAAGCTATTCTATTATAACTCCCCCCCATATGTAATGTTAAATTATAATTCCTGCTTATAATATAGAGCACCTTGGGAGCTGAGAATGCAGATCAGTGGTAACAGCATATGTGAGAGCCTGGGTTCAGTCTGAAAAAATAAATGAATAAACCGGACATGGGAGCACATGCCTTTAATCCGAGCACTCGGGAGGCAGAGGTAGGATTGCTGTGAGTTCAAGGACAGCCTGAGACAACACAGTTAATTCCATGTTCGCCTGGGCTACAGCAAGACCATACCTCAAAAAAAAAAAAAAAAAAAAAAAAAAAAGCAAGCTGAGCGTTGTGGCGCACGCCTTTAATCCCAGCCCTCGGAAGGCAGAGGTAGGAGGATCGCCATGAGTTCAAGGCCACTCTGAGACTACAAAATGAATTCCAGGTCAGCCTGGGCTAGAGTGAGACCCTATCTCAAAAAGAAGGAACAAATAAAACAGTAAAGAATGACCCTCGGGGCTGGAGGGATGGCTTTGTGGTTACGGTGTTTGCCTGCAAAGCCAAAGGGCCCTGGTTCAATTCTCCAGGACCCATATTAGCCAGATGCACAAGGGAGCGCAAGTGTCTGGAGTTTATTTGCAGTGGCTGGAGGCCCTGGCATTCCCATTCTCTCTCTCTCTCCCTCTTTCTCTGTGAAATAAATAAAAAAAAATAAGATATTCAAAAAAAAAACAAGAATGACCCTGAGCTCTTACAAAGGTGTCACCACCCACCCGGCCACCCGAGCACTGAGAAGCGCCCTCACCTTGATGGCACTGGCCTTCACCTGCTCCACCTGGGCCATCCTCTGCAGATGCTGCAGCAGCACGGCCTCGGCGAGGTCATCCTCAGGCAGGAAATGCTGATAGACGTCATACTGCAGCCTCCACCTAGTGTCCTGGCCTGTCCCCACATCGCACGGCGGCGGGTCTGCCCCTCTGAAGTCAACCGACAAAACTGACCATCAGCCTCAGGGTGCAAGCCCCGGTCCACAGAAAGCAGCCAAGAGCTCTCGTTTCAAGCGTCTATAGCCACAGCAGCTCAAGGTCACACCAGCATTCTACAGAATGGTTAACACTTTGTCTTTGAAGCGATGGGCTAAATGTCTGAGTTGTGCAACACTCACACCTTGAAGTCCTTGCTTCCGATGTGACGGTAAGCAGAAGCGGGGCTTTGCAGAGACGTGCAGATGAAGCCTTCCTTTATGAGCGAGGCTCCAGAGAGCTCTAGCTCGCTTCCATCTTGTACACTCAATGAGAAGTCCTCAACCTGAAAGAGGTCTCCAGAGCACATCTGTGCTGGCTCCATAGCCCCAGACGTCCAGGATTTTGGTTATTTATAATTCATCTGGTCTACGGTGGTGTCTTGCTGTAGTCAAGGCTGACCGGGAATTCACTATGTGGTCACAGGCTGGCTTCAAACTCACGGCGATCCTCCTACCTCTGCCTCCCGAGTGCTGGGATTAAAGGCGTGCGCCACCATGCCCGGCTACAAGCAGATCATTCTTAAACAAACAGACTGAAACCAGGAACTTCCCGAGCATTCGTGTGAGGCTTGAGAACTTTCAGATTTGGAGCATCTTGGGCTTTTCGAATTAGTGATGTTCAACCATTAAAGTCTATGCAAATATTCCAAGACATTCCAAAATAACTGAAATTACAAACACTTCTAATCCCAACCAGCTTGGGGTTTTTTTTATTTATTTGCACGTGTATGTGCCGTCTCTGTGCGTAGTATACGTGGTGTGTGTAGGTGCTCTGTACATGCCCATGGGTGTGTCCCATGCACACGCATGAGGCCAGAGGAAAACATCCGGTGTCCTCCCCTACTGCCCGTCTGCCTCATTATTCTGACAAAGACTGTCACTGAACCTGCAGCTCCCCAGTTTTCAGTGAGACTGGCTGGCCACGGAGAGCCAGTGATCCTCAGTGTCTGCCTTCCTTAGCACTGGGACGACAGGCATGTGCGGCTGGCCACGGCCCTGCTTTTTACATACGTGCTGGGAATCAAACTCAGTTCTTCATGATTGCATAACAAGCACTTTACTTGCTGAGCCATCTCCCCAGTCCTGAAGCAGAGTGAATTTAAGAATCGAGGGATGGAGAAACAACTAAGCAGTTAAGTGGTAGCACACACCTTTAATCCCAGCACTCGGGAGACAGAGGTAGGAGGATCACCATGAGTTCAAGGTCAGCCTGAGACTACATAGTGAATCCCAGGTCAGCGTGGACTAGAGCAAGACACTACCTCAAAAAAAAAAAAAAAAAACAAACTATACTATATATTATACAAATCATACTAATCACCTCACACACCAAATGAAAGAAAAAAAAATTCAACTTTACTATAGCAAACAACAGAGAAGGTCATTCATACCTTGCATAGCCTAGGTTTGCTGGAGCAAATCTGATAGTTGTTTCATAAAAATCATAGTCCAAGTAAATGTTAGGATCAATATCTAAGTCAAACTCCAAATTACAGCCTCCAGGGATAGGATCTGGGTGAAAAATAGGGAAATTACCAAACACAGAACACTTAGCATGCCCCAGACAACAGACCGTTAACAAGAACTTCCTGTCTAGAAATATACAGGGAGCTTCCACACTCAAGTCACAAATGGACATAACAGAGGATAAACTTAACAAGATTATTGGCCCTAGAGCAGGAGACAGAGGGAACGGAGTGGACCAGGCTTGCTGGGTGTGAGCTGAGACTTTGCACAGATGCAGCCACTGGGCTGGGGAGATGGCTCAGTGGTTAAAGGCACTTGCTTATAGAAGAAACCATAAACAGAGCTGTATTTCCAGTAAAATAGATAGCAAGATGGATTAGGCTTGTGGTCTGTAACTTGTCAATCTCTGCTCTAAAGTTAGAAAACTCAAAAACAGAGAACCATGGGCTGGAGAGATGGCTTAGCAGTTAAGCGCTTGCCTGTGAAGCCTAAGGACCCCGGTTCGAGGCTCGACTCCCCAGGACCCACGTTAGACAGATGCACAAGGGGGCGCACGTGTCTGGAGTTCGTTTGCAGCGGCTGGAGGCCCTGGCACGCCCATTCTCTCTCCCTCTGTCTATCTGCCTCTTTCTCTCTCTGTCTGTCGCTCTCAAATAAATAATAAAAAAAAAAAAAACAGAACCATAAGCTGGGGTACAAAAATGATTTCCAGGGCCCCCATAAAGCACCCTGAAATGCCTAGCATGCACTTCCATTCAGATATCCTATGAGCATCTTAGAGTCAGTCACTGCTTCCCAAACAGAAGTCAACATCTACTACAGCCCACCCCATAAACCACCACCACAATGGCCCTACACTTGGCATTACCAGCTCCAAGCTGTCCAAAGCGGGAGAGAGATGGCTTAGCAGTTAAGGCCCTTGCCTGCAAAGGCAACATTCCCCAGGGCCCACGTAAGCCGGATGCACAAGGTGGTGCATGCATTTTGGAGTTGGTTTGCAGTGGCTAACGACCCTGGTGTGCCCTTTCTCTTTCTCTCTAATAAATAAAAATAAAACAAGCCGGGTGTGGTGGTACATGCCTTTAATCCCAGCACAGAGGTAGGAGGATCACTGTGAGTTCAAGGCCACCCTGAGACCACATAGTGAATTTAAGGTCAGCCTGGGCTAGAGTGAAAGTCTACCTCAAAAATAAATAAATAAATAAATAAATAAATAAAACACAAAGGAAGCTTAGGCTCCTCTCTAGTGAAGTGTGACCACTGGTCATAGTGCCACCTTCAAGCCACTCTTCTCCACCTTCCCTACCCCACCTCATGGCCTGTGTACAGAACCTCATTTATTTTTTCCTTATTTTTTCTTCTCTCTGTTTTTTGAGGTTGGGTCTTTCTCTAGCCCAGGCTGACCTGGAATTCACTATGTAGTCCCAGGGTGGCCTCGAACTCACGGCGATCCTCCTACCTCTGCCTCCCGAGTACTGGGATTAAAGGCGTGCGCCACCACGCCTGGTTCAGAACCTCATTCCTCTCTGAGCATTCAGGACCCAGCTCAGAACCTCATTTCTCACTCTGCGCATTCATAGGTGAACCCTGACTCTGTTTCATCCCTAACACCCCCACCCCTGCAAAGTGAGCTTTCTAAAAGATGGAGTAGAGGCTGGAGAGATGGCTTAGCAGTTAAGGTGCTTGTTTGTAAAGGCTGACAGCCTGGGTTTGAATCCCCAAGACCCATGTAAAGCCAAATGCACAAAGTGGCACATGCATCTGGAGTTCTTTTGCAGTGGCAGGAGGCCTTGGTAAGACCATTCTCCCTCCCTCTCTCTCCTTGGAAATAAATAATATTTAAAAATAAATAAGTAGGGCTGGAGGGATGGCGTAGTGGTTAAGGCATTTGCCTGCAAAGCCTAAGAACCCATGTTTGGTTCGATTCCCCAGGACCCACATGACCTCGATGCACAAGGGGGCGCACGTGTCTGGAGTTCGTTTGCAGTGTCTGGAGTTTGTTTGCAGTGACTGGAGGCCCGGGTGCGCCCATTCTCTCTCTCTCTCCCCCCCCCTTTCTCTATCAAATAAATAAATAAATAAAAACAAAATATTTTTAAAATAAGTAAATAAATAAAAGATGAAATGAATCACATAACCTCCCTGGCTCCAAAGCCTATGCTTCCTTAGAACCCACGTCTGGAAAGGGAGCAAACAGGGAACGAGGGCCTCTGCCACTCACCATTCTCCACACCCTCCACCGGGGCTTCCTGTGCCCAGAACGGCCTGTGACTACGAAGGGCTGGGTCTCACTCGTGTTTCTGAGTCTGCTTTTCCACTAGCTCCTCACGTGCTGTCTGAAGAGTGAGTTACTACCTGAGCTGTCAAGCGTCATGCAGATTCTCTGGCCCTCTTGCTACTGAAAATATTCCTTAAGTTTCCACAAACACACCCTTTATGCCAGAGATCAGCTGGAGCCACCTGGCATGGTGGCGCACGCCTTTAATCCCAGCACTCGGGAGCAGAGGCAGGTGAATCGTTGTGAGTCTGAGGCCACCCTGAGGCTACAGTGATTTCCCAACAGGCTGGAGTACAGCGAGACCACACCTGGAATGGGGGGCGGGGGGGGGGGACAGGAATCTACGGCTTACCTTTTTCTGAGTAGGAGAGTGGAACAGCCACATTTTGGACGGGCTTGGCATCGTCAGTCTTCAGGAACCAAGTGCACACAGTCTGCTGTGGTCTCAGAAGGAAAGCCAGTCCCCTGTCGCTGCCTGTCCCTGAGGTATTAAGAAGGGGGATCTGCACAAGAAAAGTCATTTCGAAAATAAAAGGCAGGGCTGGAGAGACGGCTTAGCGGTTAAGCGCTTGCCTGTGAAGCCTAAGGACCCCGGTTCGAAGCTCCATTCCCCAGGACCCACGTTAGCCAGATGCACAAGGGGGCACACGCATCTGGAGTTTGTTTGCAGTGGCTGGAAGCCCTGGCACACCCATTCTCTCTCTCTCTTTCTCTGTCTGTCACTCTCACATAAATAAATAAATATGAACAAAAAATATTAAAAAAAAAAAAAGAAAATAAAAGGCAGCAAAACATACAGCATGGGGCAGACCACACCTATTCCACTCCTCTTAAAGCAAAAGGAAGCTGGAGAGATGGCCTAGGGGTTAAGGCGCTTGCCTGCAGAGACTAACAACAGGAGTTCCATTCCCCAGCACCCACATAAAGCCAGATGCACAAAAGTAGCACATGTGTCTGGAGTCTGTCTGCAGTGACCGGAGAACCCAGCGCCCATTCTCTCTGTCTCTATTCCTCTACTTACAAATAGAGTGAGACCCTACCTCGGAAGAAAAACAAAACAAAAAAAAAGGGCTAAAGAGATGACTTAGTGGTTAAGGCTCTTGCCTGAAAAGTCTAAGGACCCAGGTTCAATTTTCCAGTACCCACATAAACCAGATGCACAAGGTGGTTGCATGTGTCTGGAGTTCGTTTGCAGTGGCTAAAGGCTCTGGTACACTCATTCTCTCTCTCCCCCTCTTTCTCTCTTTCAAGTAAAAAAAATAAATAAAATATTTTTTTTAAAGAAGCAAAACTCCATATGTGGAGAAATTCATTCATTATTCCAAGGGATCCTACAGGTTAAATATAAGTAGATGTGTACAACAAGGCAGCATAAGCTAACCCAAGGCACTTTTACAAAAATATTTTATTTATTTATTTAAGGTGGGGGGAGAGGCAGAGAGAAAGAGAGAATGGGCATTGCCAGGGCCTCCAGCCGCTGCAACCAAACTCCAGATGTATGCACCACCTTGTGCATCTGGCTTACATGGGTCCTGGGGAATCGAACCTGTGTCTCCAGGCATTTTAAAGCTTCCCAAAGCTGAGGTTGAACCTATGGGGTTGGTGATGACTTCTCTAAGAGTCTCCCAGCTCTGGACACGAGGCTTGAGGCTGGCTGAGCTGAATGTGGTGATGAGGGACCTTAAAGAATACAGCTGATCCCAGGAGCTCTTCATAAACAACTCTGGGAACAATTAAAAGGTTTTCTCAAGTTGGGCGTGGTGGCGCACACCTTTAATCCCAGCACTTGGGAGGCAGAGGAAGGAGGATTGCTGTGAGTTCGAGGCTACCCTGAGACGACATAGTGAGTTCCAGGTCTCAGCCTGGGCTACACCGAAACACTAACTGCAAAAAATCAAAACAAAACAAAACCCTGTTTTCTCAGGTAGAATCCAGTAAGGACTGGGTTCTACAGGAAGACAATGGAAGGCAGGAAAGGTCGGCCCTTCTCCCACTGCTCCTTTGTCCGTCCCCACCTCAGAGGTGGACACTCCAGGTACCTCGAGGCTCTTAATCAGTAACCTGACAAGACTTGTTGATTTTGAAACTTTTGTAAATTCAAGAGACAAAGTAATAATCAACTGCTAATACTGATCAGAGAACCAGAATAATGGAAATGATTTTTTTTTTTTAATACTGAAATCATTCTTTGTACTTACCCTGGAAAATGAAACTGTTGTGTTCTGATACTGTGAGTGTATCTGGAAAATGAGAAAGGTCACATTGCTTGAAATATGTCGCAAAATGGCTTCCTCAAGAAAGGGCCTGCTGAGCTCTAAGTACGTAAATTTTCCCATAGAAAATTCAAGAAGACCTACAATGGGAGAACAACTTTCGTTATAAGACTGTTCGTCTAATAACAACTTGTAGAAATTCCACTCATAAGCAGGTAGAGAATGCCAACTGAGTCCTCAGGCAAACATCTTGAGGGCCAGAAGTGGTGGGGCACGCCAGGAATCTCAGCATCTGGCAGCCGAGGCAGAAGCATCTAGAAGTCCAAGGCCAGAGCTGGAGGTATGGCTTAGCAGTTAAGGCACTTGCCTATGAAGGCTAAGGACTCAGGTTCAATTCCCCAGAACCCATGTAAGCCAGATGCACATGGTGGGTTATGCATCTGGAGTTTGTTTGCAGACCCTGGTACACCCATTCTCTGACTCAAGTAAATAAAAAAATATTTAAAAAATATTTTAAAAAGCCAGGCGTGATGGTGCATGCCTTTAATCCCAGCACCTGTGAGGAAGCCTGCTGTGAGTTCAAGGCCACCCTGAGACTACATAGTTAATTCCAGGTCAGCCTGGGCCAAAGTGAGACCCTACCTTGAAAACAAACAAACAAAAAAAAGTTCAAGAAAAGATGGCTTAGCAGTTAAGGCATTTGCCTGCAAAGCCAAAGGACCCAGGTTCAATTCCCCAGGACCCACGTAAGCCACATGCCTCTGGAGTTCATTTGCAGTGGCGGGTGGTACTGGCACGCCCATTCTCTCTCTCCCTCAAAATAAATAAATAAAAATAAATGAAGTTAAAAAAAAAAAAACCAAACAAACAAAAAAAAAAAAAAAAAAAAAAAAAAAAAAAAAACAAGGCCAAGGCCAGCCTGATAATACGTGGAGATCCTTCAGGGGAGGGAGGGAGAGAAGACAAAGCTGGCAAGATGAAGCAGGGCTGCTAGGGCATGCACTTGGCATGTTGTGAGGCCCTGGGTTCAGTTCCCAGCACCAAAAGCAGAAGGCGAAAGACACAAGCCTATCATCCCAGCATTTGGGAAGTAGAGGCAGGAGAATCAGGAGTTCAAAGTCATCCTTAGCTATATCATACATTTAAGGCTAACCTGTGATATAAGAAACTATCTTGCCAGGCACTTGGGAGGCAGAGGTAGGAGGATCACTGAGTTGGAGGCCACCCTGAGACTACATAGTGAATTCCAGGTCAGCCTGGACTACAGTGAAACCCAACCTCAAAAACAAGAAAGAAAGAAAAGAAAGAAAATGTCTCAAAAGATAATATTAAGTAATTAACTACTTACAGATAAAAAGTTGCTGAGGGGGCTGGAGAGATGGCTTAGTGGCTAAGCACTTGCCTGCGAAGCCTAAGGACCCTGGTTCGAAGTTTGATTCCCCAGGACCCACGTAAGCCAGATGCACAAGGTGAGGCACGCATCTGGAGTTTGTTTACAGTGGCTGGAGGCCCTGGTGCACCCATTCTCTCTCTCTCTCTCTCCTCTCTCTCTCTCTCTGCCTCTTTCTCTCTCTGTTGCTCTCAAATAAATAAACAAAAACAAACACAAAAAAATATTTAAAAGAAAGTTGATGAGGAATAGATTGTAATTCTCCTGATCCCACAGCTGAACTATTTGTTGAAGGAAAAGTTATGGTAAGTGGAAAACAACAAGAACAAAAAGTACCTAGACACTAAATAACATTCTTATATGCCATTTCCAATACAAATATGCTATCTAAACAATTAAAAACAAAAGCTAGGGTGTTTAAGACAGGAGTCTATCCTATCTAGGGTAACCTGAGCTACATAGCAAGACCCTGCCTCAAGAGGGAAAAAAAAAAAAAGGCTGGAGAGATGGCTCAGCAGTTAAGGCACTTGCCTGCTAAGACTAAAAGCCCTGGTTCGGTTCCAAGGACCCACAGAAAGCCAGATGCACAAAGTGGCACATGGGTCTGGAGTTCATTTGCAGCAGCTAGAGGTCTTGGCATGCCCAGTCTCTCTATCTCTCTTCTGTCTCTCTCTGTTTGCAAATAAATGAATAAAGTGTTTTTTAAAAGTTCTGTTCTTGGTGTACCTCCTTCTATTTCTCAAATAAATAAATGAAAACACTTAAAAAATAACTTTTTTAAAGAAAGTTGCCGGGCATGGTGGTGCACACCTTTAATGCCAGCACTGGGAGGCAGAGGTAGGAGGATCGCCATGAGTTCGAAGCCACCCTGAGACTCCATAGTGAATTCCAGGTCAGCCTGAGCTAGAGTGAGACCCTACCTCGAAAAACTAAAAAAAAAAAAAAAGAAAGAAAGAAAGAAAGAAAGAAAGTTATCATCGAAAGCAGGCAGCCCTGTGAGGAGACCTAGCAAACAGGACCAAATCTGCAAGCCAAAGTCTCTGCTTTTGGCTTCTTTAAGCAACCATCTGTTGTTTTTTTTTTTCCAGGAACCATGAGAACTTCCTTCTGTCACTGCCTGCATCTCCAGATCACCACATCAAGATCACGCTTCTCCCAGGCCTGGCCCCACACGCGGGCAGCAGGAAGGGCAGGCAGAAGACAGATAGTAAAAGGGAGGAAACACAGACTACCACCATGAAAACCAGGTCACCTGATAAAATTTCTCAAGGGACACTGAGACATTTTCGTGCTTTCTCAATCTTCCTATAATCATGGTTGTTTTTTAAATTTTTATTGATTTGCAAGGAGAGAGTAAGAGAAAGTGTGTGTGTGTGTGTGTGTGTATGTGTGTGTGATGCACACCAAGCCTCTATCTACTGCAAACCAACTCCAGACGCATATGCCACCATGAGCACCTGGCTCCACATGGGCACTGGGGAATTGAACCCAGGTCATTAGGCTTTGAAAGCAAAAAAAGAAGGCTCACTGAGCCATCTCTCCAGCCCTAATCATGGTTATTTTATTACAAAACCAAACTATTCACAAAACTAAGTGAGTCTTGGTAAAGGACATGACAATGCTTCATCCACGGAGTTTTAACTTTGGTCCTGTGCACCATCTATCTTCTAAGCGCTTTTTAGCATTTATTTAAGAAGTGGGAGAGAGGGCTGGAGAGATGACACTTGCCTGCAAAGCCGAAGGACCCAGGTTCTATTCTCTAGTTCTCACATAAAGCCAGATGCACAAGGTGGCGCATGCATCTAGAGTTTGTCTGCAGTGGTTAGAGGACCTGTTGTGTCCATTCTATCTCTAGCTCTCTCTCTCTATTTAATCCTTTCTCTTTCCAATAAATAAATACAATTAAGAAATTACAATATACCACGGCTATATATTATAATCATGTGAGATTTAAAAACAAAACAAAACACTGTTTGTTGGCCGGGGGGTCCCCGATGCCCCCACAACATTACAGGCCATTGCCAAGGCCCTAGGTTTCCCACCAGGAATAGATGGTAAGACCCTATTGCTGAAGACTCCACATAACTTGGGCTGCAAGGCCACTGAGAAATCCTGCTGGAACTGAGCTGATAACCTCCTCCATGTAGACCAGCTGACAGAAAGCTGGAAGAAGCCATTCTGCATGCAGTTCAATGGGAGAGAGAGAAATCACCAGTGAAGATACTCAACAGTGGACACAGCAAGCCTTATATTTGGCCAGACAGACCAAATGAGCCAATGGGTGCAATAGTGACACATCTGTTATGGGGGACACCAACTGCCCTCTAATTGGACTGGAGGCCCGCTCCATGGGAGGGAATACACCCCTGATACTGAAAACATAAAACAGGGGTAGTTATAGGCCTAGAGGTGTAACATCTGCTTCTGTCTGGCTAAATATATATACTATGCTCACCAAACTGCCCAGTAAGCACTTCTCTTAATGTTCATACCCTTATATTAATGCTACTCTCACTTTTGGTAGAGAATCTTCTCTTTCCAGATGGCAGTGACCTTGGGATGACTCAGAAGGCATCATGGTGCTGGAAAGAAGTGACAGGAGTGCTCAGCACTGAAATATCTCTATCACACCTTCCAAGGCTCAGGGTCTATTGCGGAAGAGGTGGCGGAAAGAATGTAAGAGCCATTCTTTGTTGAAGGGTAGGACTCCTTACAACGTGCTTCTCCAGACACAAAATGGCCTGGATATCCATGTCCTCACAGTGCGAGATTTTTTTCTGTGTCTGGCTTTGAAAAAAAAAAAAATCAACATTTTGTTTTTAAGAATTATTCAGCTGTACTAGAAAACCAGAATTCGCTGACTACCATTCTTGTGAACTTCCTGAACTGAACAGGCCGCGAGGATTCTCCCCATCCTACAGCTTACAAACATTGCAGCTATTTCTAGTTCAGAGAAATTATAACTAACTGAAAGCCTTTTGCATGTCTTTAGATATATACACACATTTCCGCTGGGAAAAATCTATGAGTAGAATTATCCCAGCACTTGGGAGGCAGAGGTAGAGGATTACCGGGAGTTTGAGGCCACTGATACTACAGAGTGAATTCCAGGTCAGCCTGAGCTAGAGTGAAACCCTACCTCAAAGAACAAAAAAAAAAGAAAGAAAGAAATTATATATGGCTGGGACCACATAGGCATCAGTCACTGTGCCAAGCAGAAGTTTTGATTTTAATGTAATCCAAGCTCTCAAGTTTCTCTTTTATAATTAGTCATCTTAAAGAAGTCTCTCCCAACATATTCCAAGACGCATAAACAAACACAATCAAAGCAACCTGACCCTGATTTTCATGGATGGTATGAGATAGGGGTCAAGGTTCAAGGCCAGCCTGGGTTACATGGCGAGCTCAAGGTCAGCCTGAGCTGCACGAGACTGTCTCAAAACAAACAGAAAGTTCTCCAAGGGATTGTAACGTTCAGCCAGGTCTGTGAGCTCCAAACACAATGCTAGATACGTGAGGGAGGAGTGACCTTCCTCCCCAGTGAAAGCGCTCGGCCCTCGGCCCAGCGACCATTGCTTCATTTTTACAGAAGACTGCACTTTTACCCGAGCCTTGGGGGCTTCCCTCTGGCTACGCAGGCCTTTGTCATATTTCATGATCTGGCGTCTTGCCACGGTACCACTCACCAAGTTGGCACACATGAAATGCTCCTTGAATTGGTGCCTCAACTACGAACTCGGGGACCTCAGGCAAGGCATTTCTTTCCTGCGCCTGTTGGGAAAATCATTCTGAACCACTCCCTGCTACCATCTGTTAGCTTGCCGGTGCTTCGGGGAGGGGACTCCTCATGTAAGGAAAAACAAAGGAAACATACATGCATTCTCAGATTGGTCCTACAGCTAAGCTCATGGGAAGGGATAATTAACACACAAGGCATTTGTTCACAGAAATGTCCAACACCTGCCCTCTAATTGGACTGGAGGCCCGCTCCATGGGAGGGAATACATCCCTGATACTGAAAACTTAAAACAGGGGTAGTCATGAGCCCTAGGGGTGTAACGTCTGCTGATGTCTGGATAAATGTATATACTATGCTTATCAAACTGCCCAGTAAGCACCTCTCTTAATATTCATACCCTTATATTAATGCTACTCTCACTTTGGGTACAGAATCTTCTCTTTTCAGATGGCAGTGACCTTGGGACGACTCAGAAGGTATCATAGTGCTGGAAAGAAGTGACTGGAGTACTGAGTACTACCTCGATCACACCTTCCAAGGCTCAGGGTCTAATGCGGAAGAAGTGGCAGAAAGAATGTAAGAGCCAAAGGAAGGGTAGGACTCCTTACAACGTGCTCCTTCCAGACATAAAATGGCCTGGATATCCATGACCTCACAGTGCCTGACACTACCTACACAAGACCGTCATAAGAGGAGGGAAAGATCATGACATGAAAATAAAAGAGAGACTGATGGAGATGGGGAGGGGATATGATGGAGAATGGAATTTCAAAGGGGAAAGTGGGGGGAGGGAGAGTATTTACCATGGGATATTTTTTATAATCATGGAAGATGTTAATAAAAATTGAGAAAAAAAATGAAAAGAGCTCAAATAAAGAAATAAAAATTAAAAAGAAAAAAGAAATGTTCAACATACCATGCTGCAGTCAGGTTTGCACTGCTGACAGAAAACACCCAACCAAGAACGTCTTGTGAGGAAAAAAAGAAGGGGGTTATCTTTGGCTTACAGACTTGAAGGGAAGCTCCATGATGGCAAGGGAAAATGATGGCATGAGCAGAGGGTGGACATCACATTCTGGCCAACAGCAACAGGAGTGTGAGCCAAACACTGGCCAGAGGAAGCCGGCCTTCAACAATGCACTGCCTCCATCCAGGAGGCTTCAATTCCCAAACTGTCATCAGGTGGGGACCTAGCTTTCAGAACACCTGAATCAAACCAGCACAGACTGTAAGCAGTGAGTTAAGACAGAGACTTCCAGCTGGGTGTGGGAGCACACATCTTTAATGCCAGCCCTCAGAAGGCCCAGGTAGAAGGATCACTGTGAGTTCAAGGCCAGCCTGGGCTACAGAGTGAGCCTGTAAAGATACTCAAAATGGGGCTAGGGGCATAGTGGTATTTGCGTACCACGCACAAAGCTCTGGGTTCAATCCCCAGCACTACCTACATGAATTGAGAGATTGAGAGACAGAGTCAGAGAGAGAGAGAGAGCAAGAAGCAAATTGAATGAGGAGCACAGCTCAGTGACGAAGTGTTTATAGGAACAACACTGACACCCTGGGGTGGAATCCCAGCATGTGGCCGAAGAGAACAACTAAAAATTCAAAGACGTCTCCTGCACATCTGGTAGAAATTGTATTTAATTTCTTTTCAGTTTCTTTCTGTTTTGATTTTTTTTTTTTTTTTTCTGGCACAGAAGAATGAACTAGGCCTTTCACACAACAGACAAAGCCTCCACCACTGAACTAGCACTTTTTTAAAAGATTTATTTATTTATTAGAGACAGAGAGAAGGGGGGAGAGAGAGAATGGGCATGCCAGGGCCTCCAGCCACTGCAAATGAACTCTAGATGCATGCGCCACCATGTGCATCTGGCTTATGTGGGACCTGGGGAATTGAACCTGGGTCCTTAGGCTTCGCAGGCATGTGCCTTAACTGCTAAGCCATCTCTCCAGCTCCTTTTTTTTTTTTTTTTCCTTAATGTTTATTATTTCAGGACAGGATCTTAGTTGCCCAAGCCGGCCTTAAGCTTTTTTTTTTCTTGGTTTTCCAAGGTAGTGTCTCACTCTAGCTCAGGGTGATCTGGAATTCACTACGTAGTCTCAGGGTGGCCTCAAACTTACAGTGATCCTCCTACCTCTGCCTCCCAAGTGCTGGTATCAAAGGCGTGCACCACCATGCCCAGCTTGAATTTTTTAAATAATTAATTGATTAATTAATTTGATAGGGAGATAGAGAGAGAATGGGTGCACCAGGGCCTCTAGCCACTGCAAAAGAACTCCAGACACTTGTGCCCGTTTGTGCAGCTGGCTAACGTGGGTCTTGGGGAATCAAGCCTGGGTGCTTTGGCTTTGCAGGCAAGGGCCTTAACCACTAAGCCATCTCTCCAGCCCTGGCCTTGAACTTTTGATCCTCCTGCCTCAGCATCTAAAGAGCTAGGATTATAGGCCTGCCTGGCTGGAAACTACAGTTGATTTCTTTTTTTTTTTGTTTGTTTATTTTTATTTATTCATTTGAGAGCAACAGACAGAGAGAGAAAGAGGCAGAGAGAGAGAGAATGGACATGCCAGGGCTTCCAGCCACTGCAAACAAACTCCAGACACGTGCACCCCCTTGTGCATCTGGCTAACGTGGGTCCTGGGGAATCGAGCCTCGAACCGGGGTCCTTAGGCTTCACAGGCAAGCGCTTAACCACTAAGCCATCTCTCCAGCCCACTACAGTTGATTTCTACTCACAAAAAAAAGACTTGACAGGGCTGGGGAGATGGCTTAGCAGTTAAGGTGCTTGCCTGTAAAGCCTAAGGACCCAGGTTCGACTCCCTAGGACCCAAATAAGCCAGATGCTCATTGCGGTACATGTGTCTGGAGCTCATTTGCAGTGGCTAGAGGCCCTGGCACGCCCATTCTTTCTCTCTCTCCTAAATAAATAAAAAGTATTAAAAAAAAAAAAAAAGACTTGACAAAGGAAGACACCCAAGGTGTATCCTGTATAAGTGTGCAGGATCTGAACTTCAGCTTTCAGACATCTGGAGAACTCGTGGGGAGCATTTTATGAGGCATAATTAGATCTTATGACTTGGGGGGAGTGGGAGGAAGATCCCGGGCAGTGGCGCCGACATCCAGCCGGCACGCTCACTCACACTTCACTTGTCTGGACAGCCCTGTCTGCCACTCAAAAAATTTCCTTCCACTAACTCCATTATAGAAAGGCCTTCCCAAGGCCTAATCTTCTCCTTTCTTTCCCTATCAGATCCTAATCTGAAAGACAACCTTTAAATCTTCCAACTTTCTTTTATACTATTTTTTACTTTTTTACAACTCAGGGCAGGGATGAGGGCTGGGCCTAAGGTACTTCCTTGCAAAGCCTTGGCTGGTACCAGTTCAATCCCCCCTGTATCTATGTAAAGCCAGATGTGCAGGGTGCCACATGCATCTGGAGTTCCTTTACACTGGCAAGAGGCCCTGGAGCACACAAGCGCGCACACACACACACACACACACACACACTGCTCACAAATACATAAATATTAAAAATAAAATCAATTCCAGGTCAGCCTGAGCTAGAATGAGTGCTGACTTCAAAAAAAAATATTTTATTACTTACTTGAGAGGGAGAAGAGGAGGCAGATAGAGAGAATGGGCATGTCAGGGCCTCTGGCCAGAGCAAACAGATTCCTGGTGCGTGCACCACCGTGTGTATCCGGCTTATGTGGGTACCGGAGGATCAAACCTGCCCTCATTAGGCGTCACTGATCCATCTGTCCTGCCCTGTGCTGACTTCTGCCAGCAGTAAGCAGTGGTATTCCCTCACACTGTCCCTGTCTTGCACAAAATACTAACACAGGCAAAAAGAATCCGCAGTTGACGAAATATCAGTGCCCAAATAAAAGAAGTGAGAAAGCATATAAAAATACTCATTTCACAACTTACTACTCTTATTTCTCAACTTTGGTGTAAAATTTTCTGGACATTAAATGTTAGATAACTGGTTCCCAGCCCTGATGACTCAGGAAATTCTAGATCAACCCAAAACTGGGCCTCCCCACTCCCTCCTACATTCTTCAGCAGGTGTTAAGAGATGAGAATTTGAGCCGGGCGTGGTGGCGCACGCATTTAATCCCAGCACTCCGGAGGCAGAGGTAGGAGGATTGCCGTGAGTTCGAGGCCACCCTGAGACTCCATAGTGAATTCCAGGTCAGCCTGGGCTAGAGTGAGACCCTACCTCAAAAAAAGAGATGAGAATCATTCACAGAAGGGCTAAATATGATGCCCCTTGCTGGGTATTCTAGGCTGGATTTGAACTCTTGAACTTCTGATCCTCCTGACTCTACCTCCTAAGTACTGGAATTGCAATCATAAACCACCATGCCCACAGTTTTTTGTTGTTTTTTTTTGTGTGACAGGTTGGGGTTTCAAGGTATGGTCTGTCTAGCCCAGGCTGACCTGGAATTCACTAAGTAGTCCCAGGCTAGCCTCGAAACTCACAGCAATCCTCCTACCTCAGCCTCCTAAGTGCTGAGAGTAAAGGCCTGCGCCACCATGCCTGGAAGTGTATGTGGTGCTGGGACAGAAGGCAGGGTCTCAGGCATGGTAGACACACACTCTCAGCACAGAGCTACATCACCAGCCCCTGTGCCAGATATTCTTAGTAGAAGGCAGCTTTGTTGTGGTGAAAAGACCATGCAATTTGTAGAGGCAAGCCTGGACTCAAATTCTCCATGTGTCCCTCTCAGCTACTCATCTGCGTGAGGAGTGTTCGGGGCCTGGAGAAGATGCTCATTCTCTCCTAGGGTTGTTAGGGTGGGAGAACTTGGCCTCTGAAAAGCACTTGGCTTGCTGTGGGAAGTGAATTTCCCTACCCTATCATGAGCCAAAGTTTCCTGTAACATAAAAAACACTATAGCCAGGCGTGGTAGTCCACGCCTTCACTCGGGAGGCAGAGTTAGGTAGGAGGATCGCCGTGAGTTCAAGGCCAGCCTGAGACTACATAGTGAATTCCAGGTCAGCCTAAGTTAAAGACCCTACTTCGAAGAAAAAAAAAACACAAAAAACATACCACTATATAGGAGGCTGGGGAGATGTCTCAATGGTTAAGGCGCTTGCCTACAAAGCCTAATGACCTGGGTTCGATTCCCCAATACCCACGTAAAAAGCCAGATGCCCAAAATGGCACATGCATCTGGAGTTTGTGTGCAGTGGCTAGAAGCCTGGCTACCCATTCTCTCTCTCTCTTGCTAAATAAATATATATATATTTATTTTAAAAAACACTATATATGCTTATGTACATATGTAAATATTTGCACTTTTCAGCCTCTAGCCTTAGCTCAATGCAAGGATTAAGATTCAGTTAGCACAAGGGCTTTTCAGAGATAAGCACTTAAGAACACCATCTCACACACCCAGTCAGAACTGCAACTTGCCTCAAGCTCAAGATAAAACGAATAATGTACTCAGTGGATAAGCACATGATCATCAGCCTGGTACATTTCATATTAACAAGCCCCAGCTGGTGCTAAGACCCTGTCCCCAAGCACATGACCTAGGATCAAACCCCATCCTGGGCTGGCTTTCTTTTCCTCTCAAACTGCAGAACATCTCCCATTGAAGAAGATTTGGACGGGCTGGAGAGATGGCTTAGCGGTTAAGGCGCTTGCCTGGGAAGCTAATTTCGATTCCCTAGTACCCACGTAAGCCAGATGCACAAGGTGGCACATGCATCTGGAGCTTATTTGCAGCTGGTGGTGCCATTCTCTATGTGCCCCCTCCCTCAAATATACAAAATATTTTTTAAAAATAAAAAGATTTGGAGAGTAAAAAAACCAGCGAAAACATCAGGTTATCCTCAATTCCGGCTAGGCTTGGCTATCCTGAGGCCACTGGCAAGCAAAGGGCCCTTGGGTTGTTTTATTTTATTTTATTTATTTATTTGCAAGCAGGCAGAGACAGAAGAGAGACAGAGAGAATGGGCGCTCCAGCCGCTGCAAATGAAGTGCAGATGCACGAGCCCCTTTGTGCATCTGGCTTTACGTGGGTCCTGGCAGAATCCAACGTGCGTCTTTAAGCTTCGCAGGCAAGCGCCCGAACCGCTAAGCCATCTGTCCAGCCACTTGTTTTTATTTTTGTTTATTTTTTTTTGGGGGGGGGACCAGGTCTCACTATCCAGGGTGGCCTTGAACTCCTGATCGTCCTGCCCCAGCCTCTGCAAGGTGCTGGGCTTGCAGACCTGCACCACCGCGTCCGGCTGCAAAGGGCCGTTTGCAAGGGAGGGTGGGGGGCGAAGGCGCAAACATGGCTGGGCAAAGAGCGTCTTAGGTTAGTAGTAACTGTATGTGCCCCCAGGCTGCGGGCCCCGGGCGCCCCGCCTCCCCGCAGGTGCGCCACGCGGGGGCGCGGGCACGGCCACGCGCCGGGCACCGGGCACCGGGCACCCCGGTCCGGGGGGGGGGGGGTTAGCCAAGCTTACCCCGGCTGGCGTCGGCCGCCGAATCCGCCGTGCCCCGCGCGCACGCCAGCACCGCCACGACCAGCAGCCGCAGCGGCTCCATCGCCCGCCCCGGGCGGCTCCAGGTGGCGCAGGTCCCCGCACCGCGTTACCCCATCGCCCGCCCCGGGGCCCCGTGCAGCTCGGGCCGAGCTTCCGGGAGCCCGCCCCGCCCCGTGGGCGTGCGCGCCGCCCGAGGACGTGCCCGGCGCCGGGAGCGCGCGCCGAGGGTCAGGGGCGAGGCCCTGACTATATGTGGCTTGTTTGGTTTGGTTTGGTTTGCTTTGGTTCGGTTCGGTTCGGTTCGGTTCGGTTCGGTTTGGGTTTTGCAGGTAGGATGTAGCCCAGGCTGACCTGGAATTCACTGTATAGTCAAAGGCTGGCCTCGAACTCACTGCGATCCTCCTACCTCTGCCTCCCGAGTGCTGGGATTAAAAAGGCCCTGGCATGCCCATTCTCTCTCTCTCTCTCTTTCTCTCTCTGCCTCTTTCAAATAAATAAATAAATAAATAAATAATTTAAATTCATTAATTTGGACAATGTGTCACATTAATGTAACATATCAACGATATCAATCATATGAAAAACTGCATGTGCCGGGCGTGGTGGCGCACGCCTTTAATCCCAGCACTCGGGAGGCAGAGGTAGGAGGATCGCCGTGAGTTCGAGGCCACCCTGAGACTACATAGTGAATTCCATCCAGGTCAGCCTGAGCTAGAGTGAGACCCTAACTCGAAAAACCAAAATAATAATAATAATAATAAAATAAAGAGACCAGGTTTTTTTTTTTTTTTTTTTGAGGTAGGGTCTCACTTTAGCCCAAGCTGACCTGCAATTCACTCTGTACTCACTATGCAGTTGAACCACAGTGATTCTCTTACTTCTGCCTCCTGAGCGCTGGAGTTAAAGGCGAGCGCCACCACACCTCCACACCTGGCTGACACTAGCCTTGTTGTTGTTATTAGTGACAGAGAGAAGGACACAGAGAGAGAGAGAGAGTGAGAATGGGCACGTCAGGGCCTTTAGCCACTACAAACGAACTCCAGATGCATGCACCACCATGTGCATCTGGCTTTATGTGGGACCTGGAGAATTGAACCTGGGTCCTTAGGCTTCACAGGCAAGTGCCTTAACCCATTGCTAAGCAAGCCCCCCCCCCCTTTTTTTTTAAACAAATGGGAAGAGCCAGGTGTGGTGGCATACAACTTTAATCCCAAGACTCAGGAGGCAGAGGTAAGTGCAGCTGCTGTTAGGTAACTTGAGTTCACAAAGGGTATGCAAATGTCCAAGGTCGTTGTCTATGTCAAATGTGTTAAACATATGCAGGTTTCTTTTATATATCAATGATGCTCAATGCCATTTGTTAATTTATTTTTTATTCATTTATTCTCTTTTGAAATTAAAAAAATTAGCCGGGCGTGGTGGCGCACGCCTTTAATCCCAGCACTCGGGAGGCAGAGGTAAGTGCAGCTGCTGTTAAGTAACTTGAGTTCACAAAGGGTATGCAAATGTCCAAGGTCATTGTCTATGTCAAATGTGTTAAACATATGCAGGTTTCTTTTATATATCAATGATACTCAATGTCATTTATTAACTTATTTTTTATTTATTTATTCTCTTTTGAAATTTTAAAAAAGAATTTGTTTTAAATATTTTATTTATTTAATTTAATTTTTTTTTTGTTTATGCTTACTTATTTGAGAGCAACAGACAGTGAAAGAGGCAGAGAGAGAATGGGCGCGCCAGGGCCTCCAGCCACTGAAAACGAACTCCAGACGCATGCTCCCCTTGTGCATCTGGCTAACGTGGGTCCTGGGGAATGGGGCCTCGAACCAGGGTCCTTAGGCTTCACAGGCAAGCACTTAACCGCTAAGCCATCTCTCCAGCCCAATATTTTATTTTTATTTATTTGAGAGAAAGATATGGGGGTGGGGGGGAGAGAATGGGTATGCTAGGGCCTCCAGCCACTGAAAATGAACTCCAGATGCACGGGCCATCTTATGCATCTGGCTTACATGGGTCCTGGGGGAGTGAACCTGGGTTCTTTGGCTTTGCAGGCAAGTGCCTTAACTGCTAAGCCATCTCTCCAGCCCATCTCTTTTGGGTTTCTGAAGTGGTGTCATATGCTGGTAGCCCACGCTACCCTCAAATCATTATGTATGCAGACTTGACCTCAAAACTCTGGTCAGTCCTCCTGTCTCAAGCTCCCAAGTGCCGCAAAATAACTTTCAGTTGCAGTTTAACGATCTTGTCCAATATGGTATTTGGGTTTACCGGCCCTTTTCAAATTATCTTTAAAAAAAGTAAGAAAAGGGGAATCTGTTGGTGAGAACTTTTGCAATACCGAAGGATTACATCCCCTTGAAGCAACTGCCTTAGCTACTAGGGCTGACGTGAGCATGAACACTCGAACACTGGGGGGAGGGGGGGTTGTTTGTTTTGGTTTTTGAGGTGGGGTCTCACTCTAGCTCAGGCTGACCTGGAATTCACTATGTAGTCTCAGGCTGGAATTGAATTCATGGCAATCCTCCTACCTTGTCCTCCCAAGTGCTGGGATTAAAGGCGTGCACACACCTGGCCCGTGGCTGTTTTAAAACTGTTAGCTTGGGCTGGAGAGATGGCTTAGCGGTTGAGCGCTTGCCTGTGAAGCCTAAGGACCCCGGTTCGAGGCTCGATTCCCCAGGACCCACGTTAGCCAGATGCACAAGGGGGCGCACGCATCTGGAGTTTGTTTGCAGTGGCTGGAAGCCCTGGCGTGCCCATTCTCTCTCTGTCTCTATCTGCCTCTCTCTTTCTCTGTCACTCTCAAATAAAAATAAATAAAAATGAACAACAAAAAAAAGTGTTAGCTTGAGTTACTCTGGAACACATGGGAAAAGCCTCCCTCTTTCCTAAGCAAAATATTCTTTTTTTCTTTTTCCCCCAGGTAGGGTCTCACTCTAGCCCAGGCTGACCTGGAGCTCACAACCTTATTCTGAACTTCCCTTAAATCTCATACCTGCATGCTGTTTACAAGCAGTTTCCGGCTGTCTGGTCCAAATTCCCACATGTTTGGTAGCACTTGTCTACAGTATACCAAACTACTGCCTGGGGCTGCGGGAACCCAGGCTATCTGGTGCTCTCCAGGGTTTAACTCTGGCCTGTCCTAGATGTATTTGCTTGATCATTTGAAGACACGGTCTCTTATAGCCCAGGCTGGCCTTAAACACACACTGCGTAGCCGAGGATAACCTTAAATTTAGCCTAAATTCTCTTGCCTCCCCAGTGCTGGGGAATACATATGCGCACAGCACCATAATCCCAGCACTGGGGAGGCAGAGGTAGGAGGATCGCTGTGAGTTCAATTCCGCCCTGAGACTACATCGTGGATTCACGTCAGCTTGGGCTGGAGTGAGACCCTACCTCGGAAAAACCGAAATAAATAAAAAGGATAGGAGGGGCCGGGACCCACGTGAGCCAGATGCACAGGGGGACGCACGCGTCTGGAGTTCGTCTGCAGTGGTCGGAGGCCCTGGCGGCCCATTCTCTCTCTCTCTCTTTCTCTCTCTGACCCGGTCTTTCTCTGTCAAGTAAGTAAATGATTAATTAATTTTAAAAAATCGGCAAGAAGCCGCGCAAGGGACGTCCCGCCTCTTCCCAGGTGGCGCGCTTCCCCGGCCACGCCCCCTCCGGGAACGGAGGCCTGTGATTGGACGGGGCAGGTCCTTACGTCTGCGCGTGCGCGCGCGAGCAACATGGCGGACCGGCTCACGCAGCTGCAGGACGCGGTGAACTCGGTGAGCGTTTTCTGTTGTTTACTCGGCCTTCTCCTTCCGGGTGACCGTGTCCACCCCGCGGCCTCTCCCGGTGACCGTGTCCACTCCCCGCGGCCTCTCCTGGGTGAGTGTGTCCACCCCGCGGCCTCTCCTGGGTGACCGTGTCCACCCCGCGGCCTCTCCCGGTGACCGTGTCCACTCCCCGCGGCCTCTCCTGGGTGAGTGTGTCCACCCCGCGGCCTCTCCTGGGTGACCGTGTCCACCCCGCGGCCTCTCCCGGTGACCGTGTCCGTTCCCCGAGGCCTCTCCCGGTGAGCGTGCCCATTCCCCGCGGCCTCTCCTGGGTGACCGTGTCCACCCCGCGGCCTCTCCCGGGTGAGCGTGTCCATTCCCCGCGGCCTCTCCCGGTGACCGTGTCCACCCCGCTGCCTCTCCCGGGTGACAGTGCCCATTCCCCGCGGCCTCTCCCGGGTGACCGTGTCCACTCCCCGCGGCCTCTCCCGGTGAGCGTGCCCATTCCCCGCGGCCTCTCCCCGGTGACCGTGTCCATTCCCCGCGGCCTCTCCCGGGTGACAGTGTCCATTCCCCGCGGCCTCTCCCGGGTGAGCGTGTCCACCCCGCGGCCTCTCCCGGGTGACCGTGTCCATTCCCCGCGGGCCTCTCCTGGGTGACCGTGTCCACCCCGCGGCCTCTCCCGGTGAACCGTTGTCCCATTCCCCGCGGCCTTCTCCCGGGGGGACAAGTGTCCATTTCCCGCGGCCTCTCCCGGGTGACAGTGTCCACCCCGAGGCCTCTCCCGGGTGACCGTGTCCAGTTCCCGGGCCTTCCGGGTGACAGTGTCACCGGCCTCTCCCGGTGACCAGTGTCCATTCCCTGCGGCCTCTCCCTGGTGACCGTGTCACCCGAGCTCTCCCGGTGACCATGTCCATTCCCCGTGGCCTCTCCCAGGTGACCATGTTCATTCCCCGCGGCCTCTTCCCGGTGAACATGTCCATTCCCCGAGGCCTCTCCCGGGTGACTGTGTCAATTCCCTGTGGCCTCTTCCAGCTGACCGTGTCCATTCCCTGGGGCCTTTCCTGGGTGACCGTTCCTCTCCCGGGCCTGTTCCATTCCCGGCCTTCCCTGCGTGGCCTCTCCCAGGTGACCATGTCCATTCCCCGTGGCCTCTCCCAGGTGACCATGTTCATTCCCCGCGGCCTCTTCCAGGTGACCATGTTCATTCCCCGGGGCCTCTCCCAGGTGACCATGTCCATTCCCGTGCCTCTCCTACTGGTTGTGACCATGTTCACTCCTTCCCTGGCCCCTCCCGGGTCACTTGTCCTTCCCACTGTGCTCCCACTGTGGCCTGGAACTGAAGACATTGAAGATGATGTGTGCTGTGTGTTGGTTGTGGAGATGTGTGCCGTGTGTTTATTGGTGGCAGCATACATATGAACCCTCTCTGATGACCACTTGATCATGGTGCATGAACTTTCTGAAATGTTGACTTCAGTTTACATGTGTCTTTTGTAGGGTCTTGCTCTAGCCCAGGCTGACCTGGAATTCACTGTGTAGTCTCAGGGTGGCCTTGAACTCACTGTGATCCTCCCTCCAGGGTGGGATTAAAGGCCTGCACCACCACGCCAGGCTACCCATGCATAGCTTTCATTTTTAAGAATTCCTTAAAATCCTCCTGGAGAGACGCCTTAGTGGTTACAGCACTTGCCTGCGAAGCCTAAGAATCCAGGTTTGATTCCTCAGGACCCATGTTAGCCAGATGCACAAGGTGGTGTATGTGTTTGGAGTCCATTTGCAGTGTCTGGAGGCCCTGGTGTACCAATTCTGTCCCTCTTCTTTCATTCTCTACTTACAAATAAGTAGAGAATATATATATATGTATGTGTATATATATGTGTGTGTATATATATATGTATATGTATATATATGTACATGTATATGTGTGTATATATATATATATGTGTATATATATGTGTGTATATATATATGTGCTTATACTCTCTTAACATCTTCCCTGACTTCTTCATTGACACAATGATCATTCAGTAGTGTCAACTTCCACATATTTGTGTAGTGTCTAGAGTTTTTATCACTACTGACTTTGAGTTGAGTTTTATTCCATTATGATTAGATAAAATAATTTTTTTTTCTGGTTTTTCGAGGCAGGGTCTCACTCTAGCCCAGGCTGACCTGGAATTCACTATGTAGTCTCAGGGTGGCCTCGAACTCACAGCGATCCTCCTACCTCTGCCTCCTGAGCAGTGCGATTAAAGGCATGCACCACCACGCCGGCTGAAATAAAATATTTTTTAAAAAGAGATTATTAGGAAAATTAAGTGACCAGCACATAAACTGGGCAATCAACTGTCAGGGCAGTGTGTGTTGAAAAGCTGTATTGTGAAGGACATGATAAGAGCTTTATCTCCTAACCACCTCCCCAACCCTGGGAAGTCTTTCCTAACCCTGATTTTTCTTTTTCCTTCTGCTCAAGCTTGCAGATCAGTTCTGTAATGCCATTGGAGTGTTGCAACAATGTGGTCCTCCTGCTTCTTTTAGTAACATTCAAACAGCAATTAACAAAGACCAGCCAGCCAATCCCACAGAAGGTAAGTAAACTTCCTTAGCTTCTCTAATTTGACTGCATTTCTTATACTCCTTTATAATTAGATTTATTAAGGAATTCTCAAGCTAGGCATGGTCCCACCACTCAGGAGGCAGAGGTAGGAGGATTGCTGTGAGTTCGAGGCCACCCTGAGACTACATAGTTAAATCCAGGTCAGCCTGGGCTAGAGTGAGACCCTACCTCAAAAACAAAAACAAACAAACAAAAAAAAACTAGTTTATAAGCTTCCTTGTTTAATTTGTTTTGTTTTAGTCCCAGGCTGACCTCAAACTCACAGCAATCCTCCTACCTCTTCCTTCCGAGTGCTGGGATTAAAGGCATGCACCACCATGTTGGCTTAGAATATTATTTTTACTTGAGTATATTACTATAAGTTTTATAATGAATGAATTTATTAATTCATGTCTCATAACTCTGTTCATATCAAATAAAAGATTGTTGCTTCTTTTTTTTGTTTGTTTGTTTGTTTGTTTGTTTGTTTTTTGTTTTTTGTTTTTGGAGGTAGGGTCTCACTGTAGTTCAGGCTGACCTGGAATTCACTATGTAGTCTCAGGGTGGCCTCGAACTCACGACGATCCTCCTACCTCTGCCTCCCAAGTGCTGGGATTAAAGGTGTGCGCCACCACACCCGGCAGATTGTTGCTTCTTTAGAAGAGAGCTTGTATAGATTTAGGTGAATTTTGCCATACAATCTTTTTTTACTTTATTTTATTTTTACTCAATTTTTATTAACATTTTCCATAATTATAAAAAAATATCCCATGGTAATACCCTCCCTCCCCCCCCCTCCATACAATCTTAAAAAGAAGGCATTCTGATTATTATTTTTTTTTACCTCAAATAGCCAGCATATGATTTTAACAAATTAAATGACATATTTGTGCTTAATTTCCAATTTGAGTTAATGTTAAGTGTGTGATACAGTTGGAGAACTAAAAGTAATACTTTCATCAGTAAAATACAGCACAGCACTTTGTTGAACGTTTGTGGTTTTATTCCCTTCCATTTTAATTTGTGCTAATGAAAACTTGGGGTTCTCTGGCTGTGTGATGTGGTAACTTTGTCTTCTAGAGTATGCCCAGCTCTTTGCAGCGCTGATCGCACGGACAGCAAAGGACATTGATGTTTTGATAGATTCCCTACCCAGTGAGGAGTCTACAGCTGCGTTACAGGTGACACCTCTTTCCTGAGATATAACTAGGAGCAAAGCTTTCAATTAAGAGCAGTTTGAACTCATAAGACAAGATTGGGTCCATTCTTGGTGGTATGGACTTAGACCCAAGCTTCCTGTGACACTGTCTTCCTAGCAGAGAGGCGAGGTGACATTCTGAACGTGGAATAGAATAATCGTACCCAAAAGCAGTGTAAAGCAAGTCAGGTATCGACACCTAGATATTTCTGATTGACTATCCCATCTTTTAGTAATTCACATAGGGGAGATTAAGTTATCTTGATTTTGTTACAATTCCTATTATTAAGATAAAACAATGGTTGCAAAATCATCCCGACTTAAAAATAAGCATGTAGACTTGAGTTTCTGGCTTTCTCATCTCTGAAGATCTTTCAATTTGTCTTACAAAGGCTGCCAGCTTATACAAGCTAGAAGAGGAAAACCACGAAGCCGCCACGTGTCTGGAGGACGTGGTGTACCGGGGAGACATGCTTCTGGAAAAGATTCAGAGTGCGCTTGCTGACATCGCCCAGTCCCAGCTGAAGACGAGAAGTGGCGCCCACAGCCAGCCTCTTCCGGACTCATAGCGTCAGTGGCAGGAAGAACTGTTTCAGTACCATTAAGATGTGCATCAGTTACGTGCAAGCCTTCCCACTTTCAGACACAGCATACTGTATGATGTTCCCTTTTCTACTTGTTTTTGTTTTCCACTTTCACTCTTTATAATATGCTTTTAAAATTGTGGTTGTGTTAACTCTGAACTAAGCATCACTATGCATCATTTTCTATCTGAGTGAAATTATCAAGGCAGATGGTGCACTGATGCTCATGATGTAATAAACAGATACAAAGTTCTGTTGTTCAGGTGCTGGGGATGAAGCCCAGAGCCTTGTGTATCTGCCTACTAGGTAAGGACTTTGCCAGTAAGCTACCTCCCCAGCCCCAGGTTCTCACTATTGTTATATATTGCAGCCTTTTCCCAGATCAAAACATCCCTCAAGGCAGAATTATGGGACATTTTAGTTTAGATTGGTGTCCTGGCTATTAAGAGGCCTTGTATAAATCTGGATCTTTGATCCAAAGTTCCTAAAAATATTGTTTTAAGAAACAGATAAAAGGGTTATTTCTTCCGAAGTAGGGTCTCTCTCTAGCCCAGGCTGACCTGGAATTTACTATATAGTTTTAGGGTGGACTCAAACTCAGTGATCCTCCTCCCTCTGCCTCCCAAGTGCTGGGATTAAAGGCATGCACCACCATGCCCGACCCAAATATATTTTTTTAAGGGTAAATTTGGGGGCTGGAAAGATAGCTCAGGGTTATGAAGCCGGGCGTGGTGGCACATGCCTTAAATCCCAGCACTCACGAGGGAGAGGTAGGAGGATCCCTGTGAGTTCAAGGTCAGCCTGAGACTACATAATGAATTACAGGTCAGTCTGGGCCACAACAAGACCCTACCTCAAAAAACCAAAAATATAAAAAAGTTAAAGGCACTTGCTCTGCAAGCCTCCTGAGTAGAGTTCAAGTTCCCAGCATTCATGTGCAGCTGGACACAGAGTGACACGCGTCTGTAATCTCAGCATGCCTGCAACAGCTGCAGGCAGAGTCATGGGAACCCTGAAGCTTGCGGCTGGAAGCTAACAGCAAGAGAGACCCTGCCTCAAACAAGGTGGAAGGAGGGGCCAACACTCCAACATTGTCCTCTGACCTCCAAGCTGCATGCAGTGGCTACAAACCCTACATGCGTATGTATACACATACATGTACACAAACTTCTTTAATAGGAAAGGATGATTTTATGCTATTTGAATAGCATATTAATACAGCATGAAAATATTTAAAAATAGGACTGGATATATCACTCAGTGATACAGTGCTTGCTTAGCATGCATGAGGCTCTGGGGGTTGAAACCCAATAATGAAAAGAAAATCATATGTGGAGATCTGTCTAATAGTGCCTGGTGAATTAAAAGCTTACACATGAAGGACAAATATCTGAGAATGCCACAAGAGGACATTTGGGTTTTAGTGCTATAGACCCTGTGATTAGAGAGACGTTCTGTGTCCAAAAGAGTCTCTAGGAATTAGCTACTTTAGCAGTAGTGGAATACTAATTCCTCTGGAATCCACTGAAAAGTTCTTTTTTAATTTATTTTTTAAAACTCTTTTTTCTGAGCCGGGCATGGTGGCACATGCCTTTAATCCCAGCATACGGGAGGCAGAAGTAGGAGGATCACGGTGAGTTGCAGGTGACCCTGAGACTACATAGTGAATTCTAGGTCAGCCTGAGCTAGAGTGAGACCCTACCTCGAAAAACCAAAAAAATAAAAATAAAAAATAAAAAAACCTTTTTCTGGGCTGGAGAGATGGCTTAGCAGTTAAGGTGCTTGTCTGCGAAGCCTAAGTACTCAGGTTCAATCCCCCAGTACTCACAGAGGCTAGATGCACATAGTGGTACATGCAGTGGCTCCAGGCCCTGGCATGTCCATCCTCTCCCTCTCCCTCTTCCCTTCCCTTCCCCTCTCTCTAATAAATGAATACAAATAAAATATTTTAAAAAAGAATTCAGAGTTAATTGTGTCTTTATCATCGTGAGTGCAAAGCCCTTCCTGGACTTCTGAGGACTAAAAGCGAAGGTTATGGGCAGGAGGAGGGGGGAATGTAGTTAATGTGAGAGGGCTTCCTGCATTCGGGGAAGCTGCAGGGGTCAGCCCATCTGAAGTGCAGTGGATAAGCCTCACCCTGGAAAACCACCTTCATGATCATGGTATCTCTCCTGTCAGGTAAGTGTGAAAGTTATTCTGAAGATTCCAATTTCAAGTAGTATATTCTAGAATAATGACCAGATACTGTTTTATTTTAACCTGAAACAAGAAATAAAAGGATGGAGACAGAACTTCATGGTAAGAAATTATATATATAATTTGTTTATTTGAGAGAGAGAGAGAGAATGGGCACACGAAGGCCTCCAACCACTGCAGACGAACTCCAGAGGCATGCGCCCCTTGTGCATCTGGCTTGCATGGGTCCTGGAGAGTGAAACCGGGGTCCTTTAGCTTTGCAGGCAAGCGCCTTAACCACTAAGACGTCTCTCCAGCCCCATGCTAAGAAATTTTAAGCTTACTATAGAGGTTAATTTGCAAAGGCCAACCACAAAGCTGTTTGTGAGAGCATGCTGCATGATGAATTATCTTCTGTGTTCGT
The DNA here is from genome assembly GCA_036346955.1 of Dipus sagitta. Classification (NCBI taxonomy): domain Eukaryota; kingdom Metazoa; phylum Chordata; class Mammalia; order Rodentia; family Dipodidae; genus Dipus; species Dipus sagitta. Next base: position 4,843,838 of record CM070789.1, on the reverse strand, counting down.
ATATACACACAGCCCTCGAAAGCTCAGTTCTTGTCTGTCATGTGAAGGGAAAGGGACAAATAATATGGAATCCATATCTGCTTTGAAAGCTTTTCTGAAGCTTTTTGAGAGCAGATGTTTGCAATATTTTCATTATGGTATTTTTTTTTCCAAAAATGATGTATGCCATCTGTAAAACTCTGTATGAACACATAAAATACTTCTAAACCCAGTTCACATGAATTTTCATTTATTTATTTTGGTTTTTTGAGGTAGGGTCTCACTGTAGCTCAGGCTGACCAGGAATTCACTATGTAGTCTCAGGGTGGCCTGAAACTCACGGCTATTCCTCTTCCTCTGCCTCTCGAGTGCTGGGATGAAAGGCTTGTGCCACCACACCTGGCTTAGGATTTCTTTTAAGGCATGAGAATCATTAATATCAAATAGTAAACTAACGTTATAACCAGAATTTCATATCACTTTGTTCCATGGCACAATATCCAAAATAACAAAATATATTACATTTCTCTCATTAATATTCCTTTTGGTAAAGACAATATTTTGTTGATAATAAATTTAAGAATTTCCTTAGGGCTGGGTGGGGAGTTAATTCAGTGATGGGGTGAGTGCTGAGCCTGTACAAGACCCTGGCCACAATTCTCAGTACCAAAATGAAAAGAAAAACAGTATTTAATTCCTCTCACATCCTTTTAAAAGTTCTATTTTTTGGAATTATGTCTAATATATATTAGTTACCATATTTAAAAGAGTACGTATGCATATATAAGGAATATCAGCTCCACATTTATCCTGACAAAGTGCCCAATAAAAATGTCTGAGGGAACTGGGTGTGGTGGTGGATGTTAGGTCGGGATGGGCTCCCAAAATGGGGTCACCATGGTCAGCAGAATGATGACAGAGGCAGAGGAAAGTGGATTATCCACATTCCTCAAGAAACCACCCAGTCCTTATCCTTCTAATCCTCTATTGTCCCCTGCAGAATGAAGACAGTGCTCTCCACTTGGGATTGTGAGTGCTCACCTCGGCAACACGCATGCTGAAATTGGCAAACACAGAAAAGATTAGCATGGCCCTGCGCAAGGGTGACATGCAGATTTGTGAAGTGTCCCATATTTACAAAATGAAATAAAATATAAAGCAAGGTACTATTAATGTACTTAACCGTTCCTTTCTGCATGTATTATCAATAGTGCAAAAATGGAGTTCTAGGTTTTGAACTTTTCTTTTTTTCTTGTTTGTTTTTTAAATATTTTGTGTGTTATTTATTTATTTCAGAGAGGGATACAGAAATAGGCTGGGGGGGGGGGGAGAGAGAGAGAATGAGAGTGGGTGCACCAAGGCCTCCAGTCACTGGAAACAAAACTCCAGGTGCATGCGCCCCCTTGTGCATCTGGCTTATGTGGGTCCTGGGGAATCAAACCTGGGACCTTTGGCTTTGCAGGCAAGTGCCTTTTAACAGCTAAGCCACCTCTCCAGCCCTATTTCCGATGATTTAGTTAAATGACTATTCAAGCCTTTACATAGTTTTATGCATATGGCCAGAATTCTGCCATTTGTTGGATGTGGTAGGTTGAATGTCTGCCATAGACTCAGATGTTTGATTAAATCCCTCCCATTGACTCATGGCCCATAAAGGTCACGTGACCCTCTCTAAAGTGAGTTTTGCAAAGGGGAGGGGTCCCCAGCTGGGACAGCCAATCAGAAGCCTCCCTGTAGAGCCAGGGCGAGGTCACATGTCCCCAACTGCTCCTACTGACAACTAACCCACACCTGAACCCGCCAGCAATTGTGCCAGGAAAACGGACCCACTGGCTGTGTGGGTATTGGAGAAATCTCCAGAAAAAGGGAAGACAGGAAGAAGTCAACGAGAAATGTCTGCTTAAACACCGGGCACACTCCTCCTGGTCCCCGCAGCTGGCGGTCCCCCCTGGAGTCTGTCCTGCGCCAGGGTTTTCTGGACGCCTCCTGCCCCCGCCCTTCTGCAGGAGAGGAAAGCTGGTAGGTTCGCCAAGATCCACCGTCCTTGTCCCCAAAGAAAATACCTTAGGTCTTTTCTGAGATTCTTGGTGATTTAAGGATTTAACTGGTATAGGTTTTTATTGTTAGTTTGTTTTTTGTTTTGCTTTTCAAGGTAGAGTCTCACTGTAGCTGAGGCTGACCTGGAACTCCCTCCAGGCTGGCCTGAATTCACACCAATCCTCTGACCTCTGCCTCCTGAGTGCTGGGATTAAAGGCATGGCCACCATACCCTGCCATGTTTTTATTGATTTATTGGTTGGTTGGTTGGTTGGTTGAGGAAGGGTCTCTGGCTCAGGCTGACCTGGAACTCACTCCGTAGTCTGAGGCTGGCCTTGAACTCACACTGATCCTCGTACCTCAACTTCCCAAGTGTTGGGAATTAAAGGCTTGCGCCACCATGCCCCACTAACTGGATGTTTTTATAACCACTAATGACTTACTCCATTAAGAATTGCACCCCCAATTTGGATTTTTAGCTCAAAGAAATATTTGAGGTCATACTTTTGAACACTGGGATTTTTATGTTCTTCAAAACACACCACAGAGGATTCCTAGCTCACCTGCGTACAATGTGTTTGTGGTGTGCTATCATTCTCCATATACCTTTTTTCATGTTTATTTATTTGATAGAGAAATGAAGAGAGAGAACAGGGCCTCCTGCCACTACAACAAGCCCCAGATACACGGGCCGCCTTGTGCATCTGGCTTACATGCGTCCTGGGAAACTGAACATGGGTTCTTTGGATTTGCAGGCAAGTGCCTTCCTTAACTGTTGAGCCATCGCCCCAGCCTGGTTTTGGTATTTTACTTAGGACACTCGAATGGCAGAGAGTTCCAGAATCTAACACGTGAGGGAAGGTAAGTGTATAGTCTTTGAAATTATAGTGGCAGGACCACATAACCACGAAATCAGTTTATTTCAGTGAATTAAGTGGGGTGAGAACAAGAGTACATGGATTCAACTGTCCTAGGATATTAGAACTCTTTTTTTTTATTTTTATTTTTGTATTACAAGGTAGGGTCTCACTCTGGTCCATGCTGACCTGGAATTAACTATGTACTCTCAGGGTGGCCTTGAACTCATGACGCTCCTCCTTCCTCTGCCTCCCAAGTGCTGGAATTAAAGGTGTGCACCATCACACCTGGCAATTTTTTTTATATTTCATTTTTATTTATTAATTTGAGAGAGACAAAGAGATGCAGAGAGGGAGGGGGCCAGAGAGAATATGAATGTGCACACTGGGGACTCCAGCCACTGCAAACAACTTCAGACGCATGTGCCACCTTGTGAAATCTGGCTTCTTTGTGTCCTGGAGAATTAAACCTGCATCCTTTGGCTTTGTAGGCAAGCACCTTAACCACTAAGCCATCTCTCTAGCCCATAGAACTCTTTTACTAAAATCAGAGTACCTAATTGGAAATACTTCTGGTTAATAGCCAATGCACAAGCCCTTTGATATTGGCTAATAGTTTTGGTAAATTTCATCAACTAAAAACATGGAGACCAACAACAGGTTCAGAATTTCCTGTGGACTTCCAAGATGCTGCTAAACTCACTCCCTTAAATCTCTCTGGACTGTCACGCTGTAGTGTGTCCTTAGTGAATGCTCTTTTGTTGTATCGTTTTTTATGCTGGGGATTGAACCCAGGTCCCCATGCATGTTAGGCAAGTGACATACCATTGAGCCACATTTAGTCTTCTAATGTGTGGTCTCTTTTTTCTTAATTCCGGTAGAATATGCTGCATGGAGATCTGAAGACACAGCTGTGTGGAACAGTAGAGAAGGAAGTCTTAGATAATTATGGACAAAGGTATGGATTGGTCAAAATCAATTTTAGGGCTGCCCACCTGTCTGGATGCAATGTGCTTTTTTTTTTTTTTCCCAAGGTGAGTATCTCTGAATTTTTTTAATTTTCTCAATTTTTATTAATATTTTCCATGATTATAAAAAATATCCCATGGTATTACCCTCCCCCCCTTTCCCCTTTGAAATTCCATTCTCCATCATATCCCCTCCCCATCTCAATCTTTCTACTTACATATATACAATACCAACCTAATAAAAGCCCTCCTCCCTTTCTTTCTCTTCCCTTTCTATCTCCTTTTTTAACTTACTGGCCTCTGCTACTGAGTGCAATGTGCTTTTTGACTAATATGTGCTTTACCTCATTTTTTTTTTACTCTTTTATACACACATCCCAGAATTCAATAAGAAGGTAGAGACAGACATAAAAAATTAAGAAAGTAAGAACCATTGTCCAGTGAACCAGGTCCACACCCTGGAGAGATGGCTCGGTGGCTAGAGGCGCTAATGCAGAGCCTGGCAGCTCTGGTTCCGTTCCCCAGTGCCCATGGAAGGCCAGAAGCAAAGAGCGGGGCATGCATCTGGAGTGTGTTTACAGTGGTAAGAAGCCCTGCGTCCCCATTTTCTCTCTTGCTCACCTCTCACTTGCTCTTCTGTCTTTCCATGCAAATACTAAACTATTTTTAAATTTCTAAATATTTTTTATTTCATTTTCATTTATTTCCACTATGAGTGTGAGAGTGATTTGGGGGCTGGGTCATGGGCTTTCTAGTGCCTGTGGTCACTGCAAACAAACTCCAGATGCATGGGCCACCTTGTGCATCTGGCTTACGTGGTCTCGGGGAATCAAACCTGGGTCCTTAGGCTTTGAAGGTAACTGCCTTAAGCATTAAGGCATCCCTCCAGCCCATAAAGTATTTCTGAAAAGAACCAGATCCAGAAATGGCTTAGAGGTTAAGGCAGTTGCCTGCAAAGCCCAAAGACCCAGGTTTGATTCCCCAAGGCCCACATAAGCTAGATTCACAGGTGGCCCATGCATCTGAAGTTTGTTTGCAATGGCTGGAAGCTTTGGCATGCCCATTCTTTCCCTCTCTCTTTCCTCTCTTTCTCTCTCTCTCTCTCTCATGGTGGTGCGTGCCTTTAATCCCAGCAACTGGGAGGCAGAGGCAGGAGGATTGGCATTAGTTCAAGGCCACACTGAGACTACCAAGTGAATTTCAGGTCAGCCTGGGCTAAAGTGAGAGCCTACCTCCAAATGGAAAAAAAAAAAAAAAAAACAGATTGAGGCAGATGCTCAATGTTTGGATTATTGGATAGAGTTATCATGATAATATCAGAAACATGCAGGAAGGTCGACACTAGAGTTCTGCCCACACCTATGACAGATTTCACAGCTAAGAGAGCTCCCCAGAGCCAAGGGCAGGCAGGAGGAGATGATGTGCTTGAGTGGAGAAAGACCTGGCAGGCGACCACCTGGCTCCTGTTGTCCTCTGTGGTTTGCAATGCTGAAGAGAAATATTTATTTGCAAGCAAAGAGAGACATACACACAAAGAATGGACCTGCCAAGCGTACTAGCCACTGCAAACCAATTCCAGATACATGCGCTACTCAGTGCATCTGGCTGTACGTGGCTACTGGGGAATTGATCCAAGGTGGTTGGGCTTTGAGGCAAGTTCCTTAACTGTGGAACCATCTCTCCAGCCCAGGTTTGGTATCTTAGTTAAGATACTCAGAATGACAGATAATTTAATAATCCAGCAGACCAATTAAAGTATATGTACATTCTTTGAAATTATAGTGAAAGGAAATATCTAACCACGAGAATCACTTATTCTTTCTCTTTCAGTGAACTAAGAGGATAATAATTTTTCATGTTTTCAGTGTCAACATTTATATCAGGTTTGGTTCTTTATTAATGGGAAACTATAATAAGATATTTGAGGAAAAGTATTATCCTTATATTTATGAAATGTGGGACAAGGAAAATTGAAATTTACATGCCAATGTTTTAATTCCTTTTATGATTATACTAAATAGAAAAATCATTTACTTAGTGGGTATGCGAACAGTTCAGAAGATATAAGTGATTTCAAAAACACAATTATTTATGTTTTAGCATCAGGTTTAATAAATGCTCATCTGTCCTTTTTTCTCATTATACAAGTACCACAACCTTGAGAAACAATGATTTTTGTTTCCCTTATGGAGAAGGACCAGTGTAAGGAAGTGTGTGTTTGTGTGTCTAACAGTTTAACACAGACAAGGAGGCTGGGGAGAGGCAGACTGACCACCGTTACCTCGTGGAGCGAGCCTCCGTCCACTGCGCTCATGTGCTCACCACGGGATCCGAAGTGACAGCCATGGAGGCTGAGCCCGTGCGGAAGAGGAAACCAGGTGATTACCCCTCTGCTGACTATGAGGTGGTCTGTCTTTCAGTTACAGATGTTGTCAGATGGTCTTGTGTTTCCACGGCCCATAGCAGTTAGGAGGCAAGGTGCATTCACTATTGTCAGTCAAATTTTGGGGCGTATTTTATTTCACAGTTTAGGGAGGCTTGCACCAATTTTAAGACATGTGTGGAACACATTAAGCCTGGAGCTTTGTTTGTGTAATGAGGGAATGATGCTCAAAGTACCCCATGTCTTAGTGACTCAGTATGTGTAAAAAAATGTCTGTTGCTTCCTGGTTAATATCTTTGCTTAATAAGTAATATTATTAAATGAATCATATCTGACACTTAGAAATCACTTTGTGCCTGTTGTTTAAATTTATTATTAACATGATTTTCCTCACAGAGGAGAAACTCCTCATGTGAATAATATTTTGGATAAAGATGACCTAACAATCATGAAAAGAGCCATCTTTTCTTTGTAATTTTTTGTTCATTTTTATTTTCATTTATTTATTTGAGAGTGACAGAGAGAGAGAGAAAGAGAGAGAGAGAAAGGGCGCCAGGGCCTCCAGCCTCTGCAAACAAACTCCAGATGCATGTGCCTCTTTGGGGAATCGAGCCTTGAACCAGGGTCCTTAGGCTTCACAGGGAAGAGCTTAACCGCTAAGCCATCTCTCCAGCCCAAGAGCCATCTTTTTAACTCAGGCAAAAAGTACAGCCAAGCCGGGCGTGGTGGTGCACGCCTTTAATCCCAGCACTCGGGAGGCAGAGGTAGGAGGATCGCCGTGAGTTCAAGGCCACCCTGAGAATACCTAGTGAATTCCAGGTCAGCCTGAGCTAGAGTGAGACCCTACCTCGAAAAACCAAAAAAAAAAAAAAAAAAAAAAAAAGTACAGCCATAAAAGAAATAGTATTACAAACATTCCAGATTTTTCCATAAGCATAGAATTTGCACCACAGTATAGAAAATGTGAATGATTTTCAATGTAATAGAACTTTTATGAAAACAGAAAGAAATGTGTTGGACACCCATGGAAACTCCTGTTATGACAGTGAAGTTAGCTAGACACTTCCAAGTTCATCCCAGGTGAAGATTCCAGAACAGCCGCAGACAGTCACGAAGCCTAGGATTTTCCTGTCATGGCTGTAGGTGAGACAGAATAATTCATCTTTATAGCCTGTGAAGAAAGTTCTGGAATGTTCATCTGAATCACACAAAACCCCGTTCATCATCGTCAGTGTCATCTCCATGGACTGCATGGTTAAAGGCCACATGAAGTGTCAACGACTTTTTGTTGAAAGTAAAAGCAATCATTCATTCTTTCCACAGCAGACGTTCTCTTGCTCTGTGACCTCAGAGACAGTCTTCTCCTGTGATAACTCAAAACATGGTCGATGACTCCACAGACCCCCATTCTCAGCACCATAAGACGGATTGGATTCTTCATCCCCGCTCAGAGTCAAGGTAAAGCTCACTGGCTGTGGTGGCCACTGCAACCCTCTATAGAATATATGTCGGGGGGAGTTTATTAGAGGATCCCCTTAATTGGTTTAGTAGCTTCAGAAAACTTGTAAATACTTCTAAAGGGAAGTATGTTTCTTATTTTAGGTAATTGGAATATAATGTCTATTTTGATACTGTTCCTGAAAACTGAAACAGACTCTTGAGTTATGCTTTGAGTTATACTTGAAGCATTTGTTTTCATTACACACTATTACCTATAAAACACAATTATCCAATTTTTAGTTTTTTCAGATACAGTGTATTTTTAAATTTTAATTTACTTAATTGAGAGAGAGAGAAAGGGGAAGATAGAGAACATGGGCTCGCCAGAATCTCCGGCCACTGGAACAAACTCCAGACGCATGCGCCACCTTGTACATCTGGCGCACTTGGGTCCTGGGGAATCGAATCAGGGTCCTTTGGATGAGCAGGCAAGTGCCTTAACTGCTAAGCCATCTCTGCAGCCTTAGACAGTGTATTTTCATCACCTTCACCTCCACTTACCCTTTTTGGTTCCCTCCCACTTTTGCTGAGCTTCTCTTTCCAACACCTTTGGCTTTTTTTTTTTTTTTAATATGGAACACTTCACAAATTTGTGTGTCTTCCTTGTGCAGGGTCCATGCTAATCTGTTCTGTATGGTTCCAATTTTAGCATGTGCATTGCGAAGCAAGGACCTTTCGTGTTTCATATTTCTTGGTGTCACACTGAGTTTACTTAGGGTCACTTGCATGAGTACTAGTGGTTACACAAATGTGGAAAAGGATTCCACCTCTCTTGCTAACCCGTTAACTTCCTGTAGCTCCTCTGGTAGGGTTAGGGCCTCACGAGCCCCCGCCCATCCTTAACAGAAAGGAGACAAGTCCTATATTGTGCAGGTCTTGGGGTACAGGTATTCACAGGCGCTTTGGGGTCATGATGTTGTTGCCGTGTCATGTCCAGAAGACAGTACTCCTGCCGTCCTCCGGCTCCCACATTCTTTCTGCTCCCGTCTTCTGTGAGAAGCTTTAAGCAGGAGGATAATAAAACACCCGCAGCAGGAAAGTAGCTGGGGTGGGGGACACTGGGGAAGTTAAACTGTGATGGGGTGGGGAATGGGAAACAGGAGTGGGAAGAGGAAACCTTACCCAAGCTAAAGACATGTAGTGAGTGCATAGGGAGTTTATATATGAATTACATATTTGCATCACCTAACTTTTTTCTTTTTTATTATACTTATTTTTAACTTTTCTTTAATTAACAACTTCCATGATTATAAAAAATATCCCATGGTAATACCCTCCCTCCCCCCACTTTCCCCTTTAAAATTCCATTCTCCCCATCTCAGTCTCTCTTTTTTTTTTTTTTTTTTTTTTTTTTTTTGGTTTTTCGAGGTAGGGTCTCACTCTAGCTGAGGCTGACCTGGAATTCATTCTGTAGCCTCAGGGTGGCCTTGAACTCACGGCGCTCCTCCTACCTCTGCCTCCCGAGTGCTGGGATTAAAGGCGTGCGCTACCACGCCCGGCTCAGTCTCTCTTTTATTTTGATGTCATGATCTTTTCCTCCTATTATGATGGTCTTGTGTAGGTAGTGTCAGGCACTGTGAGGTCATGGATATCCAGGCCGTTTTGTGTCTGGGGGAGCACATTGTAAGGAGTCCTCCCCTTCCTTTGGCTCTTACATTCTTTCCGCCACCTCTTCCGCATTAGACCCTGAGCCTTGGAAGGTGTGATAGAGATATTGCAGTACTGAGCATTCCGGTCACTTCTTTCCAGCACCATGATGCCTTCTTTGTTTCAAATATTTTGTTTATTTGAGAGAGAGAGAGAGAGACAGAGAGAACCTGGCAGATAGAAAGGGAGAAAATGGGCATGCCACAGCCTCTAGCCACTGCAAGTGAACTCTAGACACATGCACCACATTGGACATCTGGCATTACATGGGTACTGGGGAACAAAACTTGGGTCCTTAGGCTTTGCAGGCAAGTGCCTTAACTAGCCCAAGCTGATCTGCAGTTCGGTGCTAAGCCATCTCTCCATCTCTCCAGCTCTCTTCCTATCTTCTTATCTCCCTCTCTTCTCTCTCTCCCCTTCCTTCCTTCATTCCTCCCTCCCTCCCTTCTTTCCTTCTCTCTCTTTTTTTTTTTTTTTTGTTTTTTGTTTTTTGAGGTAGGGTCTCACTCTAGCCCAGGCTGACCTGGGATTCACTATGTAGTCTCAGGGTAGCCTCGAACTCATGACGATCCTCCTACCTCTGCCTCCTGAGTGCTGGGATTAAAGGCGTGTGCCACCATGCCCGGCTCCTTCTTTCCTTCTTTCTTTCTTTTGTTGGAAATTGAACCCAGGGCCTTAGGCATGCTAAGCAAATGCTTCACCACTGAACTACATCCCCAGCCTTGCTCTGTTTTATATATGTATACATTGTTTGGTTTTTCGAGGAAGGGTCTTGCTTTAGCTCAGGCTGACCTGGAATTCACTTGGTAGTCTCAGGGTGGCGTCGAACTCACGGCGATCCTCTTACCTCTGCCTCCCAAGTTCTGGCATTAAAGTTGTGCACCATCACAACCAGCCTGGTTATGTTTTATTTTAAACAAATTTGGGGGTCTGAAGAGATAGCTCAGTGGTTAAAGGCCCTTGCTGGCATAGCCTTGATGACCCCGGTTCATTTCCCAAGAACCCACGTAAAGCAAGATGAACAAAGTGGTATGTGCATCTGGAGTTCATTTGCAGTGCGAGGAGGCCTTAGTGTGTCCATATTCACCCCAGCCCCTCCCCAAAGAAAATTTTGTTGCTCTTTCCCATTATAACCTTTTCCGGCTTCCCTCCTCCCTCCCTCCCTCCCTCCCTCCTCCCCTTCTCTCCCCTCTTTCCTTCCTTTCTTTTTGAGGCAGGGTCTCGCTATAGCTGAGACTGACCTGGAATTCACTCTGCAGTGTCATGATGACTTCGAACTTGCGGCGATCATCCTACCTCTGGTCTCCCGAATGTTGGGATTAAAGGTGCCCAGCATCATGGCCGGCTCAAAGGAAGTGTTATTTATTTTTTTTTAAGAATTTTTTTTTTTTTGGTTTGGTTTTGTTTATTTGAGAGGGGAGGGAAGGAAGGAGCGCTTTAGCCACTGGAAATAAACTCCAGACACAGGAGCTGTCACGTGCTTGCGGCTTACCTGGGGTCTGGGGAACAGAAGGCTTTGCAGGCAAACACCTTAACCACTAAGCCATCTCTCCAGCCCTGAAAGTTTTTTTTTTTTTTAAATATTAGAAAATGTGTGTTTGTTCTAATATCTTGATTAAATACATAGCTTTACAAGAACATATAAATTGCTAAACTTAACTCGGGAGAAAATAGTAAGTCCAACTAGACAAAAACAAAGATGTTTAACTTAAAAGTACAGCAAATAGTTCATCTAGTATAGTACATTGTTAAATTTCTCAGGAGGAGAAATATGGAAAACATCTCTATTTCACTGTATTAGATTTTCAAGTAACTCAGTTTTTCCTTTGAATAAGATTCTAGGAATGTTTCACTGTTACAGAAATCGGTAACATCATGTAAACGCTCCTGTCTTTATGAAGCAAGTGAAAACACTCCGAGTATGAAATGAAATGTCACCACACAGTGACAAAGAAACCTGTCAGGCATTAGCAGTTGTCCGAGGGGAATGGAACCCATCTCTGTGCAATCCAATGGTGCCGTGTTCAAACCGAGGCTCCAATTCTTTAGCCTTCCTAATAAAATGTTCATGAACAGTAAATAAAAATTTGCCAGGAAAACGGAATTCACTGTGTGCCAGGTTTCACATTAAACACTTATTACCACTTAGCCATAAGTGGGAGGTTATTACAGCAGAAGAGATTGGCTTAGCGGTTAAGGCGCTTGCCTGCAAAGCCAAAGGACCCAGGTTCAATACCCCAGGACCCACTTAAGCCAGATGTAGAAGGGGACGCATGCTTCTGGAGTTCCTTTACAACGGCTGCAGGTCCTGGCTCGCCCTTTATCTTCTCTCTGTCTGTCTGTCTGTCTGTCTCTCTCTCTCTCTCTGAGCTTGCAAATAAATAAATAAAAGTTAGAGATTACGATTCAATGGTGGCTCAGGGCGGCCGTCTCAGCACCCAAGAAGAGGCTGAGGCAGGAGGATGTCTGGGAGTTCCAGGCCAGGCTGAGCTACATCTGGTGGGATAGGGATCCATGGCAGGGGAAGCCGAGGCGGATCCCCGCAGAGGAGGGGTCCTCTTCGTGCCTTCCCTGCCAGACCTCCACTGTCTGGCGCATTAGGATCCCAGGAAGCAGGGAAGCCGGCTCGGGCTGGAGCTGACAGCTCTCCAGTCCCCAGGAGGTCTCTCTAACCTTTACAGCGGGGCGGGAGGGGGTGGTTTTCAGATGGGCTTCCTTGAATGGATCCGGCTACCTGTTGACTCTGGAGGGGCTCAGGTCACGGAAAGTGTTGATCTTGAGTTGCAAGTCACAGACCAAGTCTGACATACATTCAAGGAACAGAGAAGCTGGTTTTTGCCCCCTTCCCCCCCCCCCCCCGTTTGTTTGTTTTTTGTTTTCCAAGGTAGGGTTTCACTCTAGTTTAGGCTGATTTGGAATTCACTATGTAGTCCCAGGGTGGCCTTGTACTCCTGATGACCCTCCTACCTCTGCCTCCCAAGTGCTGGGTGTGCGCCACCACACCCTACCAAGCCTGGTGTGGAAGCTGTTTTTTTTTTTTAGGACTTTTTATTGACAGATTCCTTAATTACACAAATAAACCATGATAATTCCCTCTCTCCCCCGACTTTCCCTTCACAAATTCACTTTCCATCATATACCCTCATTTTGATATCATGATCTTTTCTCCTATTATGAAAGCCTTGTGAAGGGAATGCTAGGGCACTGTGAGGTCATGGATATTGAGGTCAATTTCTGTCTGAAAGATTGCATTGTAAGCAGTCCTATCCTTCCTTTGGTTTTTACATTCTATTTTTCGTTTGTTTTGTTTTTTCGAGGTAGGGTCTCACTCTAGCCCAGGCTGACCTGGAATTCACTATGTAGTCTCAGGGTGGCCTGGAACTCATGGTGATCCTCCTACCTCTGCCTCCTGAGGGCTGGGATTAAAGGCGTGCACCACCACGCCAGGCTATTTATTTATTTTTTGAGGCAAGTTCTTACTCTAGCCCAGGCTGACCTAGAACTCACTCTGTAGTCCCAGGTTAGTCTCAAGCTCTCTTTCCTCAGCCTCCTGAGTGCTGACATTAAAGGCATGTGCCACCACCGCTGGCTTATTTATTTTTTTGCATGTGTGTGTGTGTGTGTGTGTGTGTGTGTGTGTGTGTGTATTGTGGGTGCACGAGTGCATGTGCTTACGGGGTCATGGTTGACATCGGGTGTCCTCCACAGCTCTCTCTACTTTTTCCTTTGAGACAGGCTCTTAATCACTAGACCTGGGGCTCCGTCCTTTGGCTAGACCAGCCAACCAGTAAGCTCCAGGGGTCCCCTGTCACCGCCCCAGGCCTGGGGTTTACAGCATCCCACCACCCGGACATCTGTGTGTACGCTGGGGATCGGAACTCACATCCTCTCGCTTGGGTGGCCAGAGCCTCACTGACTGAGCCATCTCCCCAGCCCCCAGTTTGAGAATCTTCTTTTCCTTCCTTCCCTCCCCCTCCACTCATCTCTTTTTCTCTTCCTCCTTCCTTGTCTTTCTTCCTCCCTCTGTCCCTTTCTCCTTTTCTTCCTTCCTGCCCCCTTCTCCTTCCTTTTTTTTTTTTTGAGGCAGGATCTCATGTATCCCAGGCTGCCCTTGAACTTGCTATGTAGAGCACAATGACCTTGAACTTATGATCCTCCTGCCTCTACCTCCCAAGTGCTGATAGGGCAGGCATGTGCCACCATGCCTAATCACGTGGTGCTAGGGGTGGAACCCGGGGCTTTGCGCATGCCAGGTAAGCTCTCTGTCTATTGAGTTATAGTCAGCCCTGCCCTCCCCTCCCCTCCCTTCCCCTTCCCTTCCCTTTCTGGCAAGCCCAAAAGACTGGTCTTTGTTTTCATGAGAGAGAGAATTGGTGCACCAGGGCCTCCAGCCACTTTCATTGAACTGCAGATGTGTGTGCCACCTTGTGCATCTGGATTACATGACTACTGGGGAATCGAACCTGGGTTCTTAGGCTTCGCAGGCAAGGGCCTTAACTGTTAAGCCATCTCTCCAGCCCTCAAAACATGTTTTTTTTTAAATGTAAAATTATGTTTATTGCTTTTTCCTACCATACCTCACAAAATTATTTTGTTGGATCAACATCAGAACACATAGAATGTAAGCAAGATAAACAAATAGGGCTGGAGAGATGGCTTAGTGGTTAAGCACTTGCCTGTGAAGCCTAAGGACCTTGGTTGGAGGCTCCATTACTCAGGACCCATGGAAGCCAGATGCACAAGGTGGTGCATGCATCTGCAGTTTGTTTGCAGTGGCTAGAGGCCCTGGCACATCCATTCTCTCTCTATCTATCTGCCTCTTTCTATCTCTGTCTGTCTGTCACTCTCAAATAATTAAAAAATAAACAAAAAAATTAGACCTAGAGGAAATATAAATAAGGATAATCAAGCAAGAGAAAATTCAGTAATGATGGGTTTATTTAATTTTTTATTGCTAGATATTTTTAGTAATCAAATTTAATGCGGCATAGTATACTGTGGATTTCTTTTTTCCAAAACAGTATCTCACTCTAGCCCAGACTGACCTGGACCTTGCTCTATAGCCCAGGATGGCCTCAAACTTACCAAATCCTCCTACCTCAGCTTTCCAAGCACTCGGACTAATGGCGTTCACCACCGCACCTGGTCCTACTCTGGAATTTTAAAACTTACCTTATCTTAAAACAATTTTAGGAGTCATAGGAAATTTAAAAATAGTACAGAGAATTCTATATACCCCTTCCTCAATATTCTCCCAAGGGCTACATCTTAAATAACTATAGTACAATTTAATAACCAGGAACTGAACCCTTCCGGAATGTGTGAAGAGTTGTTTAGCATTTCACCACATGCATGGACTTGGGTAGTCAGTGATGTAATCAAGATACAAAGCCGTGCATCACTACCCAGATCTCCCTTGTGACCTCTCTATGTGCATACCTGTCCTTCCCCTCCCTGCTGTCCCTAATCCCTGGACTCCACTCATCTGTTTTCTGTCAGCGCTGCTTTGTCACATCTAGGCTATTATGTAAACCAGATTTGTACCTTTTGAAATTGACTTTAAAAAACAATAATTTTATGTATTTATTCATGAGGGGGGGGGCAAAAGGAGAGAGGAATGGGCATACAAGGGCCTCTAGCCACTGCAAATGAACTCCAGATGCTTGTGCCACGTTGTTCATCTGGCTTTACGTGAATACTGGGGAGTCAAACCTGGGCCTTTGGGCCTTCCAGGAAAACATCTTAAATGCCGAGCCCTCTCTGCAGGGCAATATTGGCTTGTAAACAATATTTTATTTATTTATTTGAGAGAGAGAGAGAGAGAGAAATAGAGGCAGATAGAGATAGAATGGGCGTGCCAGAGCTTCCAGCCACTGCAAATGAACACCAGATGCATGTGCCATCTTGTGCATCTGGCTTACTTGGGTCCTGGGGAATCAAACCAGCATCCTTGGGTTTTGCAGGCAAGAACCTTAATTGCTAAGCCATCTCTCCAGCCCTGAGATTGGCTGTTTTCACTTATCATAAGGCCAGTTGTGATCTTCACGAGGAATATATGTTTTGCAGTTGCATAGAATTGCATCACTTAGGTGTCGCGTGGGATGAGCTCGCACGGTGGCTCTGGGAAGCACTGTCGTGGGGGTAGGCTGATGAGTGAAGAAGTGCGCTTCTGTTTAATCCTGGCCTCTCCCCCTTTCTGTACAGTTGACCTTGGAAAAATGACTTAAGTCCTCAGTTGCTCGACTTCCTTGATGTCAAATGGGGACAATGAAGTGGGGCATTGAAGTGCCACATTGGATGGTCACCATAATCCTAACCTCTAGAACGACATTGAGCATCGACGCTGTTCAATAAACAAAAGCACTTTATCACTCTACGTACTAAAGTTTATTTAATACACATCTATTTATCTTGCTTTCAATTTTGTACTATTATAATTAATACCCTGAGAACACGTTTGCAGCCTAAGTCTTTGTGTTTTTTTTTTTTCCTCACAACTGAAAAATATTTTGGGGGCAGGAGAGATGGGCTGTCAGTTAGGACAGTGGCCTGTGATGCTCAGGACCCAAGTTTGATTCCCCACAATCCACGTAAGCCAGATGCACATCATGGAGCATGTGTCTGGAGTGTTTACAGTGGCTGGAGGCCCTGGCACAACCATTCTCTCTCTATCTGCCTATTTCTCTGTCTCAAATAAAATAAAAAATTTAAAAAAATCATTTATTTATTTGCCAGTAGCAAGAGAGAAAAAGAGAGTTAGTAGGCACACCAGGGCCTGTTACATAGCAAATGAGCTCTAGACACATTTGAGCATCTGGCTTTATGTGGATACTGGGGAATTGTACCTGGGCTGTCAGGCTTCACAAGGAAGTGACCTTAACCACTGAGCAATATCTCCAGCCATTTTTCATAACATTTTTTGGTGTGCATCTGTATATGTGTGGTGTGGACTTGTGGTGTATACATGCATATGCACTTGTGTGTGTGTGTGTGTGTGTGTGTGTGTATACATGCATACACATACAGAGATCCCAAACCCAATGATCCTCCATCTCCACCCCCACAGCAGCCATGCCTGACATTTTACCTGAGTGCTCGGATCAAAGTCAGGGTCTCCTGCTTGCACAGCAAGTGCTCCTACCCCTGTGTCATCTCCTCAACTTCTCACAAGTTTTAAAAACATTTTTATTTATATTTATTTAATTGAGAAACAGAGAAAGGAGGAGAGAAAGAGAATGGGCACACTAGGGCCTCTAGTTGCTACAAATGAACTTAGACCTTGTACATCTGGCTTATGTGGGTCCTGGGGGACTGAACTTGGGTCCTTTGGCTTTGCAGGCAAATGCCTTAACTGCTAAGCTAGCTCTCAAGCCCACATTTTTTTCTTCAAACATTTTATTTATTTGCAAGCAGAGAGAGAGAGAGAGACAGAGACAATAGGCATGAAAGAGCCTCCAGCCACTGCAGATGGACTCTAGATGCATGCACCACTTTGTACATCTGGTTGTACATGAGTACTTGGGAGTAGAACTTGGGTTGTTAGGCTTTGCAGGCAAATGCCTTAACTGCTGAGCCATCTCTCCAGCCCACACACAATTTGTAAAAAAATTTATGAGAGAGAGAGAGAGAGAGAGAGAATGAGAATTGGCATGCCAGGGCCTTCAGCCACCACAAACTAACTTCAGACACGTGTGGCCCCTTGTGCACATACGCGACATTTTGTGCTTGTGTCACGGTGCTTCTGGCTTATATGGGACCTAGGGATTCAAACATGAGTTCTAGGGTTTCTCAGGAAGTGCCTTAACTGCTAAGCCATCTCTCTAGCCCCCCACACAATTTTTAAACTATTTTATTTATTTGAAAGAGAGAAAGAAGTATTTATATCTATTTATCTATATCTATTATATATATGGAGAGAGACAGAGAGAGATAGAGAGAGAGAATGGGCCCCCAAGGCCTCTAGCCACTACAAACGAGCTCCAGATGCATGCGCCACCTTTTGCTCTGGCTTACGTGGGTACTGGGAAATCCAACCTGGGTCCTCAGGCTTTGCAGGCAAGTGCCTTAAGTGCTGAGCCATCTCTCCAGGTCTTCCCACAATTTTTAAAGACAAAATTCTATAGAGGCGATCATTGAGTCATGGATGCATATTTGTGGATTTAATAGCAACCCTGAGCAATCTATGAAAATGGTCTCTTAAGACTTTGTATGTTTTTGAGATCTTAATAACAACTATGGCTTTGGGATATTGAAGCTGAGGAGAAAGAGAGTTAGAATCTGAAAAATTTGGACTTTGGGTCTAGTTCTGGTCATCCTCCTTGCTGAATGAACTTGAAAATGAGTAATCTACACTTAATCTTTTTTAAAAAAATGAATTATTATCAGTATTTTTATTTTGTTAATCTTTAAATATATTTTTCATTTATTTGCAAGCAGAGAGGGAGAGAGAGAGAGGGTGTGTTGAGAATTGGCACGCTAGGGCTTCTTGCCACTGTAAATGAATCCTAGATACATGTGACACTTTGTGTATCTGGCTTTATGTGGGCACAGGGGAATTGAACCTAGGTCATCAGGCTTTGCAAGCAAGTGCCTTTAACCGCTGAGCCATCTCTCCAGTGCGTTTCCTTAACCTTTTGATGCTGTGTGAATTGAGGTCATTATGCCTCCCTTTACTTTTATACATTATAACTCCCCTTGACGACAACCATGAGAAGGAATGCACGTGTGGCTGCCGAGGCTTTGGGAAGTTGAACCACTTCCTTACATTTCTCTCTTGGGAAGGCTGCAGTCTCCAAAAAACCATGTCATCCTATAGTTTATAAAGGATTCCTTGATTGTGAGCACCGCTTTTGGAAAGCGACCAGTAGGGGGCAGCAGGAGCTTTTGTAACATTTAATATGACACCTATACACAGTGTACCTGGGTGGATAGGGAGGGAGGCAGGGAGCGGGAGAGAAGGGCAGGTAGGGTATGTGTGGACTCTCTTAGTATTGCTCCTATGACATGATTTAATATTAAATAAGTGTACTAAGTCGCTATTTGCTTAATGACACCCATGTTATCAAAGGCGACCTGGGCTGCCTTGCCAAGGAAAAGGGGCATTGAATTCGAAGCACACTTGAATTTTGTCTCTGCCACTTCCTAGCTTTGTGACTTGGAACGGGTTGGGTTAGTTTCCACTGTCATCTATGTGGAGGGCTGGGTTGATAATGGAATTGAGCTACTCTATAACATACCCGGTGGACCTCAGGGGGTGTGGTGGGGAGTGAGCTCTGGAAGGTTGACAGAAAGGCTGAAAATTCAGCATATGAGAAAACCTGTTGGCCAGGTATAGATGCCCCCTCCCCTCCACACACACCTGCAACCTGCTGGAGCCACGGGTTCTGGCCCAGAGGTGCTCCAGAGTGTCTGAATGTGACCCACGTCTCATTATAATATGAAAACAGTATATTCCTGGATGGAGATTTCAGATGCCTGTGAGACTCGCTATGCAGTGGCAAGAGGCCCTTGGGCACCCATATTCTCTGTCTCTCTCTCTCTCCTTCTCTTTCTTTTTTTTTTTTTTTGAGGTAGGGTCTCACTGTAGCCCAGGCTGACCTGGAATTCACTATGTAGTCTCAGAGTGGCCTTGAACTCATGGCGATCCTCCTCCCTCTGCCTCCCGAGGGCTGGAGTTAAAGTTGTGTTCCACCATGCCCGGCCTACAGATGTACTTTCTAGATTAAAGTTTTCTAAAGTAGTTTTCAGAGCTTATGTTGAAGTAGTCACTAGGGGGCCTGGCCTAGGGAGGCAAGCTATCTTTTGCAACCTCGCTGGGACTTTACTAGATCAATATGGGATCTTATTGAACTCTTTTCTGTGTCATTTGATGGTGTCATTTTCGCTGCCCAGAGTCCTTGTTACCCCCAGGAAAGTAACTTGATGGAGACCTCACCGATTATCAGTCAAAATAGTTTTGAATTACCTGCATTTTATCTTGTCAGTCTTCTTTTACGCTCAGCAGCCTTATAGAAGTAAGCAACGCTAGCTCAGTGTTTATATCATTGTAACTGTGAGTCTGGCTGTTGTCATTTTCTTTGTGTTGCTGGGACAAACCACCAGACCAAAAGTAGCTGATGTGAGGAAAGTTTCTTCTTATTATTTTGTATTTTGGGTTACACTCTTGAAGGGGAGGCTTCATGATGGCAGGGGAAAGATGGCTTGAGCAGAGGCTGAACATGACTTCTGCCACATGGGTGGAAACAGCAGCAGGAGAGGGAGCCGCACTGACCCTGGCAAGCCAGGGCTAGCAAACCTCAGGGTCAACCCTCAGGTGGCACACCTCCTCTGGCAAGGCTCCACCTCCTGAGTTTCCATGAGCTAGGAACTAAGCATTCAAAACATATGAGTATATGCAGGGGTTGGGGGGGATCTGATTCTAACCACCACAATGACAGCAGTTTATGCTACATCCGCCCCTATAAGAGCTGGCATTCAGCAAACCTTTGTTGAATGAATGATGAATATATGAATGAATGTTTCCAAATTTCAGTCACTAGATATCACCCACAAATCCAAGAACTTCATTCATTCTGGAACAAATAGCACAGAATTCCCAGTGGCCCACGAGAGGTTCTGAGTCATAGGCAGGTGTATATCCAAGGACTATGGCTTTGTCTGTAGTCCCAAGATCCCAAGCTCTGGGGACACAATGGACAAACAGAAACCCCAACATGACCCAAGTACAGCAGAGAAAATAGAAATACCATGTAGGAGAGTAACCCTTCGCTGAGGTCTGCTTTCTGGTGTACGACTGAATGTTGTACCCCGGGTAATTTATAAAGTCTAGCTGTATAAAGGACAAAGGTGTATTTAGCACATGTAGGCTGGGACTCCATGAGCATCGGGTCAGCACTTGGTAGGGACCTTCTTGTTGCATTGCAGCATAGCAGAGGGTATCACATGGTGAGAGAGTGAGCATTCGACTGGATTTCTCTTCCTCATCATTAAAAAAAAGTATCTATTTATTTGATAGAGAGACAGGCAGAGAGAGAGAGAGAGAGAGAGAGGGAGAGGGAGAGGGAGAGGCAGGGAGAGAGAGAGAATGGGTGCATCAGGCCCTCCAGCCACTGCAGATGAACACCAGATTCATGTTCCACCTTGTGCATCTGGCTTACGTGGGTACTGGGGAATTGAGCCTCGAACCAGGGTCCTTAGGCTTCACAGGCAAGCGCATAACCACTAAGCCATCTCTGCAGCCCTCTCTTCCTTTTTTATAAAACTACTCATGCTGTCAGGCGAGATCGGGTACATTCAGAGTAGTATGACTATAGACCACTCAAGCCGTCCGACGAGATCAGGTGAGTTCAGGATGGCATGACTGTGCCACCAGGAGGGCTTTCCTCATTTCATCCAAGGCTGCACCACCAAATATTATTAACAGAAACGTTGGGATTAAGTGTATCAAACATTACCCTTGGGAGGACACATTCACATCACAGCATCACCCATTCAAGCAATACTTAACAGCATATGGAATGCCTGAGCCCTGTGTGAAGTTCATCCGGGTGTGATCTGAACTCTCAAAGAACTCAGAGCTACAGTTTTGGGAGCCAGTATAGAATAACAGGGGCCTACTCATTAGCAGGAGACTCAGGTAAAAAGCTCTGTATCCTAAAGGGGGTATGAAAAAAAATACTAGTCAGGTTAATTAACTAAAGACTAGAGATAAGAACTGTCACATAGCACCCCAAATTCCTCAATTTTTAATGGATGGTGAAAGCTCTAACAGTGACAAGACAGAGATTGAGGGTACCTGAAGTTACTTACACCTCACTTATTTATTGATTGGTTGATTGAGAGAGGGAGAGAGAGAGAGAGAGAGAGAGACAGAGAAGCAGATAGAGACAGAATGGGTGTACTAGGGCCTCTAGCCTCTGCAAATGAACTCCAGATGCATGCACCACCTTGTGCATCTGGCTTGATGTGGGTACTGGGGAATTGAACCAGGGTCCTTAGACTGTGCAGACAAGTGCCTTAACTGCTGAGCCATCTCTCCAGCCTAATGGAGCAAGGGATGAGGACCATACTTAAATGAACATTCCAGCAGTCTCATTTCAGTGAAGTCTCTTAACTTTGCATGTTGTGGGAGCTTGTTTTGAGGTCCTAGCAAGGGGCTAGACTACACACATACCCTTGACTGAAGAACTGTCCTCTCTTTGGAAGATTGTCCTGGATGACAGAGTGTCAGGTGGGATGCCCATGGAGCAATGCGGGAGGAATGGGATATCCTCTAGCCAATCAGATCAGCTGAGCCAACTCTTGAAATCAATGGGGTAACAGATTGCCCTCACCTTAAATTTACAGTTTAAATTATCCTTCCTTCCTTCCTTCCTTCCTTCCTTCCTTCCTTCCTTCTTCTTCTTCCTCTCTTTTTTTTGTGGTAAGGTGGTCTCACTGGAGCCCAGGCTCACCTGGAATTCACTATGTAGTCTCAGGGTGGCCTCGAACTCATGGCAGTCCTCCTACCACTGCCTCCTGAGTGCTGTGGTTAAAGGCATGTGCCACCTGTGCCCAGGAGAGAGAGAGAGAGAGAGAGAGAGAGAAGAGAGAGAGCACATGAGCATGCCAGGGCCTCCAGTCACTGTAAACTAACCCCAGACTCATGTCCCACCTTGGGCATCTGGCTTGCTTGGGTACTGGGGAATCAAACCTGAGTCCTCAGGGTTCAGAGCCAAGCTTCTTACCCACTAAGTCATCTCTCCAGCCCTGAAGTTATGTCTTTATTCAGAGAAAACCCCAGAGATGTCACCAGTGATCATTACTAAGTTATCTATTCAATGCCATGGACAGATTTCATTGCTGAGTGTTCATACTACAAGCTGACAAATGTTAATTAATTTGAAACTCTCGGGGCTGGAGAGATGACCTAGCAGTTAAGGCATTTGCCCGTGAAGCCTAGCACCCAGGTTTGATTCCCTAGGACCCGATAAGCCAGATGTACAACGTGGCTCACGTGTCTGGAGTTCGTTTGCAGGGACTAGAAACCCTGGCATGCCCATTCTCTCTATTAGCCTTTCTCTCTCTCTCTCATCTTGAAAGTCTTGGCAGGGTGGGGGTCATTTTTCTGTGGATCATAAATGAACACATGAATTTTTTGTGCTGGCATGAGTAAACACTGGTTTTCAAGGTGAAGTTGGATCTGCCATGTTTGTTTTAATCTCTGTAGTGTTTCCTACATGAATAGAGGGTGGACATCACCCCTGGCCAACATCAAGTTCTCAACAGCAAGGGAGAGTGTGCCAAACACTGGCAAGGGGAAGCTGGCTATAATACCCTTAAACCTGCTCCCAATAGCACATCACCTCCAGAAGACTCCTGTTCCCAAATCACCACCAGGTGGGGACCTACCAATCAGAACACGTGAGTTCATGGAGGACATCTGTATCAAAGCACCACACCATCCAAGAACAAATAGTGCTGGACACCCTGTGGGACATCCAGTAGGACCTGAAAGACCTGTGACTGAAGGGTTCCAGGCTGTAGAAATCTAAAAACTATAAAGTGATGAACTGGGACCCTTCAGCCTTCACCATGTACAATGGGTCACAGTCGGCTTTCTCCCTAATATGTGATGTGAGCTCACAGAATTAAAGCCCAGGCCTGCTTAATGCTTTCAACACGAGCTCTAGAACAAATAAAATTAGCCACTGCAGTGTACTTCTACGGCTTTGGGTTGCTTTTGTGTAGGTTGTTTGAGACAAGGTCTCACCACGTAGCCAAGGTGGGCATGAACTTGAGATTCTCCTGTGTCCACCTTCTAAGTACTGGAATTGTAGACACATATCACCATGCCTGGCCAGCATGTTTCTTCTGAGATTGCTTTAATGGTTTCAGAAAAATTCGAGGCAGGTTTTTAATGATGCTACTTAAACCTCACAATCGTCCCTAAATCCATCATCATCTATAACTCCCAGTTCTGTATTCGTTCCTCTGGGCAGCACCATAGCTCCCTGTCATGGCAGTTCGGTTGCATTCTGCTGTTTCTTGTGGTCTTGATCTGGGTACCATAGTAGGATTGCAGATGGAAAAGTTGTGAGGACGTCAGTGTATGTGTGACACATGGAGAAGTTGTATGGATGTCGGTGTGTGTGACACAGACAGCGAAGTTGTAAGGATGTCATTGCGTGTGATGTGGATGGAGAAGTTGTAAAGATTTCAATGTGCTACACAGATGGAGAAGTTGTAAGGTGGTCAGTGTGTGTGACAAGATGGAGAAGTTGTAAGGATGTCAGTGTGTGTGAGAGACACAGATGGAGAAGTTGTAAGGATGTCAGTGTGTGTGTGAGAGACACAGATGGAGAAGTTGTAAGGATGTCAGGGTGTGTGTGAGACACAGATGGAGAAGTTGTAAGGTGGTCAGTGTGTGTGTGAGACACAGATGGAGAAGTTGTAAGGTGGTCAGTGTGTGTGAGAGACACAGATGGAGAAGTTGTAAGGATGTCTTGGTGTGTGAGATACACAGATGGAGAAGTTGTAAGGATGTCAGTGTGTGTGAGACACAGATGGAGAAGTTGTAAGGATGTCAGTGTGTGGGAGACACAGATGGAGAAGTTGTAAGGATGCCCGTGTGTGTGAGAGACACAGATGGAGAAGTTGTAAGGATGTCAGTGTGTGTGAGAGACACAGATGGAGAAGTTGTAAGGATGTCAGTGTGTGTGAGACACAGATGGAGAAGTTGTAAGGATGTCAGTGTGTGTGTGAGACACAGATGGAGAAGTTGTAAGGATGTCAGTGTGTGAGAGACACAGATGGAGAAGTTGTAAGGATGTCCGTGTGTGTGTGAGAGACACAGATGGAGAAGTTGTAAGGATGTCTTGGTGTGTGAGAGACACAGATGGAGAAGTTGTAAGGATGTCAGTGTGTGAGAGACACAGATGGAGAAGTTGTAAGGATGTCCGTGTGTGTGTTAGAGACACAGATGGAGAAGTTGTAAGGATGTCCGTGTGTGTGAGAGACACAGATGGAGAAGTTGTAAGGATGTCCGTGTGTGTGTGAGACACAGATGGAGAAGTTGTAAGGATGTCAGTGTGTGTGTGAGAGACACAGATGGAGAAGTTGTAAGGATGTCAGTGTGTGTGAGAGACACAGATGGAGAAATTGTAAGGATGTCAGTGTGTGTGTGAGACACAGATGGAGAAGTTGTAAGGATGTCAGTGTGTGTGAGACACAGATGGAGAAGTTGTAAGGATGTCCGTGTGTTTGTCTTTTACACAGAAGTCCATTTTAGTTCTCTGAAAGGAACAGTCTCTGACACAGCTTTTGAAATTGGAATCTACCTTATGTTAGTCAGGTCTCTTTGATAGTGGAGGGAAATGGAAGTTTGGGCTGAACCCTTCAGACCCAGCAATACGAAGACAATATGATAAGGCGTGTACCAGGGATATTTCCTTCAAGGAAATGTTCCCCATTTATGCATGCCAAGGGCTCAGTACAGGCTGTATTTAAAAAAATGAACCCATACACGTGGACTTGAGTGCTAGCCCTGCAAGTGAGTCAATGTTAGTATGGCCCCTCTTCAGGAGGGGTGGCTGAAATTTCTCAACTTAGAGTCTCATGCTAGCCCAGGCTGACCTGGAATTCACTATGTGGTCTGTGGATAAACTAGAACTCACAGCAATCCTCCTACCTGAATCTCCAGAGTGCTGGGATTAAAGGTGTGCACCACTACTACCAGGTAATTAGTTTTTTTTTTTTTTTTTCCAGTGCTGCGCTGAAATCCAGGACCTTGGGCAAGCTAGGCAAGTGCTCTACCACTGAGCCACATCCCCAGCTATAGTTGTGTAGAAGATTATGTAAAACTTTTAGGACAAGCTGGGTATAGTGGTGCATGCCTTTCATCCCAGCATTTGGGAGGCAGTGGTAGGAGGATCACCATGAGTTCGACGCCAACCTGAGACTACATAGTGAATTCCAGGTCAGCGTGGGCTAGAGAGAGACCCTACCTCAACAAATGAAGAAAAAAATTTCAGGACAAATCTTGGTAAAAATAGTGGTTAACACAAGTACTGCTAACTTCCAGCTGCCTTACAGATCCTAACTTGATGTCATCCACACTGGAGGTGGTGGTGCTTAGCCTTGGCACTCTTGACATTTTCGTGGATAGTTCTGTGTTGTAGGAAGTGGCACTGCTCCTGGTAAGATATTTGGCAACACCCTTGATGCCTACAGATGAGGTGCCAGTCAAACACTCAGCTCATTAACCAGAGATGTTTGCAAGGATTTCCAAATACTTGGAAACCAGGAGAGATCATAACCTTGTTCCACTAATGAGTAAATGGGGGCATGAAGAGATGACTGTCACTAAACAGTAGAGATGGGACGCAATGAGACCTCATAGCTTCGAAATTCCTGCTCTTAACTGTCATCTACTGGTATGCGTGAAACACAACTTACTGTCACATTCTAGGGTCTTCATGAAATGATACTGAAGCCCTTCTTCACTTAACAAATCCTCCAGCATCCATGAGGGGTTTTCTTTATAAAGTGATTATATATATATATATATATATGTCTCTAATAAAAGATTAGAGACAAAGAGAGTCAGATATATAGAGAGAAAGGGAGCACCAGGGCCTCTAGCCACTGTCAACAACTCTAGACACATGTGCCACCCTGTGGATCCAGTTTACGTGGGTACTAGGGAATCGAACCTGGGTTCTTAGGCTTTGCAGGCAAGCACCTTTATTGTTAAGCCATCTCTCTAGCCCTATAGTGATCATTGGAACCCTTCACTTAATGCCCCAGCATCCACGAAAGGTTTCTGTATTGCAGGAAGGATGACTGAGGTATAGATATTAAATAGCTTCTTCAGATTACATTTTCAAAATATCCTCTCTCTACCACAATCATTTCTCCATGTGCAGAGATGTTAAGTCATACCTCTCAGTGACATAGTGTATTTACAATCTTCTCTACAAAGATTTCTCTGTGAATCCCATACTTACTGTAATCTGGTGTCTTCCAGGCTTGAGTTCTGACCAGTTTTAAATGGCTTAAATGTAAAGACTTAGGGAATTGTGATGTCATGGGCAGGTGATGAGGGGCTCAGCTTATGTTTATCCATTTTTTTTGTTTTGCCAAATAAAGACATAGAATAAAAAAGAAAACATTTTTCTAAAAGCAGCTAGGTAGATGCCGTAAGAATAGGAAGCCCATGCTCACGTGATCAGCTGTGCTGGGCATGAACAGGAAGGCTCTTGGAAAAGCAGAGCCTAGAGTTGGGAGAAGGCTGAGCTGTCATTCTGGAGTAGCTACTTAGGCCACGGAATGCCTTCTGTTAAATTGGTTTTGTGCTGGGAGAAAATATCTCCCTGGTGTTTAGGGTATTTGTGTCAGCTAACAAAATCTGAGTTTTAAATGGCATACCCTAAGGTCTTATTGTAAGTATTCAACCATTCATGAATGTGACAGCTGGCAGGTACCTTAGCTTATCTGATTGAAGATATGTGCAAAAAAAATTAAGTTAAATGCTGAGTGCTGATCAAGATGACGGATTTGTAGCCAGGCAAGAACTTCAGGGGAGGAAAAGACGGCAAGATTTAGGAGCTCCAGTACGAGAGCGGATCTGGCCGACCTCCCATCTGCGCGGTGGGGGTGGCACAGGCATTCACATACTGGTGAAGATGGAGGATCCCAGGGACTTGCTGGCCAGCTAGTGTAGGCTGCTTAGTTACTGCTGCTTCCATGAGAGACCCTGCCTCAGAGAATAAGGGGAAGATGTGATAGAGGAGGGCACTGAATGTTGACTGCTGGCCCTCAAATGCACACGCATACACACACACACGTACCCATACAATCCCTGGCCTGCACAGTCTTGCACACTTTCAATTCTGAGTGATCACTCTCAAACTGTTGCCTCACCCTCCCTGACGTGATAAGCAGTTGTTCTTCATAAAATATAATACTGCTGTGTTTATCATTAAAATATGTGCGTTTGGGAAGATAACCTCTCCTGGGTTTTTGTTGTTGTTGTTATTTTTATTTATTTATTTGAGAGCGGCAGACAGACAGACAGAGAAAGAGGCAGATGGATAGAGAATGGGCGCGCCAGGGCCTCCAGCCACTGCAAACGAACTCCATGCTCGTGCGCCCCCTGGTGGATCTGGCATACGTGGGTTCTGGGAATCAAGCCTTGAACCCAGGTCCTTAGGCTTCACAGGAAAGTGCTTAGCAGCTAAGCCATTGCTCCAGCCCATCTTCTGGTTTTGATTTGTAGAATATTTTTGTTTATAGCCATTATTTCCCATTCTGTGACTATCTTGATGGTGTAACTTTGTTTAGGGATTCAACCGAACATGCATGTGGCCATGTGGTTTGTGACTAACCCTTTGCCACCAGATGCCCCTGGCATGCATCCCCAGCGCTAGCGCGTTTCTGGTACAGGGAGGTGACGTGACACACCTTCCTCACTGATACGGGAGCATGGTGACAGAGCGCAGAAATGAACCATCTGCTTCAGCTAGGGCACGTGCTAGATCGCCGCGTTCAGGAGGGAGCTTGTGCTTGCCACGGACAAATGTCGTGATATACATATATTTGTCCAAAAGTGCTGGGTCTTTGCAGAGCTTGGCTGGTATGTCCTTAAGGACACAAGGCCTTACACCGCACTCTCTGGATTCTCAGGGAAAATGCAGCCACAGCATTCCTTTCCTGATTTATTTGATTTTTTTTTTTCCTGGTATGTCCTGATTCTTGGACCAAGATGATGCTGTTTCCACAAATGCCAAGGGACAGGAAGGAGGTTTTTGCATGACTCCTCCTGCCATGGATAGAGATCCTCTCAGCTTCCTGCTTTCCTTCACCAGTGAGGGCACCAGTGAGGAGGCTTCACACTCCCTCTCCCCAGTGTTGAGCACATGGCGCTTTCTGTCTTCACCCACATCCCTCCCAGCCATCATTCAAAGCTTTAACTACGCTGTGCACTCAGAGGTTGACCCTGAGGGCCCAGGGTAATTCTGTCCACTCAGCAGTGGTGGTCACCTGCTTGAAATGGGTCATTATAACCACATGTGAGGTGAGAGGGAGGGTTTTCAGGGTGTCGAGTGGTCCACAAGAGAAGGAAGGACAATGACAACACACACATGATCTCAAGGAAAGGCGCTCTTTTGTGTAGGTATGGTGACTAGTATGTGTTATCCATGGTGACCGGGACTGTGCTCAGCCCTTTCCACGTGTCCCTCACATGCACAGGACCAGGAGGCACAGAGTAGATTTTGTACTGCCCTCCAGAGCGTAGTGGTCAAGGGCTGCCTTAACAAATACCCAAACCCAGTGACCATACCAAATAGAAGTGTGTCATCGCATGCTACTAGGGGCCATGAGTGTACAAACAGTGTCCCTGAGGTAAGACCAAGGTGTCCTCAGGGTCCTGTGGGGTCCCCAGGATGACTACTTCTGCTTCTAGTGACTTTGGGCGGTCGTTCCGGTCTCTGCCTCCATGTTTTCTACAATCCACATCTCTGGGCGTCTGGGAGTCTTTGTTCTCTGGTTTGACACAAGTCACTGGATTTGGTAGTGTCGCCCGCCTCCCATGCAGCCTTTCCTCACAAAGCCCTGAACTAACTCCATGTGCAACTAGAGCGCTTTTCTGCAGATCTGCTCACACGGTGACGCGGCGTGCGCACACACACGTGCTCCCCTTGGTCTGCAATGTCTTATAAGCCAGAGTCCACGCGGAGGTACAAAGGGGGTGTGATGAGGGAAATCTGGAGAGGATCCAGGAAGAGGTACTGAAATTCTAAGTGAGGGGAGAGGAGGGAAGGAAAACCCATGGTTTGGAATTGTTGAAGCAACACAGACGTGGCGGGGGATAGCTCAGCAGAGGACACTTGACGAGCAGGGTCAAGGCCTTGGCTTCCATCCCCAGCACACAAAATGGTGAGAATCATTGGTGGCAACTCCAAATGAACCTAAATGTCCACTCTTGAGTGCCCAGGGATATGAGGGAACCTGTGACATTTCAGGGTGGTCTGATACCATCAGAGCCATTTTACAGCATTTCAAATTGTTGAGACCTTGTGACAACCACTACCTTGGTCTGTAGTCATTAAAATGCACGTGGCCAGAAGACAGGACAGTCTACCCACACCCATGACGAGGCGATCTTCCCACCCCATGAACACAGACACCATCTGTCCATTACTGTTTAATAGTTTGCTAAGACATATCAAAAACAAATTACCACACACTGGATGGTTGAGGTCAAATAAATTTATTTTCTCGGTGGTATAGAGGAAGGAGGGAGAAGGGAGGCTGTAGGAGGAGGAGAGGGAGGAAGCTTGCACTGGAGGTACATGTGAATGCTGCTCAGGAGGGTCCTCCATGTCCTGTCACGAGCACAGGGTTCAGTCTGTCCCCTTGGCTGTGGGGACCATGGCGAGATGCTGCTCGCCACTCTTCTGTGATCTGGGGGCTTCAACTCCAGGGAAAGGGGAGTCCTCATTGGCAGCTGGGGGAGTGCAAACTTGTTCACCGGCAGGAAAATCAGTATGTTGGCTGCGGAAAAAGAGGAAAATAGAGCTCCAACTGACCCAGGCATTCCTCTCCTGGGCATCTAGGCTAAGGCCTCCACGCCTCACTGCAGAGATATCTGTGGAGGAAAGACTAAGAGCCACAGGGTGGGAGGGAAGACCCAGAGGCAATCCCCGCCATGACTGCCTGCTGTCCCAACTCCGACCTGTCACTCCATGGTGAGGACCAGCAATGCCGCTGAGAAGAGCCCTCAGTGGAATGGGGGAATGGAGGAGAGAAATGAAGGTACCATCACACGATGGATCCACACAAGGTTTCTACTTGATTTTTTTCCCCCTCAGTGTTATGGGAGAGGAGAGGGAGAGGAGACTGCAGGAGGAGGAGGAGGGCAGCTTTCAGTAAAGGCATAATATGAAGACTGCTCAGGAGGATCTTTTCTCCCCTTTCCTGTCACAACCCCAGGGCATACACACCTCTCTGTCCTCTCTTCCTTACTGTTCCCAACTGTGTCCAAACAGGGCACTCACCCTGGGAATACCCGATTTCTTTCATGTGAGCCCTGGTGTGGCCTGACACAGGAGCATAGTTGGCGGAAGCAGTTCTGTATACGTTGCCACAGCCTCCAGCGCCTTCTTGGGACCTGAGGGGGAGCTGCAGGCCGGTCCGGGCCTTTGGGACCACAGGTTGAGGCTGCTGATGCTCTGCAGGGCTCTGGATGGCTTGCTTGGCCTTGGGTTCCCTGGGCCGAGGCTATTGGCTTTTCGATCTTTTTTGGAAACTCCAGTCTGCTCCACTGGCCAATCGTACAACAGGGGGATGCTACAGGCATGGCAGTGCCTTGAGCAGTGAAGGGCCAAGGAGAAATGGAACCTTGGGTGACAGTGGCCATATTCTGTATAATGGGTGCACTAGCCGTTCTTCGGAGATTCAGTTGAGCCTGCTCACCTTCCTTGGGCTGCTTTTGTTCTTTAAGGCTTAGCTGGGATTTTGTTCGTTTCAGGGGCAGGGGGAAGAGAGAAGGATGAGTGTGGGTGGGGAAATGCGTCTTCCCAGGACTTGTTGTTGTGTCTTGGGCCTTGTCCTCATGCTTCCTGCATGCCTGGTGCTCTAAGAACAGATATATTCCCATCAACTTGTTGAATTTCCTTTTCATAACTGAAAGACAAGTCTCTCTTGGACTGAATCCTAGAGATTTCATGGCAACCAGGATGGCAGGGTCCAGCCTCTTTTGGAATGTCTTGCCTATTTTTGAGGAAGACTCTTGGCCTCGCTGGACCCATGGGTGGTTTAACACCTCATTCGCGGCACTCCTCTGATCAGGACGAACTTTGAGTAGGTGGTTGATTAGATCTTTCACTTCTTCTGGCATGTGATTGGGTACGTTGTACTTCCCCTTGATTATATTCCGTCTCTGTTCCTTCCGTGTCGTCGTCCATTCAAATGGGCGAGTGCCAGTCATCATATGGTATAAGAGGACACCCAAGGTCCACATGTCTTTTTTTGTGGCATCGTAGGGTTGATGCATGAAAACTTCTGGTGGGATGTATGAAAACCCCCCACAGTACGTGATGAACTTCTCCCCTGATCTAAATGTCGTGGCCATGCCAAAGTCTATTAGGGTGACCTTGCCTGTAGCATCCATCATGATGTTGTCCGGCTTGATGTCCCTGTGGGCTATCCCTCTGTCATGGCAGTAGCGAACGGCTTCCACAACTTGCCGGAATATCCTGCGGACCTTCTCCTCCTCCATGCCACCCTTTCTGATGTGCTTAGAAAGGGTGTCCTGGCACAGTTCCTGAACCAGATAGATCTTCTGTTCTGTCTCAATGACTTCGAATAGGGTCACAATATTGGGGTGATCCAACATCTTCAATATATCTACTTCTGCCTGAACGTAGACGAATTTCTCATCCAGCTTGTTCACTATTTTTATAGCAACGAACACACCGGTAAGACGGTGTCTAGCCATTCTGACTCGAGAACAGCCTCCCTGGCCTATCTGGTTCATGAACTCATAGTGAGACAAGAGGGTCTCATCAGAGTAAAGAGACATCGTAGCTAGGCTACAGATGCCAAATAAAAAGGTAAATGAAAATATAAATGAAATATGTAACTAAGAAAAAAATCTAAAGTAAAAAATCAAAATAAAAATCAAAACTATAAACCAAGCCAGAAGAAAAACAAGTCCCACACCAAAGTCTACCCAAAGAAATGAAACAAGAAAGTAAAATCAAAGGAGGGAAAAAAATAAACTTAAAAAGGCCAAAAGCCAAAAGAAATGAAAACTCAAAAGTAAAGATAAAAGTAAAGACTAAATAAAATATGTAGTTAATAAAAGAAATTAAAATAAAAAGTCAAAATACCAATCAAAACTAAAAACAAAATGACAAATAACAAATTCCCACACCAATAATAACCCAAAGAAACGAAACAAGAAAGTAAAATCAGAAGATGGAAAACAATAAACTTAAAAAGGCCAAAAGCCAAAAGAAATGAAAACTCAAAAGTAAAGGTGAAAGTAAAGAGTAAATGAATTATGTAGTTAATAAAAGAAATTAAAATAAAAAGTCAAAATACCAATCAAAACTAAAAACAAAATCACAAAAAAACAAATTCCCACACCAACAATAACCCAAAGAAACGAAACAAGAAAGTAAAATCAAAAGATGGAAAAAAATAAACTTAAACAGGCTAAAAGCCAAAAGAAATGAAAACTTAAAACTAAAGGTGAAAGTAAAAAGCTAATGAACTATGTAGCTAACTAAGGAAATTAAAATAAGAAATCTAAATAAAAATCAAAACTATAAACCAATCTAGAAGAAAAACAAGTCCCACACTAAAGTCTACCCTAAGAAATGAAATGAGAAAGTAAAATACAAAGATGCAAAAAGAACTAAATAAACTTCCACACACACAAACTAGATCATACACACTAACAGTCAACCACACAAAACACCTCTCCTCTCCTCTCCTCTCCTCTCCTCACCTCTCCTCAATAATCCGCACCAATCACCAAATCACCACTCCTCTCCTCTCCGCTGTCCGGGTCCACTCACTCTCTCCTCTCTATTGACCCGGACAAAATCCAGAGCTGGCCAGGCCCCCTTATATCTGCTGCGGGGGTTCCATCACAATGGCCCTGGTCTTGTGAGGTCATAGAGGGCATGGACCAATGAGGACTGCTCATGACCAAGAGCCCCAGAAGGGGTTTCAGTGTATGTGACTCAGGTGGGCCATGGAGGTTCACATTTAGGCCTTTGGAAGTTAAAACCTGGAGGATGTTTCCTGTCCTTTGGGGTCTGCTTGGAAAGTCTGTAATACCTTCTGTTTGAAAGACCTCTGCTCTCTTCACTCACCCTGTTTCTTTCCATCTCATTCTCAGTGAGGATCAGTGCATGTTGCTCCTTCTCTCATAACCCTAAGGTGTGTTCTCAGCAAACCTAACCCGGTGATTATTAACATCAATGACGTGATGTGAACATCCCATTCTTGGTATTGTCAGGATCATTTTATGTAATCCTCGAACCTTTCACATTCCTGAAACTATCTTGACGTGTCACTCTGGTTATCTGGAAAGGGACCCAACTGAACATGACTGTGGCCAGGTCAGCTCTGGCCAATCCCACCTGCCAGGTGACCCCGGTGTGAATCCCGAGCCCTATAGGACCGAATCACCAGGGTGGTCAATGGAAAGTGCTGTTGACCACTGCTACACAATTTTGTTTTTTAAATTTCAAACATTTACCATTGTAAACATTGGCCAAAAGTGAATTTGAATACTGTCTTTGTCCAAGTTGAACCTAAAGGTGGAGCTACGGTTCAGTGTGTGTGCAGGACCAGCGTCCCTCACACTCAGTTCTGACTCAGGCTCGTAGGCAAGGGGACAGTGTAAGGAAATAAGAATGCACGAATTCAACTCTCCTCAAAGCACAACATTAGAACTATTTCACTTAAATCAGAATAGCCTCAATATCCAAGACCACACAGTGCCTAGCAATGCCCACACAAGACCCTCATAATAGGAGAAAAAGATGATGACATCAAATTAAAAGAGAGACTGATGGGCAGAGGGAGGGGACATGGCGGAGAGCAGAGCTATGAAGGGGAAGGTGGGGGAGGGGGAGAGGAGGGAAATACCATGGTTTGTTGTCTGTAAGTATAGAAGTTGTCAAAAAAAAATATATATATACATATATATATATATATATATATAATTAAAAAATTTTTAAAAGAATACTTGAATTCAACTCTCCTGGAAACTCAGATTAGAACTATTTTACTCAAGTCAGAATAGGTAACTGGAAATGCCTTTTGGTAATCACCAGTGCATGAGGAACTCGATATTGGCTAAAGGTATGGATACACATGAACCCCAAAACTCCACAGGCTAAGACAGTCAGGCTCAGAATTTTCTGGGAACTTCCAAGACGGTGCTGACCTCACTGTCTTCAGTCTCTCTGGACGGTTGTGCTGTAACGTGTCCAAAACGAATGCTCTTTTATTGTTCGTTTTCTGTGCTGGGGATGGATTGACCTCAGGGCCCCGTGCATGCTAGGCAAGTGTTGTATCACTGAGCTACATGAAGTTTTCTAATGGCTTAGCCTTGTTTTTCTTAATTGCAGAAGAATATCCTGGATGGACATCCAAAGACACAGCTATTTGGAACAGTAGAAAAGGAATGCTTAGATAATTACAGAAAAAGGTTTGAGCTAATCAAGTTCAAGTCTAGGACTACCCACTCCTCAAGCTGGAGTATGTTTTTTTGATTAGTGTATAATTTATCTAATTTTCCTCACTATGTCATCTCAGGGTGGCCTCGAACTCATGGCAATCCTCCTACCTCTGCCTCCCAAGTGCTGGGATTAAAGGCGTGCGCCACCACGCCCGGCTTTAATTTTCCTCTTGTATACAGATGACCTAGAATGCCATAGAAGTTAGAGATAGACATGGAAACATGCAAAATTAAGACCCACTGCCTAAAGAACCCGGCCTGTCGGCTGGAGAAGGTGGTTCAGTTAAGACTCTAGCTGGCAAAGCTTGATGGCTCGGATTCAACTCCCGAGTACCCAAGGAAAGCCACATGCACCTAGTGGTGCATTCATCTGGAGTTCGTTTGCAGCGGGAAGAAGGCTTGGCACTTCCATTTTCTCTCTTGCTTACTCTCCCACTGTTCTCTCGGGCACCGGTAATAATAAGTAAGTTTTAATAAAGGAATCAGGTGCAGTCAGATGCTTAATGTTGGGGTTATTGGATGGAGATATCATGATAATATATCATGGTAAACATGCAGGAAGGTAGACGCCAGAGCTCTGATCACACGGACAACAGATGTCACAGATAAGGGAGCCCCACAGGGCCTAGGGCAGGCAGAAGGTGACGATGTGTTTGAGTGTGGAAAGATCTGGAGGGGACCTCCCTGCTCTTGATGTCCTCTTATTTTGTTATGCTCAATTTAAAAATGTATTTATCTGCAGGCACGTACACACACACACACACACACACACACACACACACACACACACAGAATAGGCACACTAAGGCCACTGCAATGAACTCCAGATGAACGCACCACTTTGGGCATCTGACTTTACATGGGTACTGGGGAATTGAACCAGGGCAGTTAGGGTTTTTGAGCAAATGCCTTGACTGTTGAGCCATCTCTTCAGCCTGGCTTTTGGTATTTTAGTTAAGATCCTCAGAATGACAAAAAATTCCGTAACCCAACACACCAATTAAAGTATGTGCACATTTTTTTGAAATTATACTGGAAGAAATTATGTAATCATGAATATAGTTTATTTTCCCCTTTCAGTGAATTAAAGGAATGGGGAAATTCTAATTTAAGTGCCAAAATGTTAATCCTTTTTATGATTACAGTAAAGTAGAAAAATCATTTGCTTAGTGGGTAAGGTAATGGCTTAGAAGACATAAGTGACCAGGCATGATGGCGCATGCCTTTAATCCCAGCACTTGGGAGGCATAGGAGGAGGATCACCATGATTCAAGGCCACCCCAAGACGACAGAGTGAATTCTAGATCACCCTGTCCTAGAATGAGACCCTACCTCAAAAAACCAAAAAGAAGAAGGAGGAGGAGAAGGAGAAGAAGACGACTTCATAAGGGATTTCAAAATCACAATTATTTATGATTCACCAGCAAGTTTAATAAATGCTCATCAGTACTTTTTTCTCATCATAGAAAGAATGATTCATGAAACACGGAATTTTGTTTAGCTAGTGGAGAAGGGCCAGTGTAAGGGAGTGTGTGTTTGTTTGTGTGTTTAACAGTTTAATACAGACAAGGAGACTGGGGAGAGACAGATTTCCCACCGCTAGCGCACGGAGCGAGCCTCCGTCCACTGCGCTCACGCGTTCAGCACCGGTTCCGAAATGACAGCCACAGAGGCCCAGCGCAGGCAGAAGAGGAAGCCAGGTCATTACCCCTCCGCTGACTGGGAGGCTGTCTGTCTTTCAGTTCCAGATGTTGTCAGAGGTCTTGTATTTCCACAGCCCATAGCAGTTAGGAGGCAAGTTGAATTCACTACTAGCAGCACAATCTGTGGACGTATTTTATTTCTCAGTTTAGGGAGGCTTGCAGCAAAGCTAATTCTAACTCATATGTGGAACACATTAAACCTTGTGCTGTGATCGGGTAATGGGGGAATGAAACTCAAAAGTGCCCCATGTCATAGGGACTCGGAACGTTTAAGAAAGTGCCTTTCCTTGCCGGGTGTGGTGGCACACGCCTCTAATCCCATGCTTGGGAGGCAGAGTTAGGAGGATTGCCATAATTCGAGGCCACCCTGACACTACATAGTGAAGTCCAGGTCAGCCTGGGCTACAGTAAGGAGATACTACCTCAAAAAACCAGTGAACTTCCTGAGGCTCCTCTGGTAGGGACGGGTGTTCTTCCTTATTGGTAGAATAAAGCATGGGTAACACCGTGAACTTTGCTAACGTAGGGGCTGTTTTGACCATTTATTTATAGAATTCTATAGAGCAGATTTTTAAAAATTTCATTGTTTTGCCATTAGTTTATAGAGATAGGTTCTTTCTAAGTAGACTCCAACTTGCAATCCTCCAGTCTCCTCTTCCCCTTCCAAGAGCAGAGATGACAGACTATGGAGTAGACATTAACTCTCAAGAATAAAGTGATACTTTTTTAGATTTTAATGTATTTTTATATCTTAAAATATTTGCATTTGTTTATGAGGAGAGATAGAGTAATTGTGGACATGACAGGGCCTTGGGCACTGCAAGTGAACTTCAGATGCATGCACCACTTTGTGCATCTGGCTTTATGTGGGTACTGGGGGGTCATACTTTAGTCACTGGCCTTTGCAAGCAAGTGCCTTTAACTACTCAGCCATCTTTCTTGCCCTATATATTTTTAATATTAAGAATAGAATACGCTGCAGGTTACTTGCATTGTTTATCAGTTTGAGGCAGGAGACTACATAGTAAATTCCAGGTAAGTGTGGGTTAGAGTGAGAACCTACCACAAAAAAAAAAAAAAAAAGGTGGGTGTGGTGGTGAACGCCTTTAATCCCAGCACTCAAGAGGCAGAGGTAGGAGGATTGCCATGAGTTCCAGGACAGCCTGAGACTACACAGTGAATTCCAGTTCAGCCTGTGCTAGAGAGAGAACCTACCTCCAAAAACCAAACAACAACAACAACAACAATAATAATAAGAAGAAGAAGAAGAAGAAGAAGAAGAAAAATAAAAAATAAAAAGGCTTTATCAGAGGGGGTGACCTCTGGGATGATGTAAAAGGCAGTATAGTGCTAAGAAGTGTAGAGGAGTGTTCAGCACTAAAAAATCTCTATCACACCCTCTAAGGCTCAGGGTCTATTGCAGAAGAGGTGGTGGGAAGAATGTAAGAGCCAAAGGAATGGTAGGACTCCTTACAGTGCATTCTTCCACATACAAAATGACTTGAATATCCATGACCTTGCAGTGCCTGGCACTACCTACACAAGACCAGTATAATAGGAGGAAAATATGATGACATCAAAATAAAAGAGAGACTGACTGAGAGGGGGAAGGGGTATGAGAGTGGAGTTGTGAACGGGAGAGTGCGGGGCAAGAGAATTATGGTTTATTGTCTATAATTATGGAAGTTGTCAATAATAAAAGCATTTTTAAATGGCTTTATCAATCTACAGTCATTAAGACAAGCTTAAGTCAATTAGACCAACTGTGATGTGGCATTGATGAAAACCTAAGGAAAGGTTGTGTATTATATTAACATGTAACAAGTTATTCCTATTTATCCTAATCCTAATGTGAGGAATCTTTTGGTCAAAGTTCATTTGTCTGCAATATCGTATAGTCATGTGGAAACACTGGCTGTGGAATGAATCTGTACAATATGGTGATTTAAATTAAAGCATGCTTAGCTGGAAGTGGTGGCGCACGCCTTTAATCCCAGCACCCGGGAGGCAGAGGTAGGAGGATCACTGTGAGATCGAGGCCACCCTGAGAGTACATAGTGTATTCCAGGACAGCCTGGACTACAGTGAAACCCTACCTAGAAAAATCAAAAATAATATTAATAATTAATAAAATGATACATGCTAGAGAAAGGCCCGACCTCTTTGGAATAATATGGTGTGCACATGTGTGCAAGTGCATGTGCATGTGTGTGGATACGTCGGGACATATTTATATACGTGCAGAGACAGGGATAAACAAAGGCGTTTCTTACCAATGTGATTCAGATGGGTGCTCAGAACATAACTTCTTTTACAACTTTCACAGTTTCACAGTTTTTCATGTACTGAATTACCCTTATCAACTTAATGCTATTTGAGAATTTCAAGGTACCAATGTGACTAAAATTAATGTCTCCTAAGCCATTAAAACATTGAAGCGCTGGCCGTGGTGGCACACACCTTTAATCCCAGCACTGGAGAGGCAGAACTGGGAGGATTTCTGTGAGTCCAAGGCCACCCTGAGACTACAGAGTGAATTCCAGTTCCGCCTGGGCTACAAACCCTACCTCAAACAAACAAACAAACAAACAAAAAAATATTTAAAAACCCAGAAAACATAGAACACTGAAAACAACAACAACAACAACAAAACAGAACACTGATGAGTTTGATGTGTATTATTTCTGTGTTATACACAAAGGCACTTGGAGAATTATGCTTTCTCACATCGAAAAAGTTAAGGCAAATCAAGATTATCTATACCCATCAAAACAATTCAAACATGTAGGTGTAGGAGAAAATCAACTAGAGTCAAGCTCAGAGTTCTAGAAAATCAAGTGAAGGGACAGGTGCCCAGTACACTTTAAAGTTACCCACACATACCCTCAACTCTAACTTCACTGTACAGCGACTGTTGTTTTCCTCTGAGGATGATGAAATTAATTGTCTGACAGTGTGAGACTACAAGCTTGACCCAAAGGACAAGGACTAAGGGGCTGGACTCGTCCCAGGCTCAGCCAACCCCGTGGCAGCCTGCCCAGGCTGGGAACACAGTTTGATTTGGGATTGCTCTGGGTTATGTGAGCAGCCTGCAGCAGAGAATACCGCCCTCCACGGACTGCCCAGGAAGGTGTTAGAAGGAGGCGAGAGTTCTCCCTTAGGTTGGGAGTTCTCTGAGAACCCTGCCATTGCATTCTGCTGTCTCACCTACAGAGGAGACACCAAGGCGAACAGCCACCAGCCCTTCCCATCTGTGGACCTGACCCTCTTGTGACACTGCGCCTGCCAAACAGGGAGTCCAAAAGGCACCAGAGGACAGAGGAAGAATGCTACGAGGCAGGTCTCTGTCTGTGACTTCACTGAGTGGCCTTCCTCAGTGGGAAGCTGAGAGACTTCCCGTGGAGGAGTTACTGCTCTTTGAAGTTTCCTGGGAGGTCACCAACAAAGGTTTGTGCTTCTTGTGACAATGGTCATTTCCCTGGTTGTGGAAGTACTCAGATTAGGACTCTACCAGGGACAGCAGTGGTGAGGACCTATCAGTGAGAGGGGACATTGATCCCAATGACACAGGTGGGTTACAGATAGTAAAGGATAGGAACAACATGTGTAACTTGAAGAATGGGAATTGAAGATACCATTGTGGGACTGGAGTGATGGCTTAGCAGTCAAGGTGCTTGCCTGCAAAGACAAAGGTCCCAGGTTCAATTCCCCAGGATCCACATAAGCTGGGTACCCTGGTTGGTGCATGTGTCTGGAGTTCCTTTGCAGTGGCAACAGGCCCTGGCACCCCATTCTCTCTCCTGACCTGCCTCTTTCTCCCTTTCCCTCTCTAGCTCTCAAATAAAATAAATAAGAATAGAAAGATGAAATTGTGATACATTACCTCTTCCCTGCA
This sequence comes from Dipus sagitta, assembly GCA_036346955.1. NCBI lineage: Eukaryota > Metazoa > Chordata > Mammalia > Rodentia > Dipodidae > Dipus > Dipus sagitta. Next base: position 4,803,626 of record CM070789.1, on the reverse strand, counting down.
CTTACTCAGAAGCAGCATGATAGCAAAGTTAGAACTGTTGGCTCTCTGCTCTGCTCACCACGGCTGGCTAGTCCGTTTCTCCAGCTTGTCCCTGTGACTGTCCGCAGTCAGGGAGCGGGGAGTTCTCCTGGGCGCAGCAGTGTGGGCGCAGGAGAGCGGGAAGCTCCCTCCGCTCTGCCTTAGGGAGGAGCAGCGGACGGACCCGCAGCGCAGAGAAGCAGAGCGTCACCAGACCCGCTCTTTCAAAGGTCCTGTCCACCCATTCCTCTTCTGCAGATTCTGAGTATGCACAAAGCTCCAGGGAATTCGTGGTGAAGGGCCTTCAGTCAGTTGTTGCAGGGACTAAGTGAGGGAACACTGCAGAGGAAGACATCTGAGGGACAAAAGAGGGGTTCGCCACCATCAAGTGTCAAGCAACAAGGGAAGGACTGTGACTTTAGGTGTGTGTCTCTGTGTGTATCCACGTGCTTGTGGAGACCAGAGGAGAGCCACTGGTGTCATTCTCAGGATTTTTTACGGTTTGCCTTGTATTTTGAAGCAAGGTCTCTCCCTGGCCCAGAACTGTCCAACCAAGCTAGACAGGCTGTCCAGGGACCCTCAGGGATTCTCCCGCATCTGACACCAGTGCCAAGGTTACAAGTGTGTGCTTGCTTGCCTGTCTTTTTGTTGTAGTTTGTTTTTAATGTATGGTCTTAAGATTTAACTCAGGTCCTCATGCTTGCAAGGCAAGTGTTTTACCAACTAAGTTATCTCTTCAACCCTGGACTTGACTTTTCTAGGCTTGATGGTTCATTCCTGATAGACTGCACGATCCCAGCCAAAGCATTTCTAATAGAAACTCTGTAAGGCCACTTGGAACGTATTCATGTCAAGGGCGAATGCCACTGTGGGAAAAAGAAGCAGTAGGTTCATTTGCTATGCTTAGCGTTGCATTGAATTTCCAAATCAAGCCATTGATTTCCTCAGTGGAGAATTTCTCACCACTGGGTGTGGTGGCACACCCAGTCACTCTAGTATTTGGAAGGCACAAGTGGGAGGACCAGGAGTTTAAGGTCATCTTCCGCTAGGGGGCATGTTCAGGGCCAGCCTGGGCGACATGAGACTTGTCTCAATTTTTTTTTCCTCTTTCTCCTCAAGTTCTTTACCAAATCAGTGTGTTTGCATTTAATCTAAGGTCTATGAATTTGAAATGCACATTCTAATGAGGGTGTTTTCACTACGTGGGGCAAGCTGTATAGTTACAAACAAAAGGCTTTTTGAGAATAAAAATGTAAATAAGGAATTGAATAAATTTGTACCTTAGTACTTAATAGCATGTTCCCCTGCTAGTGTAATGGTGAAGGAAAACCGTCTACAGAGGAGGGGAAATTATTTGAAATTCTTTCATATTGGTGCATAGTGGTTTTGGTTTTTTCTTTTTCTTTTTTTCTTTTTTTTCTTTTTCTTGGTTTTTTCGAGGTAGGGTCTCACTCTAGCCTAGGCTGACCTGGAATTCACTATGGAGTCTCAGGGTGGCCTTGAACTCACGGCAATCCTCCTACCTCTGCCTCTTGAGTGCTGGGATTAAAGGCGTGCGCCACCACGCTCGGCTTCATATTGGTGCATAGTGGTTTTGAGTAAAGTTTAGATGTATTTTAAAAGTTTGCTATAATGTGACTCTCACTAGTTCATTTAATTTCCTTTGTAAGCTATCTGTCTAATGTAACTTCTTCAAGAAATAATGTTTGTATGAATCATAACATACTCTGGAATTTGGTGAAATTCTCAGGTACAACTGATATTGACGTTAGTATACAAATACTTGGATTCATTGGATGATTATCTAGTTCCATCTAGAAACTTCTGTTTTCCAAATTTGCATACTTCTCCATGTGTTTCATACTGCCCTCTTCATCAGCCATCTGACCTGGTACTGATAATGACCTTGTAAGACTGTTCAAGTGAAACTGTAAAAGATTTTGGGGCCAGGAGTGGCAGTGCATGCCTTTATTCAGAGCACTGAGGAGGCTGAGGTAGGAGGATTACCATGAGTTCAAGGCCATTCTGATACTAAATAGTGAATTGCAGGTCAACCTGGCATATAGTAAGTTCCTACTTCAAAAGAGAAACCTTTTCTCAATAAAATTATTTAGGACAATTAATTTCCACATGCTCATATAAAGATTGCATAAAAACTCAATTTGAAGATTACATTATGTATTGCAAGTCATTGATAGGTCCTGTTAACATCATATAATAGTGGCAATAGTTGTCTTTTGGTCTCACCTCTCTCAAAAGGCACTGAAAAAGAGTTTAAATTGACTCCAGTTTAATGTTTTAGCTTTTGCCATGTTCACTGTCTAAAATCTGTTCTGTGATACCAATTACTTCCTAATTTTTTCTTTTTTTTCCTGATGTTTCTCTTTCTCAAATGTCATCTTTTCCATGGTGTGTGTGTGTGTGTGTGTGTGTGTGTGTGTGTGTGTGTGTGTTGTAGTGATGGGTCTCATACGCAGAGCCTTGTACTTACAAGGCCAGTGTACTACCACTGAGTTGACGCCTCAGCTCCATAAGACCTAACTGTTAATACTGCTGCTCCAACATAATTTTCTAAATACTATTTGCCATCATTGAAAAGATAATATTTAAGCAGGCTTAACCGATATCAGTGAAATGAGTTACGGTATTCGATCTACCTTGTTTTCAATTTTTATCCTAATAATTCTTCTCTAACTATCTTTAGGTACATACCATGTGGCACTCTTGTTTTCCCTGAGGACAATTTTCTAGGCATGGACATGGTAGAGCCAAGGGAATACATGCTTGCTTGCTTACTCGCTTCCTTCCTTCCTTCCTTCCTTCCTTCCTTCCCTCCCTCCCTCCCTCCCTCCCTCCCTCCCTTCCTCCCTCCCTCCTTCCCTCCTTCCTTCCTTCCTTCCTTCCTTCCTTCCTTCCTTCCTTCCTTCCTTCCTTCCTTCCTTCCTTCCTGTCTGTCTGCATTTTAAAAGAGGTAGGAGCAATGCCAGAGGGAGAAAGCGAACCTTCAGGAAGGTGGGGGCTAGCATATGGTCATGAAACTGCATTGAGGGCTGGAGAGATGGTTTAGCGCTTAAGTGCTTGCCTGTGAAGCCTAAGGACCCCCGTTTGAGGCTCGGTTCCCCAGGACCTACGTTGGCCAGATGCACAAGGGGGTGCACGCATCTGGAGTTTGTATGCAGTGGCTGGAAGCCCTGGCGCGCCCATTCTCTCTCTCTAGCTCTCTGCCTCTTTCTCTCTCTGTTGCTCTCAAATAAATAAATAAAAATGAACAAAAAAATTTTTAAAAATGGCCAATGAATGCCATGAAGAATTGGGCTAAAAAAAAAAAGAAAGAAAGAAAAAGAAACTGCATTGACACCAGGGCTGCTCCAGCATCTGCCAGCCAGTTCTTTCCTTGTTAAGACGTGCCTTGTCGGTGCCTGAGAAAAGGGAGTCCAGCCTTAGGGAGCTCCGAGCAGCAGTGATCACCACTGAGACACACGCGAGCCCCATCTTGGGTCCCTGCAGTGGAAGAGGTGCAGGGAGTCCCGCAGGACGCACAGGACAGGACCAAGGCTGTTGTCTTCACGTGACTGGAATGTGGATGGAGCCTTGAACCAGACAGAGTCTGACTGCAGCCCTTGCTTCAGGTTCCAAGCATCACCCCACTAGAGAGCTGCTGTTGGGTTTCACAAGGGACCTCAAATGCAATCCACTGAAGACTGGATCCACCGCTCTTCTCATAAACCTTCAGATTCCTTAAGACACTGACGCTGTCTGCTGCTGCCAGCCCGCTGCTCCCACCCACACACAGGACGTTCTCCGACAGCACGCAACTGAGCATGTGCAGCCCTGTTTCTTTGGAAAGTTAAACAAAATTCTCTCTTTAAAATGAGAACTCATTTCCATCTTTTCTTCGCTTAAATCATAAAGCAGGTCATTAACGGGAATTTTCTTTCCTTCTTCTTCACAGTTGGAGGCATCTGTACCGTGATTCAGACGAAGGCCAAAACAACAGCCGATGAATGGGGAGAAAATTACTTTCTTCTGGGACCATATTTTGAGCATAACATGAAGACTCAGGTGGAGCAGTGCGAACCCCTCAATGATGCCGTCAGCAGAGCAGTGGATGCTATGAACAAACACGGCTGTAAGGTAAAGGCTCCACCAAGCTCCACTCCACCAGTGTCTCCACAAGCTGTCATGGGCAAGCACACCGCAGCTTGGAGCAGCTCACAAGAGGAGACCATCCATCCATGAAGAGATTCATGAGAAAGAGGGGAGCCCTGTCTTTAATAGACCTCATTGGAGGTGACCTCTGAAAACCAACAGGAGCTCTCTAGCAGGATGGTGGTTTGGGACTCAGTGAATATTAGAGTACAGATGATTCAAAGGAAGTTGTGTCTTAGTTGGAGTGGGAAACATAAGGTTGGACAACATTATTCAGTGGAAGTTTTGATGCAAATTTTGTTAAGTGTCAACATATTAGAACACACTTCAGACTAAGCTAGAGGGCTCGGGAGATGGCTCAGCCAATAAAGTGATCCCTGTGCAAGCATGAGGACCTGAATTAAATCCCCAATAACCACACAAAATGCAGGACATGCTGGCACATGTCTGTAATCTTGGCCTCGAAGGGTCACAGACAGCCGGGTCCCTGGAACTAGCCACACTAGTCCGGTTGGTAAGCGTCAGGGTAACGGGAGACCTTGTTTCAACCACTGCACATGGTGCCTGAGGGACGACACCTGACGTCATCCTCTGGCCTCGACATGTGCACACACATGCGTATACACAAACTTGTATACCTGAGAACACTCCGACACCCAGGCATCAAAACAAAAGCATCAAGAGATTACCAACACAGAGCAAAGATAAGGATGTAGAACTGAGCATATCCTAGTCCTTAGAACCTGTGAATATGTCACTTTTTGGTAGCAGGGATGTTGCAGATGTGGTTTGATAGGGAAGGGTGATAATCCTGTATTGTCCAGATGGGCCCAAGGTGTGCCCACATGCCTGTATGAGGGGGAGGTAAACAGAATTGGAGAAGATGGGGAAGCAGAAGTTGGAGCAATGTACTTTGAAGATGGATGAAGGAGCCATAAGGAATGCAGGTGGTGATGGCTAGAATCAGAAATAGGTTGTCCCGTAGACAATACAGAGAGACTATGCCTCTGCCAAGATTTTATCTTGAGCCTTTCCGATCCATTTGGAGCTACTGAACCCCATAATTGAGACATGATAACTTTACGTTGCTTTAGGCACCTGGATTATGATAATGTGCTATGCCTACAACAGGAAGAGTGATGAGAAGCTGGGAGAGGAGACAGTTTCAACTATGAAGGAGAATTAAGCCAAAAAATACTTGGGCCAGGGTTAATTGTGTTTGACAGTGTTTAGGCTCATGATAGTATTACTGAGTGTACTTTTCTAGAAGAAGGAACAATTAAATCAGATAGCTATGTGTGAAGAACTTGGTGAATCGTGAGGTAAGAGATGTATAATATGATGAGATAAAAGATGTTGCCATGTGTTATTATGTATTATTATGAGACTGGAGGTTTTGTGTGAAGGAGAGATGATAAAATAGTTTTGGAGCAACATGGTTTTCAAAATCAGTGTCTTGGCATGTGTAAGTAAGACAGGAGCAGTGTGCCAAAGGAAATATAGTCTCTAACAGAGAGGGGGAAGTTGAAAGTCTTGAATAAACATATATCTTGATGAATGCATCAAAGGTTGAGAGGATTAGCAGTGTGGATACATTTAATTTTCTTTTTTTTTTAAATAGAAATCAGACTTACTTATTCTCTTGTATGTGAGTCCTTGCTAGGATCTGTAGCTGCTACAAACAAATGCCTGCCCAGTTCTATATGAGTGGCTGAGGAATTGAACCTGGCCCAGCAGGCTTTGCAATCAAGTGCCTTTAATGCTCGAGACATATCCACAGTAGTACTCTCAATATTCTAGAAAGACTTTCATGCACATTGAGTTCCAGAAAGAATTTGAAGTTATTAACAAGGCTACACACCATCTAAGAAGATAGTTAACATAAGATAGAAAGCAAATGAAGAGAACTTTACCAAAGAGATATACAGACCCAAAGGGAAGACCAATTTGGAAACAAATGATTCTAGAAATGCAATCAGAAAGCAGTGAGATTGCTAATGCATTGGAACCTGCACAAGACAAAAGACAAGTCAGCTTGTTTACTGTACTAGGCTTAGACTTTGAGCTGCTAGATCAAACAGATAATGTATTTGGTGCAAAATATTTAGTTAAGACTTCTGGCAACACCATAGTGGGAAACATTTTGGGTCACATCTTTTCTTAATAGTAGTTAAAAAAAAGTCCTGTCAGTTGTCTGTCTAGACGGTTTTTTTATAGCAGGAATTGTCAGGCAAGTTGCATAAATGAAAATCAATGATACAACGAACGTTGTCACAGCTTCCAGGTTTTACAGGCATAGAGCGTTTCATCCTGTGACTCAGTCATTACAGTTTATTCTAGCTCTGACTGGTAGACGTGCTTAGATCCCATCACTTGGGAAGCTGAGGCAGTGAGATTGTGACATGCAGGACAGCCGGAGCTCTGTAACAAATGCTGTTTCAATAAAAGACTATAGTGTGAAGCCCCAACATCTAGAAGACCAAAGTAGAAGTCAGTGAGGGAGAAAATATGAGGACACAATCTCTGTACCATTTCGAAATAGCCTGCGTCAGTGACGAAAGTGTTTGGAGACTGTACATGAACAGATGAGAGCACACCACAGCTTCATCACACATCACATGTTAGCACTGCCTTTTCTATGTCGCTCACTGTGACAGTCAGACAGACCCCTTCTACCTGACAACTATCTGAGGAACCAGAGGAAGGAGGAACTGTTTATTTTGGCCCCAAGGATTCAGTCCATGTTGAGCTGGCTTCATTGCTGAGCCTGTGGTGAGATAGAAAATCGTGGTGGTGGGAGAGTGGGTTAGAAAGCAAAAGCAAAACAAAACAACGAGAAACACCACCAAGAAGGGACTAGCGACTGATAAAGAGCTCTTCAAAAGCCCCACCTCTCAGTGATCCATTCAGCTATGAGTTCATGGGTGTAAATTCCGCCCATCCAGTTAGTACCCTGAACATCCCAAAGTTCAACTTTTCTACCACCATCTCCCTGGGGCAGGTTGTCAGGCTAGCAGTGAAAGCAGTCTTGGAGTTGAAATTGCCACTTCCTCTGTGATGTCTCCAGGGTCCTGGCAGATGCGGAAGAGCTGGCTCCTCTCAAGCTAGACAGTCAGCTAACCGCGTCTCACTCTTGTGTTGCTGACTAGCACAAATGACTGTGTGCTGTTGGTGTGACAGGTGCATTTCGGAAGATGGCTGATAGAAGGGAGTCCTTACGTGGTGCTCTTTGACATAAATTCTTCAGCTTGGAATCTGGACAGATGGAAGGGCGACTTCTGGGAAGCATGTGGTGTTGGTATTCCTCACCACGACCGAGAAGCCAATGACATGCTCATCTTTGGATCTTTAACTGCCTGGTTCTTCAAAGAGGTACAGATTGTGTACAATGATACAAGAGTCCAGCAATGACCCAAGAACCTAAGATTAACCACATTTTTATAATTCCCTTACTTATTGTCACAATGAATATATTAAAGGAATACAAAGAAATATCTGGAATTATTCACCTAAATGATAGCTTTAGAACAAAATAACCACGCTTATTAATACATGTGTAGTGTTTAAAAGGAACGATTTAGGTAAAGCATGTGGCGCTGGGGAGATGACTTAGTGAATAAAGCATTTGCCTCAAAAGTGTAAGGACCTGAAATTTTGGGTTTGTGCAGATGCCCGCCTGTGATTTCAGCTCTCAGGAGGCAGAGCCAGAAGACCCCCTGGGTAACTGTATTGGTGAGCTTTGAGTTTACGTGAGAGACCCTGCCTCAGTAACAGCACTCAGAAGGCAGAGCAAGGAGACCCCCAGGGTAACTGGATTGGTGACCTTTGAGTTCATGTGAGAGACCCTGCCTCAGTAACTAAGCACTCAGAAGGCAGAGCGAGGAGACCCCCAGGGTAACTGTATTGGTGAGCTTTGAGTTTACGTGAGAGACCCTGCCTCAGTAACTAAGCACTCAGAAGGCAGAGCAAGGAGACCCCCTGGGTAATTGGATTGGTGAGCTTTGAGTTCACATGAGAGACCCTCCCTCAGTAACTAAGCAGGAGAGTGATCAAGGAAGACACTCAACATTAACCAATGCTGTCTACATGCATAGGCATGCAATACTCACCCATGAATATCCACACATGTGTCCCCATCCACATGCAAACATGCATGCACACACTCACGTGTACCACATGCACATAGAGAAGAAAAAAGCAACAATTGTATTACTTCCTATATAGGAGATATGTAATAGATGATACCAGAAAAGGAGATATTGTACATAAAGCGTGGTGTGCATGAATTCTTGAAACTAGAGGGTAGGAGAAAAGTTTCAAGAGCTCCAAGTTAGTTATGCAGGGATGCAGGTGCAAAGACAGAGGCTTCATGGCTTCTTGGTATTTTGCTTTTTCCTAAGGGCTAGTGTGGTCTCATGAAGGCATCTCTGCTGTGGAATATTCCACTCGTGCCACAGTGAGAGCAGTGGGATCATTCCTGTTGACTGGGCCAAGGCAGCGCTCTCTCATCTCCTCCACGCGTGGGAGGTTACGCGGCTGTGGGGAAAGCTGCTGTTGTTCTTGGCCTGGCAGTGGGATTTCCCTGCATCCCTGTCATTATTGATGATTCGATCAAGCTGCGAACTCCAGTGATGAAGTAAAGGCATCCCTAGCAAGACAGGGAAGCTAAGGACAAGATATTGTGTTGGTATCCCTTTAAGAGATCATCTGCATGTTTCTAATGTGTGGCACTCAGCAGATAGCCTTGAGTGTCTGTGCTTCATTTGGTTTGGGCGAACGTCTCTTGTTGCTTTGCTACTCTGCGTGCCAATCTAGCTGACCAGTGAGCTTAGGGATTCTCCTGAATCCAGATCCTACTGCCATAGGCTACTTGCTTCTGGCTTTATGTGTGTTTTTAACAATAGTTTTTATTTTTGTGAACTTTACAGTGTGAACATATTGCATACTGGTCATGTTTCTTCAGGTTGCAAACTTACATTTCCCCTCTCCACCCCCATTCCACAGAGGACCCTCCTCCGTGACGTTGCTGATGTTCTCTGTGGGGTCACAAGTGCAGCAGTCAGTCTGTATGTGGGGAAGAATGACTCGGGGTACACCTTCCCACCTTGTGGCTCTTACAGTCTTTCCTCTCCCTCTTCTGCAATGTTCTCTAAGCTTTGGCAGGTGTGTTATAAGTCTCCTTGAGTGATTAGCTCTCTGCCTCCTCTGGATTTCTTCACTGGTGAGTTTTGAGTGTTCTCAGTGTCTGTCACCATCTCCCTAGAGCAGGTTGTCAGTGAGGCAGTGAGCGCAGCGAGAGCAGCTCATGGGCTCAGGAGGAACCAGGTTCGCCTTTGTGCACCATTATCTGTGGACCACTGTGAAGAGCTGGGGAAGTGCTTGAAGGCTGTGCGCTTTACCAGTCACAGGACTTCAGGGCAATGGGGCTCATGCCTACAGTCCCAGCCCTCTGGACTCAGAGGCAGGAGAATCCCAATTAAAGCCATCCTGGGCTCCAAAGTGGGACACTGTCTCAAAAGAAAAGTGTCAGAGGGCTTAGTTTGATCCCAAAGAGTTTTCTTTGGAGCACCAAGTTCTGAGGATAACCTGGACAGGGGACCCACATGTAACACTTAGCAGTTGGTGAGATTAAGGTGCACCAAGTTCACACCACTGTCAGGTTCACCCTCCAAACTCTGGGCCAGATGAGACTGCTGCCTTTGGGTTTTTATTGCTCACTCCGTCAAGCCAGGGGCAGCTGATGGAATCAAGGTCATTTTTTTTTCTGTGTGTGGTGCTGAAGGATCAAACAAAGGGCCTTCAGCATGCCAAGCAAGTCCTCTGTCATTGAGCTGTATACCCCCTATCCACAGGTCACTAATTTTTTTTATAGTTATTGCTATTTTTAAATTTTTGATTATTTATTGACTTTTTTATGTATTCCCTCCCATGGAGTGGTCCTCCACTTTTGTCTTTTTTAATATATTTATTTATTTATTTATTTGAGAGAGAGGCAGAGAGAGAGAGAGAGGGAGAGAATGGGCATGCCAGGGCCTCCTACCACTGCAAACGAACTCCAGATGCATGTGCCACCTTGTGCATCTGGCTTACGTGGTTCCTGGGGAATCAAACCATGGTCCTTTGGCTTTGCAGGCAAGTGCCTTTAACCACTAAGCCATTTCTCTAGCCTCCCCCCATTTATTGAATTTTTATAAAAATGTTGTGCTTTTAGAACCTCTTGCCCCCGCTGCAATTCTGCCGAGGATCTTCAGTGGGGTTATTTGTATTCACTGGGGACCAAGAGGCCTTAGTCATTCTTGTTGTGGGGGAATATAGTGCATCAGTCTATTCCCACCCACTCTGAGGCTCTTACAGTCTTTCTACACCCTCTTCCACAATGTTCCCTGAGCCTTGGCGGGCAAGGTAGAAATCTGGATTAGTGTTGCTTTCTCTGTAGCCTCTGGATCTCTGCTTTCATTAGGTCTGAGCAACCACTGTGTCTGTCACCATCTCCCTAGAACTGATTTTCAGGCTACTAGAGAGGGCAGTACTCATGTCACTGCTTGTTCTGCAGTGACTTCTGGCCCCAAACAGATGACATGGACGTGGCCCATCTCATGGTCAGCAGTCGGCTCTTTTTCCTAATGTATTGGTGTATCCTGGTTCTCCCCAGTATTCTGCACCATCAGTAAGATAGAGCAGATTCTCCTAGAAAAGGTGAGAGCGGCTTCAGGTGAAGGGGACAAGCTAGTTGCTAGAGAGACTTGCTGTTGTGCATGTCCACTCTTCTTAGCTAAAGAGCAGTGGAGCTTCTGTCTGGAGCGTATTGGTTTCCTGCCCTCATTCTCCCCCACTGAGCAGATCTCATGTCTAATCCATGAGCAGTTAGTTACTTACCCCCATAGGCCTGGTGCCACTACTACACAAGTGAGTTCTGCTTGCCCAGCTGGCTGATTTTGTATCTGGTGGGAATCTTCTGCTTATTCAGTCTGTTGGCAACTCTTAGTCTTCAGATGCTCTCATAGTACTTTCCAGCACAGTTCCTGGTTCATAGTTTATTTGGGCAAAGATGGTGATACGTGTTTTAGTTTGGAATAGTGAGATTATACCCAGCCTTCAGTGGTACTAAACGGCTATGTAAATGCCGAACAAGTTAGTAAAATTTCCGTTTTGCTTCCTGGTTCCATATTTTTAATAACATATTAATTAAAATGTTTTGGGCATAAGTACCTGACAGAGGTGATACCATGATTCTGAAGGTGGTTTTCCAAGGGACAGCCTTATACAATGCACTCTGGACGTGCTGACCCTGTGATTTCCCACATGTGGGAACTTGACTGCATAATTTGTGGCAATGGTGAACCGCATTCGTGCTCTTCCCTGAAAAAAAAAAAAAAAAACTTTTGGCTTCCAGCGAGAGCAAACCTAAATAGAACCAACTTGTAGCATGGGTTCACTTAGTATTTATTTAACACGCTTACGGGACTGGGGATACGGCTCAGCAGTTAAGACACTTATTGGTAACAAGAAGCTTGTTAAATGGACAAAGTGAATTGATCCCAATGTACAGTGACAACTTCCAGAACATTAATTTTAGCTGATTCATCCATTGAATGAATATTTTTGAGTACCTACTGTGTGTTCATACAATGTATTAATAATATTGCTGATATTTGTTATTTATTATTAATAGAATTTATTTGTCTGTGGAAACAACACCACATCTGATCCCTCACTGCACGGTAGTGTGAACACATAAAAGTATATGGGGTTTATGTTCCTGCTATGGAGAGCTAGAGGACACTTCTACCAGCTCAGTCCGTGTGCTTCATATTCAGTCCCTGTAACTCACAGTTACATTTACAGACCCTACCTCTCCTCATGCGGTGGGCTATAAGTTTCATCAAGATGGACTTTCGTGGAGCAGTTTTCGAAAGGCCTTTTTCTGATGCAGGTGACGGATCATGTCAATGGTAAACATGTCATTGCTCATTTCCATGAATGGCAGGCGGGAACTGGGCTCATCCTTTCTCGTGCCAGGAAGCTCCCCATCGCCACGATGTTTACAACTCATGCCACACTCCTTGGCCGCTACCTCTGTGCAGGAAACACCGATTTCTACAATCATCTTGATAAGGTTAGTCTTCCTCCCCCTCCCCCTCACATGACCCAAGAAGTTAGAGACATGCATGATGACATCATAAACATGCAGATAGGTGGACTCCAGAGCTCTGCACAGAAATCAGTTCACAGGGAAGGTAGCCCCACAGGTCCAAGGACAGGCCAAAGGCGACAACATGCTTGATTGTAGAAAGACCTGACAGGGGACCCACCAGTCTCCTGTTGTCCTCTGTAATTTTGTTATACTCAGATTGTTGATTTGGAAAGCTATCTTCCCATGTATTTTCCCCCTTTTGTTTGGTGTGGAGTGGTGTGGTGTGTTTGGTGTATGTACATACATGTGCTGACGTGGCACTCTGCATTTGAGCGCTACACTGAGGAGGTTCCTGTCAGAGAACATCAGGTGTCCCCTCCGTCACTCATCACCCATTTTTATTTGACCTGGAGTCTCTTAAAGATATTGGAGTTTGCCATGTTCACAAATCCCAGTGACGCTCTGGTCTCTCCCCCCCACAGCACTGGAGTCATAGAGGGTGGCCAAGCGACACCCCTTATGTGAGTTCTGCGGATTTGAACTTGGCAGGGTCAGGCTCCCCCAGGAACTCATGCTTGCACAAGAAACTCACTTAACCATGGAGACATTTCTCCAGTCCCTCCGTTTTTGGTGTTTGGAAACAGAGTCTCACTGTGTATCCCAGGATTGGCCTTGAACTTAACACCAATCCTCCTGCCTCAGTCTAGTCTCGTGAGTGCTGCTGTTGTGAGTACACACCACCATACTGAGCCTTATTTAATGCTGTCTGACCTGTGCAATACGCTCAACAACAGTAGCGCAGGTCAGTTAGAAAGTACCTAACACACACTGGTGTACTTCCCTAAACATCTGACAGGTTATCTCATTTGAAATTCAAAAAACACTGGGACAGGGAACTTCTTTCCAGAATTATTATTTTATTTTTGTTTACTTTTATTATTTATTTGAGAGTGACCGACAGAGAGAGAAAGGAGCAGATAGATAGAGAGAATGGGCACGCCAGGGCTTCCAGCCACTGCAAACGAACTCCAGACGCGTGCGCCCCCTTGTGCATCTGGCTAACATGGGCCCTGGGGAATCGAGTCTCGAACCGGGGTCCTTAGGCTTCACAGGCAAGCGCTTAACCGCTAAGCCGCTAAGCCATCTCTCCAGCCCCCAGAATTCTTTTCTTTAACAGAGGCTATGTCTTTACCAAATTTCTAAACACACACTTCTTAGGGCCTTAGAGCAGAGGTCAGGCCAGTGTGACTGTCGCGGACGTCAGTGACCTAGCCCTGCTGCGTCCTCCGAGGCTCTGCCTCCCACATTCCACACCCAGTGTTCCAGTCACGCGCGCCATCGCGCTTTAAGTGCCTTCTTTTTAGGAAAGCCAGTTTTTTAGCCCAAAACAACTTTCCGAAGTAAACTTATTTCCCGGTCCCTGTGCCATTGTCTTCCTCCAACGACTTTGGAGTCACCAAGAAGAATGAATCATGGTCGTTGTGCTTGAAAACCTTCTATTCAAGAAGTGATACTAATACTGTGAACATCGGTTATAAAATATTTTCCCTCCCCTCAGAAAATGTGAATATGTTTTGTTGTTTTCTATACCATATTCAGATAAATGCTCATTTCTGCGTGTTTTTCCACTAATCCATGAGCTCTTTATTTTTTTAAAAAGCTCTCATGTTCTATTTCTTTTTTTAACTTTATTTTTATTTATTTACTAGAGAGAGAGAGAGAGAGGATGAGGCAGAGAGAGAGAGTCAGAGAGAGAGAATGGGTCCTCCAGCCACTGCAAACGAACTCCAGACACATGCACCACCTTGTGCATCTGGTTTACGTGGGTCCTGGAAAGTCAAACGGAGGTCCTTTGGCTTTGCAGGCAAACGCCTTAACTGCTAAGCCATCTCTCCAGCCCCTCATGAGCTCTTTAAAGGGAATGGATATGCGTAAATTACTCAACAGATGTTGCATGATTGAAACACTGGGTTAGAGAGAGACCAGCCATACAGTGCACTTAAGAAAGGGTCCATAGCCAGGCATGGTGGCGCACGCCTTTAATCCCAGCATTCGGGAGGCAGAGGTAGGAGGATCGCCGAGAGTTCGAGGCCACCCTGAGACTACATAGAGAATTCCAGGTCAGCCTGAGCCAGAGTGAGACCCTACCTCAAAAAACTAAAAAAAAGAAAGAAAATAAAAGAAAAGAAAGGGTCCATTGATGCAGGCATGACACAGAAAGCTCTGTCGCACAGTCTCAGAGATGTTCTCACACGCTGTGGTCACGAAAGGACGCTCTGGGAATCTCCTTGTCGTGACTGTCGGAGTCCCTGACGGAGCCTTGTTCCCGCACTTCGTCTCTGTCATGCAGGAGTTGTTAGCACTGAGTCAGGGTACAGAGCCGGAGTCTGAATGACATAAGGCACGTAAGCTTGCAAAGAGTGGATCCGCACTAATTGGGGGTCAGTTTAAGATTCTGCTAAAACATTTAGGAGAAATGTTTCTCACAACTGAAAGGTTCAATTGCCCCTTTGATGAAATGAAGACAAACTACATGTGCCAGTGTGTTATGAGGCTAAAGTATGTTATTGCGCTTAGGAGACTGCACACATATGGTGCTAGAAATCATGCTACTGGTACAGTGAACAAACTTTATGTCTTATGTGCCTCAAGATGCTGCCGATCTCACAGGATGCTCTGTGAGACATGGCATTCAGTAACTAAGTGAGATGGGAGAAATCCAGTTAGGAATTTGGCTTTTGGCATTTTATTTTATTATTTCTTTTATCATTTAAATTTTTTTATTATTATTAACATATTTTGGGGCTGGAGAGATGACTTAGTGGCTAAGGTGCTTGCCTGCAAAGCCAAAGGATCTATGTTCAATTCCTCAGGACCCACATAAGCCAGATGTACAAGGTGGCTCATTTGCAGCGGCTGGAGGCCCTGCGTGCCCATTCTCTCTCTCTCTCTCTCTCCCTCCCTCTTTCCTGCTCTCTCAAAGAAATAAATAATAAAAAGAAAGAACATATGTTGTATGGATACATCATGTGTTAGTATTATCTTTATCTTTTCCCTCCTCCCTGCCCCTATTCCACAGGGGACCCTCCTCAGTGGGGGTTGCTGGTATTATGTATGGGGTTGTGAGTTATGCATTGTGGGAAATAGTCAGTTTTTTGGGGGAGGCAGTGTCTCTGGGCATGACATCCCCACCTGTAACTCTTACAATCTTTGCACCTCCTCTTCCACAAAATTCCCTGAACCTTGGTAGGTGTTCTGTTTTAAGTCTACTTCAGTGATGAACACTCAGGAGCCTCTGGATCTCTGCTTTGGTAGGGGTTGAGTGTCCTCAGGGGCTGTCTCCTTCCCCCTGGCGCTGCTTGTCAGGCTCCCCGTGGAAGCAGCTCTCTTGCTTGTCTCCCCAATCCCTCTGTGGTTTTGTCTGGGCCTTGACTGAGAGGTGAGGGGTGGTTTATCTCCTTGGGTCTCACTACCTTCTGCAAAAAGAACAACAGATTCTCCAAGAGACAGTAAGGTCAGAATAGGTTAAATTGGATAAGCATTATTAATTTAGGGAGGGTTTGATGGATGTAGCCCTTCTTTTAGCCAAAGACTGGTGGGAGCTTGACATTGGAGAATATAATCTTTGTCTCCATAGAATCACACCTGGTTTTCCCAGTTCCAGATATGGGTTCCTTTCCACTGAGCAGATCCCTTAGCCAACCAGGAAGCCATATCAAGGCTGTGTATCACCATTGCACTGGTGTGTACTTCTTGTCAGCCTGGTTGTTTCTGAGTAGCTTAGACCTCTTGTTGCTCACACCATTGGTGCCCCCCCCCCCCTTAGCTCATGTAGCACTTTCCAGCACGAGATGTGCTGTCTGGGGACTGGCCCTCTTCTGGATTCCATCAAGGTCTCTCTGCTCTGTGTCAGCAGCATATGGTGTCTTCAGCAATATGGTCTTATCTTTTACCTCAGCCAGGTAATGGAGTGCTTTGACAGAAGCCTGTCATGTTTTGGGGACCTTGTAGGTCTCTCCAATCAATAGCTCAATGTGGGTAGTACCTATTTCTGGTACTTGGAATTACAGGTCAGACCAAAGTTTGTTTTTTTAAAAGTTCTTTTTATACATTTATTTTTATTTATTTGACAGCGACAGATAGAGAAAGAAAGGCAGAGAGAGAGAGAGAGAGAGAGAGAGAGAGAGAGAGAGAGAGAGGAAGAGAGAGAGAATGGGCGTGCCAGGGCTTCCAGCCCTGCAGACGAACTCCAGACGTGTGTGCCCCCTTGTGCATCTGGCTAACGTGGGTCCTGGGGAATCGAGCCTCAAAGCGGGGTCCTTAGGCTTCACAGGTAAGCGCTTAACCGCTAAGCCATCTCTCCAGCCCCAGACCAAAGTTTTTTAAGGTTAGGCTTCATCTCATCCACTCCAGGGCCCTTCTTTTCAGGTGCTCCCCCTATACTCCTGTTGAGGGTTATATCTTTTAGTCTACCTTCAAGGAGAAAGAGTTCTATGGTACCAGTTCATTTGGGGTTTAGTTTTGTGTCTTTTCCCTTCCCCAATCTCCCCTTCTCCCACACACTTCTGTCCCTGTTGTCTGGGCCTCATGTTGCCTGTCTGATAAGGCAGCAGCAACTCAGGCTGATCTAGGTTAGGAACCTTGGATGAGTGAGAACATGTGGTGGTTTTTTTTTTTCTTTCTGTCATTGTGTGTGTTCACTGAGTATGATCTGTTCTAAGTCTATCCATTTTCCTACAAATTATCATCTTTTCTTACTGCTGAGTAGAATTCATTGTGTAAATGTACCATAGCTTCATTATCTGTTTGTCCAGTGATGGGCACCTGGGTTGGTTCCAGTTCTTAGCTGTTATGAATTGAGCAGCTATAGACATGGATGAGCAAATATCCCTGTAGTGAAGCATGGAGCATTTGGGTAACTGCCCAGTAAGGGAATAGCTGCGTCTGTTGGTAGCTCTATGTTCATCCTGTTCAGGAATCTCCATATTGGTTTCCACAGTGGTTGTACAAATTTGCATTCCCACCAACAGTGAATGAGGGTTCCTCTTTCCCCACATCCTCACCAACATTTGTTGTTCTTTTATTTTTTTAGTGATTGCCATCCTCACTGGAGTAAGGTAGAATCTCATGGTTGTTTTAATTTGCATTTCCCTGATGGTTAGGGATGTTGAACATTTTCTTAACTATGTGTTTACCATTTGTATTTCTTCTGCTAAGAACTCTCTATTTAGTTCTCTACACCATTTTTGAGTGGGTTGTTTGATTTTTTTGTTGTTTAATTTTTTGTGTTCTTTGTAGATTCTAGATATTAGGCCTCTGTTAGTGGCATATTTGGCAAAATTTTTCTCCCATTCTATGGGTAATCAATTGGCTCTGCTTATGGTATGTTTGTCTGTGCAAAAGCTTTTTAACTTCATGAGATCCTGTTGGTTGAGAGATTGTTTAATTTCCTGGGCTACTGGAGTATTGTTCAGGAAGTCCTTCCCCACTCCTATATCATGCAGACTTCCTCCTAGTTTCAATTCCAGTAGTTGAAGAGTTTCAGGTCTTATATTGAGGTCTTTAATCCATTTGGAGTCAATTTTTTTAATTTTAAATATTTTTTTATTGACAACTTCCATAATTATAGACAAGAAACCATGGTAATTCCCCCCACTATCCCCTTTGCAATTCTACTCTCCATCATATCCCCTCTCCCTCTCAATCAGTCTCTCTTTTATTTTGATGTCATGATCTTTTCCTCCTATTATGATGGTCTTGTGTAGGTAGTGTCAGGCACTGTGAGGTCATGAGTATCCAGGCCATTTTGTGTCTGGAGGAGCACATTGTAAGGAGTCCTATCCTTCCTTTGGCTGTTACATTCTTTCTGTTGCTTCTTCCACAATGGGCCCTGAGCTTTGGAAGGTGTGATAGAGATGTTTCAGTGCTGAGCACTCCTCTGTCACTTCTTCTCAGCTCTATGGTGCCTTCTAAGTCATCCCAAGTTCACTGCCATCTGAAAAGAGAAGGTTCTGTAACCTAAAGTGAGAGTATCATTAATATATGGGTATGAACATTAAGAGAAGTGCTTACCAGGCAGTTTGGTGAGCATAGTATATACATTTAGCCAGACACCAGCAGACGTTACACACCTAGGGCTCATGACTTCCCCTGTCATATCTTTTTGGTATCAGGCATGTATTCCCTCCCATGGAGCAGGCCTCCAGTCCACGTAGAAAGCAGTTGGTTTCCCCCATAACAGACATGCCACTATTGCACCTGTTGGCTCATTTGACCTGGCTGGTTAAATTTAAAGCTTGTAGTGTCCACTGTTGTTTATCTCCACTGGTAATTTCTCTCTCTCCCATTGAATTGCATGCAGTGTGGCTTTTTCCAGCTTTCTCTCAGCTGGTCTACATGGAGGAGGTTTTCAACTCAGCACCAGCAGGATTTCTCAGTGACCTTGCAGCCCAACTATGTGGAGTCTTCAGCAATAGGGTCTTACCATCTCTTCCTGGTGGGAAACCAAGATCCTTGGAAATGGCCTGTAGTGTTTGGGGGGCATCAGGGACCTCCCTGGCCAACAGCTCACTGGAAGGTATCCCATCCCTGGCAGTGAAAAATTTGTAGTAACAATCTATGACTTGTGTGTGTGTGGAGTTGATTGTTGTGTCTGGTGAGGTGAGTGGGCCTAGTTTAATTTTTTACATGTGTTTATCCAGTTTGTCCATCACCATTTGATGAAGATGCTGTCTTATGTTATTGGCACCTTTGTCAAAGAAAAGGAACTATATCTACTTCACCTAAAGTCCAGGTCCTAGATTCTCTTCCATTGATATACATTTCTGTTTTTATGCCAGGACTATGCTGTTTTTGTTATCATGGCTTTGTAGCATAGCCATAGATCAGGTGTGGCGACACCCCCAGAGATGTTTCTTCTGCTGAGGATATGTTTGCATATCTGAAGCTTGCTGCCATTTCATATAAATTTTGAGAACATTTTTTCTATCTCTGTGAAGAATGATGCTAGAATTTTTATTGGCATTACATTGTATCTGTGTATTACTTTTGGTTGAATTGCCATTTTCACAACATTTATGCAGTTGTTGGTTTTTTGATCCATTGCTTCTATTCTAGTTCAGCAATTTATTTGATCAGGGTCACACAGCGTGTGTCTTCATTTTGGGATTCAATGTGTTGTTTTAATTATGATTTCATTGGAGGCTTCCTTTGTAGGACTAGCATCTTTGGTGGAAATCTCTCAGTTTTCTGACTTTGGATTTTTTTTTGTTTGTTTGTTTTTTGCATTGTGATCTACTCATCTTGGGAAAAAAAAAATCTTATTTTATTGAGGAGGAAGACAGTATTTGCCCTTGTAGGATCTTCAGTGAGCTGTTTTAAATATGAAGTGGGTTGGTACAGAATAGGGTTATAACCGCAGATGCACAGATTGTGGAGATTGAAAGTACGTCAAAGGTACCTGGGGAACTGGGAGCTCTGGCCTACTCACTCTGCTTACATGCATTTTTAGTACAAGGGAACCAGGGTTTGGGGAACCAGGACTCTGGGAGCTGGGGAGGCAGAGCCAAGAGGCTGGCTCCCACATTGGCCTGTGCACCTTCAGGGGAACAGGGATTTGGGGACCCAGGGGCTGGTCAATCAGGAAGCCAGAGCAAAAGGCCTGCCTCCGTGGCACACACGAATGGACCAGGCTGCCCCAAGCCAGCAGCGGGGTGCTGAGACCAGGGAGCTGGGAGGTGAAGGAACCTGAGCTCTGGCCTGCTCATTCCACGTGTGTCCCTCCAGAGCAGGGGATCCAGGAGTTGGGGACCTTATTTATTTGATGTTTAAAGTATTTTTAACTTATTTGCAAGCAGAAATATACAGACATAGAGAGAGAAAAAGAAAGAGAGAGAGAAAGAATTGTCCCAGGGCCTCTAGCAGTTACAAACAAACTCCAGATGCATGTGCCACTTTGTGCATCTGGCTTCATGTGGGTACTGGGGCATGGAACCCAGGTCATTAGGCTTTGTAGGCAAGTGCCTTCCTTAACTGTTGAGCCATCTCTCTAGCCCAGCTTTTGGTATTTTAGTTAAGATACTCAGGGACTGGAGAGATGGCTTAGCGGTTAAGCGCTTGCCTGTGAAGCCTAAGGACTCCGGTTCGAGGCTCAATTCCCCAGGACCCACGTTAGCCAGATGCACAAGGGGGCGCACGCATCTGGAGTTCGTTTACAGAGGCTGGAAGCTCTGGCGTGCCCATTCTCTCTCTCTCTCTCTCTCTCTCTCTCTGCCTCCTTCTCTCTGTCACTCTCAAATAAATAAATAAAAAAAATTAAAAAAAAAAGATACTCAGAATGACATACAGTCCCATAATCCAACCTGCTAATTAAAGTAAGTGTGCATTCTTTGAAATTATAATGGAACAAGTTTTATAACCATGAAAATCAGTTATTATTTCTCTTTCAGTGAATTAAGAGGGATGATAATTTTTCATACTTTCAGTGTCAACTTCCCAACTTTGTTTCATTATTTATGGGAAATTATGATAACAGCCTTATGGAAAAGAATCATGAAATATGGGATATGGAAAACTGAAATTGAAATGCCAAAATTTTACTTCCTTTTATGATTATAGTAAAGTCGAAAAATTATCTACTTAGTGGGTAAAGTAACAGTTTAGAAGGTGTCAGTGATTTCAAAAACACAATTATTTATGTTTTACCAGCAGGTTTAATAAATGCTCATCAGTCCCTTTTTCTCATCACACAATTACCACAGCCTCAAGAAAAACTGATTCATGATACATGGATTTTTGTTCGGTTTATAAAGAAGGACCAGTGTAAGGAAATGTGTGTGTGTGTTTGTTTTAACAGTTTAACATAGACAAGGAGGCTGGGGAGAGACAGATTTACCACCGCTACTGCATGGAGCGAGCCTCCGTCCACTGCGCTCACGTGTTCACCACGGTTTCCGAAATCACAGCCATCGAGGCCGAGCATATGCTGAAGAGGAAGCCAGGTAATTACCCCTCTGCTGCCTGTGAGGCGGTCTGTCTGTCAGTCCCAGATGTTGTCAGAGGGTCTTGTGTCTCCACAGCCAATAGCAATTAGAAGGCAAGTTGCATTCACTACTTTCTGTATGTTTTGTTTCTCAGTTTCGCGAGGCTTGCAGCAAAACCAATTCTAAGCCATGTGTGGAACACATTAAGCCTGGAGCTGTGTTTGTGTAATGAGGGAATGATGCTCAAAGTGCCCCACGTCATAGTGACTCAGTGTGTGTGAAAAATACCCTTTCTCTTGACTATGACGCGTTTATGTGAGACCTTCCCTGTATGACGTCTGGCAACACTGCCTCTTTGGGACATTTTGCAAGTACCTGTTGTGTCCTGGTCTCTTCAGAACTCCACGCAAGTTTCCTAGAAACTATTCCCAACCCGAGTACAGAGAAGCATGCTCATAAAATCAGAGCCAGTCTAGTCTCTGGTCTCAGTTGGTTGGCTTTGGGCCCAGTCAGAATGCTCCCATAGGAAGGAGCACAAACGGAGGAGCTGCAGCTTGGACGCACTGGGGAGTGCTGGGTGTCCTCTTTGAAGCTCGTGGAGATGTCCTCCGTGCATTCTGTCCCATGCGATAAAGAGGATGTTAAGTCCAACAAAGTGCTGTGAGTAGTAGAAGCAGAGAGTGAGGTCTTTCAATTCTCCACAGTCATTTAAAGTCATTGCTGATGCCCAGCCGACTGTTACCAAATTCCTCACTGTCCATGGAAGGCAGTATTCTTGGGTTTCTATTATTGGCCACTAGGTGATTCTCACTAATTGTGCTGACTGTCCTGGGTAGGATCCCAATTGGTCCTAACTACTGACCTTGCTTCATTGCTGTGGACTCATCTACTGCTTACTTTAGATGAAATTTGAGTGCCTAGAGTCAGTATTTCAAGGTGTCAAACAGATCAACAATGAGCAAACAGAAAGCAAGATCACAGTATGTAGTAATCATCTATAGATTCTTTTTATTTAAAATATTATTTTTTATTCATTTTAGAGAGAGAAAGAATGAAGATACAGACAGAGAAAGAAAGAATGGGCTTGTCAGGGCCTTTAGTCACTGCAAATGAGCTCTAGGCACATGCGCAACCTTGTCCACCTGGCTTGCGTGTGTACTGGGGAATCGAATCTGGGTCCTTAGGCGTCACAGGCAAGTGCCTTATCTGCTAAGCCATCTCCTCAGCCACTAAAGATTCATTTTACTTCCAAAATGTTTTGACTCTTTAGACCCTCCTGGGTTCTCACACTTATTACTTGCTGTTGCAGTCAGGTTCACACTGCTGGCAGAAATCACCCGACCAAGAGCAGCTTGTGTGTGTGTGTGTGTGGGGTGTTATTTTGGCTTACAGACTCGAGGGGAAGCTCCATGATGGCAGGGAAAACGATGACATGAGCAGAGGGTGGACATCACCCCCTGGCCAACATCAGGTGGACAATAGCAACAGAAGAGTGTGCCAAACACTGGCAAGAGGAAGCTGGCTATAACACCCATAAGCCCGCCCCCAACAACACACTGGTTCCAAGAAGATTCAACTCCCAAATCTCCATCAGCTGGGAACCTAGCATTCAGAACACCTGCGTTTATGGGGGACCCCTGGATCAAACCCCCACACTTGTGTAGGAGCTCACACCACCACTATGTTTGTTTCTCTCACATTCATGACTTGCGTAGGAATTTACACAACCATTATGCTCATTTCTGTCACACTCAGGATTTGCATAAGAGTTCCCACCACCGCCACTGTTCTCGTATCTCTCACACTCACGGCTTGTATAAGAGTTCACACCACCACTGTGTTTCTTTCTCTCCCCTCCTCGCTCGTGTAGGATTTCATGTCACCTATATTCTCATTTCTCTCCTAGTGTCCTTTCTGAGATTTTAACTTATTCCTGGGTTTTTCCCTATTCTCTGATAAAACACTGTCTTGGTTACTAACCCTTTCAAATCTCTGAATGCGGTCTTCCTGCTACCCATTTATCCATTAGCCATTGCGTTTGGCTTCTTAGATCTAATACTAGCTTAAAGTTGCTACTCTAAGAAGATGTAAAATTCTGGATTCTCTGATTTGTTGAGAAAATTTCCCTGATAGTCCCTGATGTTGTAATGGTGGACATCTCTGCCTGTCTTATACCTTGTGTGACACTGCACACTCAGTCCTTCACAGTGCAGTTCTTTTCTGGCGTCCCCAACTGCCTTTTTACTGTCTTTGATCTTAGAAAAGTGGGCATTGTCCTCTGTGGTTATTCTGCCTCCTGTTTCTATCCTGACTGTTTTCTTTAGTTTCCGTTCAATTAAGGCACAGCAATGGTAAAAAGCAAAAGTGCCTGAATTCCGTATCAAAATGATTATAAGTTGAATATGTGTTACGAGTTGCATGACGTTATAAATAATTAAATTATTAATTAAATTCTCTGAGTTTTATCTGTGTGATGTGGAAGGTGTTCCTCTTCTGTAAAATTGTTGCAAGAATTTAATGAGCTAATTCATAGAAACGACTCAGTTCACTGAGCGCCTGGCCCACTGTAATGCGAATGTGAGCAGTCGCTGTGCATGGATCAGAGCCTAGATGTTCTCCAGTTCTTGTCCACCTCACTAGGTGCCCACAAGCTCGCCTCCCCGGATCTTCTCACAGAACTGTGAACCCTTTCAGACTAGCAGAACCATGCATTCAAAATCAATGGATTTTTATTAAATTGTTAACAGTGTAAACATCTGAAGGACCCAAAGCTTTCACCACATGACAAGACTGGATTTGCATTCTCTAGCTTGTCTCACAGTCCCTCCTTCCCCTCCCCCCAAGTTAAAACTATATCCACACTTGTGACTCTGAGCTCAGCCCCAGAGCAAGAGATAAGTGCTGCGTGGGGCGCAGGCTTACCTGGGGCCAATATTTAAAATCCTGTCACCACACACTAACTAGCCCAATCTACCTCTTACTTCATTGCAATGACTTTATTATAAATTTGATTCAGTGACTATGGCTGACAAGATATTTTGTTTAAGGTACTGGCAGGAAGCCAACGTGCATTTAGTAATCGCAAGCACACAATTGAGACAGCGTATACTTTAAGGGCTGCGGGCTGTTTACTTCAGCTTGTCCTTTGCTGTTTAATAGTGCTCCTAGTTTTGCAGCTATTGATTTCTGAGTCCCCGCCTACCGTGTGCTCATCTACAATGCTTTCATCAACACGTGTCCTGCGTGGTGTCAGTGTCCCAAGGCAGAAACCTACTTGCAATCATAGCAGGAAATTGATGGGTGCTGTTGCTTCCAGGGAGAGGAACAGTCAGGGAACCCAAGAGGAAGGGGTGCCTTTAAAGTCACACATTTGGAATTTAAGGGATTTGAGTATATGACTAATCAGTTAGACAGCTGATTTTACATGTGTAAGCTAATCAAGTATACTAATTAACAAAGTAGCAATTTAAGAGGGGAACACGTAGATTTTTCTAACCTTTATTGTAAATATTATGAGGAGCCTTGTACACACTATTGGGAATCATTAAATTATACCTAAGTGTTGTTATTCTAGAGGAAAAGCCACAGTTTTGATTATGCCACTATGTAAGACTGCTCAGGTGATCCTAGTGTCTATCACTGTGGCATAACAATGTGTGTTTAACGTGATTTCCTAAGCCACGTAGACCATGGTGTGCTAGAATCATGCAGTGCCTCACAAGATGCATCAAATTTCAGAATTTTTGTTAACTAGCTGCAAACACAATCATTATTGAACATTAGCTTATACAGAGTTACAGATTAACAACTGTATAGGTACTTGAAAGACTTTCTATTTATTTATTTTTATTTTTTGGTTTTTCAAGGTAGGGTTTCACTTTAGCCCAGGCTGACCTGGAATTCACTATGGAGACTCAGGGTGGCCTCAAGCTCACGGCGATCCTCCTACTTCTGCCTCCCAAGTGCTGGGATTAAATGTGTGTGCCACCACACCTGGCTCTATTTATTTTCTAGATTTTACTACGTTTATACCTTAGTTTGTACATAGAAGCACACATATATACATAAAATATATGTAATTTGCATAGTGTAAATGCTATAATGGTGTTAATAAAAATACATGCCCACCAGGTGTGGTTGGCACATACCTTTAATCCCAGCACTTGGGAAGCAGTGGTAGGAGAATCTGTGAGTTCAAGGCCAGCTTGAGAGTACAGAGTAAGTTCCAAGTCAGCCTGGGCTGGAGTGAGACCCTACCTAAAAAAAAAAAGGCCTTACTCATACACTATTACTTTACACGATTAAATATTATGCAAAGGACTAATCAGTTTTTTTTTTTTTTTTTTTTTTTTTGGTTTTTCGAGGTAGGGTCTCATTCTGGCTCAGGCTGACCTGGAACTCACTATGTAGTCTCAGGGTGGCCTTGAACTCACGGCGATCCACCTACCTCTGCCTCCCAAGTGCTGGGATTAAAGGCGTGCGCCACCACGCCCGGCTTATCATTCTTTTGTGTCTGAGAGTAGTACATCCATAGATTTGAAAAGTATGCATCAAAAATATTAAAAACCAAAATTGTGGGTGAACATTTTTTATCCTATCAAAAATATAGTACAATAATGATTTGCATAACATTTACATTGCATTAGGTATTATAAATAACCTACACATGGCGTAAAATAAACAGGAAAAGATACATATATAGACTCTATCCAACTGTATACATTTTATATAAAGAACTTGAGAGTTAGGGGTTTTGGTATCCAAAGCAGTCCTAGAACCAGTCTCCCATTAATACCAAAAGATGACTGTATAGCCAATGCTCAATTTATTAGAAAAAGTTAGTAAAAAAAAAATTACAAATAGTAGACTGTGTTACAAGATAAAAATGTCTCAGAAGCCTGGCTGATTTTGTGAAAACATTTTATGATATTAATGTTTATAATATTCTTCTTAAATCTTTATTAATATTTGTATTTTTGGTAGGTCACTGCCAGGTGTGTGACTATAAAATATTCTTCAGAAAGAATGTCAGAGTCACATGTTGGGTCATGATATGCAGAGACATTTAGCTTACCCATAACTGTGGGCTAACTCCACAATGCAAGACCCGTATACCTCAACAAGGAGGGGCCAAGGGGAGGGGGTAGGTCACGGATGAGCCTAATAATGGTACCAAACTGACTGTATTTGCTGAATACAGAACTGACTAATAAAAAAAAAATATTGTAAAAAAAAATATTCTTCAAAGTGATGTGACATGTTCATAATTCTACCTTAAATCTCTATTTTAAAAGTTCTTCATTGCAATTTGTTAAGGTTTTTCATATGCCTTCTTTTTTTCTTGCTTTTTTTTTTAACTGCTTATAATGTGAAAAACCATACCATGAATTCACAAGTTGGTTTCTATCATGTGCTCTGAATTATCTCTCTCTCTCTTTTTCTCCCTTTCTCATCATCATAGATGAACATAATGGAGAATCAAGAATGTCTCTGCAACAAATCTGGGAAAAGTTAATCCATTATACTGGAAAAAAAACTTTACTACTAATAAATGAGAAATAATAAGAAAGAGACATTTCATTCCTCACCCCCAGGCATGCATCATTGGGTTGATAAGGCCCCCTGATTTCTTACATCAACCAGAAGAGTGAATTATGAAGTTTTATACATTTTGATTTTTTAAATCTTTTTTATTAAGTAGAAACTTTGGACACATTATATGTTGGTACCATCATTTCCCTCCTCCCTGCCCCCTAGAGAGAGCCCTCCTCGGTGGGATTGTTGGTATTCACCATGGTTATGATTTTTTAAAAAATATATATATTGGGCTGGAGAGATGGCTTAGCAGTTAAGGCATTTGCCTGCAAAGCCAAAGGATCCTGGCTTGACTCTCCAGGACCCACGTAAGCCAGATGCCCAAGGGGGCACATGTTCTGGGGTTCATTTGCAGTGGCTGGAGGCCCTGGCACACCCATTCTCTCTATCTCTCTCTTAAATAAATAAATAAATAATATTTTTTAAATATATTTTTGAGAGAAAGAGGGAGAGAGAAAGAGTGAGAGAAAGAATGGGCACACCAGGGCCTCCAGCCACTGCAAACAAACTCCAGATCCTTGCGCCCCCTTGTGCATCTGGCTTACGTGGGTGCTGGAGAATTGAACCAGGATCCTTTGGCTTTACAGGCAAAGGCCTTAACCTCTAAGCCATCTCTCCAGCCCGTAGGTTATGGTTTGTATGAGCAGCAGCCTGTCATTATGGGGAGGGCTATATCTCTGGATAGTCACCCCTGCCCTGTGGCTCTTACATCCCCTCCACAGACATCCTGACCCTAGTGAGTGTGCTTTAAGTCTACTTTAGTATTGAGCTCCCGGAGGGGGGCAGCTTCTGGATTTTTACTTTTGTGCATTTTGAGTATCTTCAGTGCCTGTTGTAATTTAAATTTTTTAAAAAATATTTTTTTGGTTCATTTTTATTTATTTATTTGAGAGTGACAGAGAGAGAGAGAGAGGCAGATAGATAGAGAGAGAATGGGCACTCCAGGGCTTCCAGCCTCTGCAAATGAACTCCAGACGTGTGCGCCCCCTTGTGCACCTGGCTAACGTGGGTCCTGGAGAATCGAGCCTCGAACCGGAGTCCTTAGCCTTCACAGGCAAGCGCTTAACCGCTAAGCCATCTCTCCAGCCCAAATTTTATGGAAATTACAAGCTAGAAATATTAATAGGCATCAGATTGTACAGATTTAAAAACAGGCTTTCCCCTAAAATGGCACCCCTTCTCTAAGAAGATTTTTTTGATCTGCTTCTGCAGATGTTGTGACTCCAAATGGCTTGAATGTGAAGAAGTTTTCAGCCGTGCATGAATTTCAAAACCTGCATGCCATGTACAAGGCCAGGATCCAAGACTTTGTTCGAGGTCATTTCTATGGGTATGCTTTGCTTTATTAAAAATATAAGACAACGTGAGCTGGGGTGCTGGCTTGCAGTTAAAGGTGTTTGCTCCATAAGCCTGCTGACGAGAATTCAGACTGCTGGCACCCCCAGAAAGGCACATTAGATGGCACACACAGGTGTGATCCTTGGGTGCCCGGGACAGTCGAAAGGTGTGGAGTTAGGAGAATCTCAAGGCCCTGGACACCTAGCCTGGCCTTTCCAATGTTCAAACAAGAGAGAATCTGTCTGAAACGAGGTGCACAGAGGGGAGCCATATGTCAAGGTTGTCCTTTGACTTGCACATGTACACCACGGCACACGCGCACACATACACACACACGCGCACACACACGCACACACACACACACTGAAAAGAGAGCATGTGAAGTTCAGGCTGTTTAGAAGTGTGGCCATCAGAGTGCATTCTGGTCTTTGAAGCCCCCTGGGTACTTTCAGCAACTTCCATTGCTCCTTTGGTGACTTGTGTGCGATTTCACTGGAAAACTTCCTTGTTTTGTTTCAGGCATTTAGACTTTGACCTTGAAAAGACTTTATTCCTCTTCATTGCTGGGCGGTATGAATTCTCCAACAAAGGAGCTGATATCTTCCTGGAATCCTTATCCAGGCTCAATTTCCTCTTGAGGGTAAGAAAGCTCTGGAACATGGCATAAACCCCCTACTAGAGGACTTTCTCCTTTGGGACACATCAAACATGATCACCTAATGACTCTGCCCTCTCAGATCACATGTTGGGGCTATATCTTGTGCTTGTGCTTGTCTGTGCTGATCAATACATTGTATGTTCAACCTTGTAGGAAGGCATTAGAGCTTCCTTCCCCCTCATAAGTTCTGTGGAGAGTTGAAACACAGATGTGGAAAAGTCAAGCAAACGAAGAATAATACCTCACGTTCTGTAAAGCTCTGAAGACGTGACTTGAGCATATCTTGTGATTTTATTATTATTATTTTTCTCAGGTAGGATCTCACTCTAGCTCAGGCTGACCTGGAACTTGATCTGTAGTTCCAGGCTGGCTTCGAACTCAGAGGGATCCTCCTACCTCTGCCTGCCAAGTGCTGGGATTAAAGGTGCCACACCATGCACTTTGTGCATTTGGCTTTACATGGGTACTGGGGAATCTAACGCAGGCCATTAGGCTTTATAGGCAAATGCCTTTACCTCTGAGCCATCTCTCCAGCCCCAAGTTTATGCTTTTTTAAAAAGTATTTTTGTTAGGCATGATGGCACATGCCTTTAATCCCAGCACTTAGGAGGCAGAAGTAAGAGGCTTGCTGTGATTTTGAGTTCAGCCTAAGACTATATAGTGAATTCAGGTCAGCCTGGGCTAGAGCAAGACCCTACCTCGAAAAAAAAAAAATTCATTTGTGTGTTTATTTGCATGGAGAGAGAGAGAGAGAGAGAGAGAGAGAGATTGTGTGGGTGCACCAGGGCCTCTTGCTGCTGCAAATACACTCCCGATGCACACCTGTGGCACCTTGTGCATCTGGCTTTGCATAGGTACCGGATAATTGAACCAGGATTTACCAACAAGCGTCTTTAAGTGCTGAGCAATCTCCTCCACCCAGCTCATGTTTTTATTTCTAGTGCTACATTATAGATCACTGCCTCTGAGAGAGGCTAGACGAATACTTTCTAAGAGAAGAAAAGAAAACAGAGATATTAATAATCCCAGTTTAATTCTTTTTTAAAAATTTTTTATTGGGCTGGAGAGATGGCTTAGTGGTTAAGCACTTGCCTGTGAAGCCTAAGGACCCTGGTTCGAGGCTCGACTCCCCAGGACCCACGTTAGCCAGATGCACAAGGGGGCGCATGCGTCTGGAGTTCGTTTGCAGTGGCTGGAGGCCCTGGCGCGCCCATTCTCTCTCCCTGTCTCTATCTGCCTCTTTCTCTCTCTGTCTGTCGCTCTCAAATAAATAAACAAAAATAACAACAACAAGACTCCTGTGAGGACTGAGTTCCCCTGTGGGTTTCAGATGCCCCGGGATAGTTTGTGCCACAGCAAAGTGGTGACGCATGCTAGTGGGTTCACCTCAGGCTTCAAAACCCAAACCCAACGTATTGACCGTCAAGACATTTAGCAGAAGAAATGCCAATAATTCACCTAAGAAAATCAATGAGAGTAAAGTCTTAGAAACAAAACAAGCAAAAGTAATCCTAGTTAAATTTCTAATCTGAAGTTTTTCACCAGGTAATTTTGTCATCTTAGCTCACCTTGAAGTGATATAATTTATTTTTTCATGGTTATTGATTTGGTATTTTCCAAGGTAGGGTCTCACTGTCGCCCAGGCTGACCTGGCGCTCACTCGTAGTCCCAGTCTGGCCTCGAACTCACAGTGCTCATCCTTCCTCTGCCTCCCGAGTGCTGCGGTTAAAGGCGCGCGCCACCACACCCAGTTTTGAAGTGATGCTTTTGATCAGAGGAGAGCAGGGAGAAGTCAGCAGTGAACAGATTTCATGGCTGAGTGTTCAAGCCACAAACTCACAAATCCTAATTAAATTAAAACTCTTGAAATGTCTTGAGGGGGGTGGGGGTCATTTTTCTGTGGAACATTCGTTTTGTGTGCTGACGTTTGTAAACACTGCTTTCCAAGTTGAAGGTCGGCCTGCCCCGTGTGTTTTAACCTCTGTGGTGTTCCCTCCGCCTTCCCCAGATGCACAAGAGTCCTGTGACCGTGGTGGCGTTTCTCATCATGCCTGCCAAGACAAACAATTTCAACGTGGAGACCCTGAAAGGCCAGGCGGTGCGGAAGCAGCTGTGGTGAGCTCACGTTCTGGGAACCTCCTCTGGCCCGGCATTGGCTCTTAGTGCACGACCCCTGAGATAATGTCCTCGGAGTTTGTTTTCCCTTTAAGATTATTCTAGTACAAATATTGCATGGTTCTGTTTTCTCTTTGTGCTAGTGTTAGATTATGTAATGCTGTAACATGTCAAGTGTCACTAGGCAGACTGGGATAAACACTGTGGAAGGGCAAGAATCTGTAAAAATCTGTAAAGGAGGTTATATATATATATATATATATATATATATATATATATATATATCTGGGCTGTAGAGATTGCACAGTGGTTAAAGCCATGCTTGCTTGCTTGCAAAAGCTGACTGCCCAGGTTTGATTCCCCAGCACCCACATAAAGCCAGATACAAAACCGTGGTGCATGCATCTTGAGTTCATTTGCAGTGGCATGAACCCGTGGGAGCCCCATACTCACTCCCTCTCTCTCTGCTTGCAAATAAATAATAAATAGAATGTTCAAATGAGTTTTTGTGTGTTTGGGCATGTATGTGTGTGTTCATGTGTATGTGTGTGTTCTTGGTCTATTGCAAGGAATCCAGGTCTCTTGCAAGGAATCCAGGTCTCTTGCAAGGTGTGTGTGTTCTTGGACATGTGTCGTGGTGCACATGTGGTGGTCAGTGATAAGTGGCCTGTCCGGGCCTGTCCACCTCCTTTGAGTCACGGTGTCTTTATCTGGATTCTCTTTCTGCCTGGTCTTTGCTGTGCTCACCATGAGCTTCCAGGAAAGTCTCTGGTTTCTGCCTCCCATCCACTGCCAGTATCAGTAGGCTGGGGCTTCAGACGCCCATCATGGCTCCTGGCTTCTTGTGCACGTGTTGTATATACACATGTGTGTGCCCGTGCAGTGCCCGGGTGCTCAGCTGTGGCCACTTCCCCCTCCATCACTCACCCACTGGTTTTTCTTTGATGGAGTTACTGATTTCAGAGCTCAGAGCTTGCCTTTCCCAAGCCACAGCGATTATCTACTCCCTTCTCCCCACAGGACTAGGGTTATAGATGTGTGTTACCACATGCAACTGTTGACATGGGTTTGAGCTCAGGCATCTTCAGGTCTCCTCATGCCTGTGCAGATAGTCCTCTTAACCATCTCTCCAGCCCGTGACTTTTGGATGATCATGTGAGGTCTGGGGACTCAACTTAAGCTTGAGCTTACAGCACTTTAGCCACTGAACCATCTTCTCAGGACAAGTACATTTTTTTTTTTTTTTCCTCAGGTAGGGTCTCATTCTAGCTCAGGCTGACCTGGAATTCACTATGTAGTCTCAAGGTGGCCTCGAACTCACGGCAATCCTCCTACCTCTGCCTCCCGAGTGCTGGGATTAAAGGCGTGTGCCACCACACCTGGCCAAATACATTTTTTTTAAAGTGTTGACTTGTAATTTTCACTTTCTTTTCTTTTAACTATTTTATTGTTATATATTTATTTGATGGAGGGAAAGAGAGAGATAGAGAATGAGAATGGGTGTTCCAGGGCCTCCAGCCACTGTAAACAAACTCCAGACACATGCACCACCTTGTGCATCTGGCTTACGTGTGTCCTGTGGAATCAAACCTAGGTCCTTTGGCTTCGCAGGTAAATGCCTTATCTGCCAAGCCATCTCTCCAGATCCACATATGATTTTAATGTGAGCATTTAAAAGATCTGCCAAAACCAAGCATAGTCACTCCCTTCCTATTCAGCCCAGATCCAACAGTTGCCCGCCAGTTCCCAAACTCTGTCATACCTCCATTCCCTGACCGTCCCCCTCTCAACTATCTCTACTCGCCTCAAAGAAGGTTTCAGCTGGCTGGGCTGGCTGGTCAGGGTGCTTGGTTGCATGAGACCTGGATGGAGCTTTTCACTCGAGCTAAAGAGGCCAGTAGGAAAATAATGGGTTCCATAACACAGACCTATAATTTCATAGTGTTCCTGAAGCAAACGAAGATGGAAAGTGTGATCCTGTCTAAGTCAGAAACCTTTCTATTTCAAACAGGGACACTGTGCATTCGATGAAGGAAAAGTTTGGAAAGAAACTCTATGACGCGTTATTGAGGTAAGGGCTTGACATAAGTAACTCATAAGCTTCAGGGCTTCACCCATCAAACACTTCAGACACTGTCACACATGTATTTCCTTTCAACTATAAAGGGTTTTGAAGAGGTATTGTGTCTCACAAGGACTATTTTACATTCCATTGGACAAACAGCAGTAAACAGCTTGTACGTGTGAGGCCCTAACGGTATATGCGGGTGGGTTCTTAGTGTGAAGCCTGTTACAGGTTAGTGGGTGGGGGCTGGGAAGATTGCTCAGTTACACGCGTATACGGAGCATAGTGCACAGTTCAGATCCGCAATCCCATGTGAATACTGACTGAGTGGGCATAGCCACCAGCACTCAGTAGGGGGAGGCGGGGGATTCTGGGATAAGATGGCTACCTGGACAAGCCCACCTGCAACGTGATTCACATGAGAGACCCCTTGCCTAACTGTGCACGTGGCACTCGCTGGCATGTAAACATGTCTGCAACACACACACACACACACACACACACACACACACACACTGTCAGCTGAGCAACTTGGTGACTCAAATTACATATTCACTTCATATATATTAAATATGTAGTTATTCACCTGTGTTAGCAGCTTTACTTAATAAATAATATTAAATGAATCATATCTGATGCTTAGAAATCACTTTGCGCCAGTTGTTTAATTCTACTATTAACATGATTTTCCTCACAGAGGAGAAATTCCTGACATGAATAATATTTTGGATCGAGATGACATTACGATCATGAAAAGAGCCATCTTTTCAACTCAGGTAAAAAGAAACACAATAAAAGAAATACTATTACAAAAAATTCTAAATTTTCCACAAGCATAGACTTTGCACCACAGTATAGAAAATGTGAATGTTTGTCAATTTAATAGAACTATTATTAAAACAGAATGAGATGTGTTAGACATCCATGGAAACTCCTGCTATGACCGTGAGGTTTGCTAGACGATTTCAAGGTCATCCCAGGTGAAGATTCCAGAACAGTTGCAGAAGCAGTCAGGAAGCCAAGGACTTTCGTGTCATGGCTGTAGGTGAGACAGAAAGATTCATCTTCACAGTCTGTGAAGAAAGTTCTGGAATCTTCATCTGAATCATGCAGAAGCCTATTCATCATCGTCAGTGTCCTCTCCATGTACTGAATGGATAAAGGCTATATGAAATGTCAATGACTTCTTGTTGAAATTAATCACACTCATTAATTCTTTCCACAATTCACATTCCCTTGCTCTGTGACCTCAGAGACAGTCCTTGCCTCCTGTGACAACTCACAACATGGTCGATGACTCCACAGACCCCATCCTCAGCACCATAAGACGGATCGGGCTCTTCAACAACCGGTCAGACAGAGTCAAGGTAGAGCTCATTGGCTGTGGTGGTCGCTTCAAACCTGTATAGAAGATAGATATGTTGGGGAATTTATTAGAGTCCACTTAGTTGGTTTATTATCTTCAGAAAACTTTTAAAGAAAATTATGTTTTCTTGTTTTAGGTAATTAGAATATAATGAATATTTTGATGTTCTTGAAAACTGAAACGTACTTATGAGTTATGCTTTGAGTTATAATTCTAATTGTTTTCATTGCATGGAAGAAACACAAGAGAATTATCTAAATTCTTGGCAGTTTCATATATGTATATAATGTATTCTGATCACCTTTACCTCCACATGCCCTCTCTGGCTCCCTCTCACTTTTCTGAACCCCTTCTTTCCAACTTCTTTCGTGTTTCTTGTGGTTTACTGAGTTTACTTAGGGTCACTTGCATGAGTACCAGTGGTTATACTACCAAGGAAAAAGATTCCCTCTCTCTTGCTAACTCATTAACTTCCTGTAGCTCCTGTGGAAGGGATGGGGCCTCCTGAGCCCCCTCCCATCCTCGACAGAATGTTGACAAATTCTATATTGTGTAAGTTGTGGTACAGGGATTCACAGCCACTTCAGGGTCATGAGTGGAGTGGTCACGTCATGTCCGGAAGACAGTTCTCCTGCCCGGCCTCTGGCTCCCACGTTCTCTCTGCTCCCTTCTTCTGTGAGAATCATTAAGGGGGTGATAAGACATAGTATGAAAGTGGATGAGGAGAACCCCTGGGGAGGTTAGACTGGGATAGGAGTGGGGATGGGAAAAGGAGTTCAGAGAGGGAGAGTTAACCAAAACTAAGGTTGTCTAATATTCATATGTGAATTACGAATTGACATTACCTAACTTTTAATGATTCAAATATATTCTAAAAATACCTTTACTGGAGCAATCTGATATGATCATGGATCATGTTTATTTCTTCCTGACAAAGGTCAACACTAGAAGAAGCTTCTGGGGTTCAAGATTTTTATGTAATTTTCTAGAATAATCCACTCTTGTGACTCTGGTTTCTACAACGATGTGTCAGCGTCACTTGTGAAGAGCAATCACATAAGGAAACATGCATTCTGCCACTGTGGAGCTTTTCCTCATGATGGTTACTTAGTTATTTTAAAAAACATGTATTTGTTTATTTATTTCCAGCAGCAAGAGATAGAGAGAGAAGGATCATGCCAGGGCCTCTTGCCGCTGCAAATGAACTCCAGACATAAGGGCCACTTTGTGCATCTGGCCGTATGTGAGTACTGGGGAGTCGGTCCCAGGGTAGCAGGCTTTGCCAGGAAGTACCTTTGATCACTGAGCCATCTTGTCAGCCTCTCGTGATGTTTACTGAGCATGCTGTGGTCCAGGCATGACGCTGGCGTTGTTGTCAATGGTGAATGATTACCCCTGCTCACTCCCATTCATCTGTAGTTGTGATCAAATTGGCACAAGCTGTTCCCAATCATTGCAAAGCCCCCCGTGTCTCTTCTTTCTTTCATTTATAGCAGATGACTTATCAGTGAGGTTTTAACCTCTTCATTGCCTTCCATGTTGGCCTCAAATGTCCATCTTCATCTTCATCTCCGCAGCTTCAATGGACTGTTCTGAGGTCTCTTTCTCTGCTGGGAATCCCGTGCTGTACATTTATTCCCTCCTTTAATTATTCATTTCTTTAAACTTTCATTTTTTTAATATTTTATTTTTATTTAATTATTTGAGAGAGGGAAAGAGGCAGAGTGAGAGAGAGAGAGAGAGAGAAAGAGAGAACGGGCACAGCCACTGCAAACAAACTCCAGACACATGTGCCCCTTTGTGCATCTGGCTTACCTGGGTCCTGGGGAATCGAACCGAAGTCCTTTAGCTTTGCAAGCAAGTGTCTTAACCACTAAGCCATCTGTCCAGCCCTAAACTTCCATTTTTAAGCAGAGGTTTTGAAACATTTTTGTTTATTTGCAGGGGGAAGGATAGAGAGAGGGGAGGGAGGGGATGGGCCCACCAGGACCTGTTGCTACTGCAAAAAGCACTCAAGATCCGTGCTCCACACTGTCCATCTGCCTTTACATGGGTACAGGGACTCGAACCCAGCCTGTCAGGTTTTGCAAGCAAGAACTATTATTGATGAGCCACCTCTCCAGCCCTTCACTGATTTAATAGGACGCTGGATATTGGACTTGTATCTTTGTGCATGTAAGCATGGGCTCGTTCCCAGAGTTACAGCCCCAATCTACTCATTATGTCAAGGACAATCTTCCTTATCCCTTATCCCGGCTATCTAGAAATACTTCTCAAATTTCTCCACATTAAAAAACACATTTGCCTGAACCCTGTCTCTGACTTTTTGACTGTTTTCATCTTTCTTACTCATTTATGCAAGACTTCTTAGCAAAGAAAGACAGTCCATTCTTAAGCTCATTTTCAGGTCCCTTTCATGACTGGACAGACATAACTGGATTTAGTGGGGAGAAGATGACCCCACTGTGATGACAGTTCAGGGGAGCGATGAGGCGGCCCCTCGTAAAGGTCAGCACAGACATGGTGGAGAGGTTGGAATGGGGGAAGAAGAGGTGGCTGTTGTGGAAGAGGTCCTCCTGAGTGAGCAGTGGGCTGTGCGGGTGAGGCAGAGGGAGAAGTGAAGGCTAATAGACTACGGGCTGCAGGATCTAACCAGTGGTTCCTAAGCCGAGGAAAGACTTTAGCCAAAGCTGGCTTGGGGCCCATGTCATGGACTGAGTTCTGGTGACATATTGAGCTGAAGTTACGGTGAGAGATCTAGGCAGAAGTAACAGGCACTTAAAGTACAGGTGTGGGGTAGGGGGAGCTGGAGAAATGGCTTAGTGGTTAAGGCGCTTGCCTGCAAAGCCAAAGGATCCAGGTTCGATTCCCCAGGACCCACATAAGCCAGATGCACAAGGGGGCGCACGCCTCTGGAGTTTCTTTGAAGTGGCTGGAGCCTCTGGTGTGCCTATTCTCTCTCTCTAAAAAAAAAAAAAAAAAATCAAAATACAGGCGTGGGGCCCACAAACACCATTGTGAAGGGATCTGTTCATGCATAGATGGTGCTGAGAACAAGGAAATCATGACTTGACAACCTCAAGGACTGATTGCGTGGGTGTTGACTCGAGGGACACTCAAGAAGCCAGAGAAGTTTAGAAGAAAAGTACGGGGGGAGGGGGAGAAAAGAATATAAAATTGGGAAAAAAACATTTTTTGACATTGTTAGGAAATATTTTCATAAAGTTAGGAAAAGCACCCAACAGCATTAAAAGATCTGAAGTGTGTGTGTCATATTCTGTGTTGTGTTTCTCTTTCTCTGTCTCATTTGCTTCTCTTTCTCTGGCATATACACTTGCATTGCCCTGTGCTATACACTCCTAAGTAACTTTAATCTCAAGTTTGTGTTTCTGTATTTCTAAAGCTCCTCTCTCACACACACATCCTCATAAAAGCTGACTGCATCTTTGGACAAAGCAAGGTGTGTCCCTCACGGCGGTACCGCCTTCCCCATTCATTGGTGGGACTGAAACCACAGGGTCTTCTGTCTGTCTGCAGAGTGGGTTGGCACTAACGTGGCATCATTCTCATGTGACTTACACTTGAGCTATCCTTCTTGATTTTGTGTTTCTTAGAAAGGAAATAGTAAGGCCCAGGAGAGCCTCTTCTTTTTCTGTTCATTGCTGTTTTTCTCAGAACCTTAGATGCCACAGCTACCCCTCGCTGTGGATCTCCCTGTGAGGATCTTCTCTCTCTGGCCCATGTTATGGACAACACATAAAGATGGAAGGTGGGAGAAGACAAATGATGGATCACGATGGACAATGGCTCATGTTTCTTTGCTCTTGGGAAAGCTGGAAAGCCCCTTGAAATTAAGAACTCGGGACAAAAGTGCCTTGACAATCAATCTATGTCTATTTGATTCCTCTTCTATTTATGGTGCTTAGAATCAAACCCGAGGCCCTTGCATATGAGGCTGGTACTGTTCCACTGAGCCACACCTCCAGCCCTTAAAAAATGCTTTTCAAGCCGGGTGTGGTGGCGCACGCTTTTTTAATCCCAGCACTCGGGAGGCAGAGGTAGGAGGATCGCCGTGAGTTCGAGGCCACCCTGAGACTACATAGTGAATCCCAGTCAGCCTGGGCTAGAGTGAGACCCTACCTCGAAAAACCAAAAAAAAAAAAAAAAAAAAAAATGCTTTTCATACCAGTGAAATGCTTCCCCAGGAATAGACAAGTACTTCATTTTCCAAGCATACTAAACACCTTCATACTTTTTTGTGTTATCATTTTCTGACTTAGCCTTATGTCAATAACCCCAACAATTTATTTGGGGTCCAACCTGCAAGCTATAGGTAGGTATGGATACAAAATTTTGGCCAAGGTCAGGCTGGAAAGACGGTTCAGTAGATAAAGTGTCCGTCACATAAGCATGAGCACCTTGGTTTGGATGTACAGAACCCTATGACTATCTGTCACCCCGGGGCAACCATAGCCAGGTGGCGGGCAGAGACACGGAAATGGCCCGGAAGCCCCTGGGCCGGCCGGCCTGGAGGAGGCAGCAGAGAAGGAGGAGGGAGAAAGGCGAGGACCAGCACCCCCGCTGTCTTCCAGCCCCCAAGTGTGTGCTGTAACACGCATGCACTCCCACTCACACCCATGTACATATGCAAACATCACAGACACACCAAAAAATAACATTTTTAGCAAGAAGCCCGTTGTGAGAATTAATCTACAGTAAGGAATGCTGGGCGTGTTCAGGTCAATAGATTTTGGTGAGCGAGCAGGAGGATTTTTGTTGCCGTTGGGAAGCCCATATGGAATTTGAACTATTCCTGTCTCAGCCTCCCTAGAGCTGGGTTTACAGGCATGCTGAAGGAGACGTGGTGCGTGCGTGCGTGTGTGTGCATGTGTGTGTGTGTACACATTATTAGGGATTGGACCCATGACTTTGCACGTGCTAGCAAATGTTCTGTCCGGGAGCTGTGTAGAGCAATGTGCCACCTCCTCCCTGTCAGCACCCTCCCCAGAGCAGTCTGCCTGTCACAATGGGTGATTCCGTACATGAAAAGGTTCATTTTCCTATTCACTTTAGTCTCTTCCTTGCCTTTTTATGGATCAACAGTTTATTTTTTGAAAAATTTTTGGCACTTATAATCCATTGTCTAAGTATATTTTAGTTTAACCATTTACCTAAGGCTTTCTCTGTTACTTATCAACTCTTGCAATTGTGAACAAATCTGATATAAACATCTGTGTGGGGCTGGAGACATGGCTTAGCGGTTAAGGCACTTGCCTGCAAAGCCAAAGGACCCAGGTTTGATTTCCCCAGGACCCATGTTAGCCAGATGCACAAGAGGCGCATGTATCTGGAGTTCGTTTGCAGTGACTGGAGGCCCTGGCGTGCCCATTCTCTCTGTCTCTCTCTCTTTCTCTCTCCTTGCAAAAAAAAATAAAATTTCTATTAGAAAATCTGTGTGCATATTTTAGCATGTACCTTTGTATTATTTGGAAACTGTCAGCTCTGTACCATGCGTTTCAAGGAAACCCTCATGTAAGTGTAGATGCTTAGGTGTCTCGGCTCCTGAACTCCAGTATACCACTGCACACCCGCCACGGCAAGCGTGCTGGCCTCTGCTCTCAGTGAGATGGGATTGGGAGCACGGAAGTGGCTGGAATCTCTAAAGGAGGCTCCAGCTGTTGTGTTAGTTAGAGACCCTGTGGAATGGAAGCAGGGTGGCATAACAGAAGGTAATTTGTCTTGGTGAGGCCTGTAGTCGGGTCTACTCTTAATGGGATTTGTCCATCTGTCTTTCCCTTAGCTCCACTTTCCTTGGTGAAGTGGTCAAGGCAGAGTGGTCTGCTCTCCTCTCTCCTGCTCGAGTTGGGAACGGACTGACACACGGGACGGGGGTCAACCAAATGTACCTTTTACTGTGGAATAAGGCTGCGTCGGAGGATGTGGTGTAGTGTGAGAGCAACAGTGAGCATGCAGGGCTGGAGAGATGGCTCAGCAGCTGAGGCACTTGCCGGCAAACCTAACGACCCTGGTTCGTTCCCCAGTATCCACAGAAAGCCAGATACACAAAGTGGTACATGCATCTGGAATTCGTTTGCAGTAGCTAGAGGCCCTGGCACACCAATTCTCTGTCTGTTTCTCTCTCTGCTCCCTCTGCTTGCAAATAAATAAAAATAAATAAATTTTCTAAAAGCTTGGCATGTGAACTCCTACTCTTGAAACCGAGCCTTGGAAGCTGAGGAACGGTAGGTGTACAGAGCGGGTGTTGTCACACAGAGTGGAACAGCACAGGATTGCGTAGCTCTGAGAAAGAGCGGAGAGGGCTGGTTTTCTGCCTTGTTTCCTTCATTAGAATTTTCCCCCTTTTAGGTGATTTTGCACCCAGAGTTTCTGTCCTCCACCAGCCCCTTATTACCCATGGATTATGAAGAGTTTGTCCGAGGTTGCCATCTTGGTGTGTTTCCTTCATACTATGAACCCTGGGGTTATACTCCAGGTATGTGACATATACCGATTGTGGTATCCTTCTGAGTTTACTGTAGATTGTTTTATGTGCTTGTATGTACTATCAAAGTTGACATATAATTTCTATAAGGTTTTGATTTTTCAGCGCATTTTTAAATGTTATTTTATTTTACTTTATTTTATTTATTTATTTATTTTGGTTTTTCGAGGTAGGGTCTCACTCTAGCCCAGGCTGACCTGGAATTCACTATGGAGTCTCAGGGTGGCCTCGAACTCACGGCGATCTTCCTACCTCTGCCTCCTGAGTACTGGGATTAAAGGCGTGCACCACCACGCCCGGCTTTTTCAGCGCATTTAAAAAGTGATTTTTGGTTTGATCTATCTCAGGGACCAAAGTTATGCTTTGTAGAGCCTGATATGAGAGTAAAGACAAGGATTTTTGTAGGAATGCTGCAGTGTGATTAGGTATATTTTGGAGGGTATCTGAGTCAATTATACTCCAAAGAAAAAAAATAATTTTCTATAAAGATTATATATTCCTTACTATCTTGACCAATCCTACCCACTAATGTGAAGGCAAAATTGATGTTAGGTAGTGAGTATGGGAAATGATAATCTACTATATACTTCTCTAA
The DNA here is from genome assembly GCA_036346955.1 of Dipus sagitta. Classification (NCBI taxonomy): domain Eukaryota; kingdom Metazoa; phylum Chordata; class Mammalia; order Rodentia; family Dipodidae; genus Dipus; species Dipus sagitta. Next base: position 4,762,110 of record CM070789.1, on the reverse strand, counting down.
AGTCTATTTTAGAAAAGTTATTTTTAAATCATTAATGAGAGGTTGAAGAGGTGGCCTAGCAGTTAAGGTGCTTGCCTGAGAAGTCTCGGGACCCAGGTTTGATTCCTCAGTACCCATGTAAGCCAGATGCACAAGGTGGCGCAGGCATCTGGAATTCATTTGCAGTGACTGGAGGCCCTGGTGCGCCCATTCTCTTTTTATATATCTGCCTCTTTCTTCCTCTTTCATAAATAAATAAATAAATAAATAAAACATTAGTGAGGTCTGAGAAGTGGATTCAGAGGATAAAAAGCGCTTGCCACACAAGCACGCAGGCCTGGTTGTCTCTGACTGTGAGTCCTAACACCCGCGTCAGCTTTCGGCCATGGCTGCACACATCTGTAAGCCCAGTCCACTGGGGAGCACAGACCAGAGAATCCCCGAAGCTCACCAGTCAGCCAGGCTGACCGAAAACGGCCGCTCTGGGTTCAATGAGAGACTCGGTCTCAAAGATACACATGGATGAGTGATAGAGGAAGACACCCAACAGTCTCCTCTGGCCTCCCCAGTGTGCATGTGCCACGCATATCCACACGTATGTGTGTGTGCCATATATACCACCATGCATACTACACACACACACACACACACACACACGCAAAAGTAATCAATGGATCTATTGCTTTTGTAATGGGTAACACAATGAGATGATTAAAGAAGCAGCAGTGAAAAATCAAGGATCCTCCCCTTTCAAAGCTCAGGAACTATCGAAAGAAAGTGGTAAGTAGCAGCTCAGGCAGTGAAGAGTTTGCCTGCAAGTATGAGGTCCTGGTTCAACCCCTGAACCTACAGTAAACAAAACAGCCACATGTGACAGTCACTTGTGATCCCAGGACTGGGGAGACGGAGACAGGCAGATCCCTGGGGCTCACTGACCAGCCAGTCTAGCCTATGTGGGGCATCGTAGATCAGTGAGAGACTCTGTCTCAAAAAAGTGGACAGAGCTGGGTGTGGTGATGCACGCCTTTAATCCCAGCACTTGAGAGGCAGAGGTAGGAGGATCTCCATGAGTTCGAGGCCACCCTGAGACTAAATAGTGAATTCCAGGTCAGCCTGGACCAGAGAGAGACCCTACCTTGAAAAACCAAAAAAAAAAAAGTGGACAGAATACAATACTTGAGATTGTCTTCCGGCCTCCACGTGTGCATTTGAGAGCACACACATGCACACACTCTCTTCTCCTTCTCCTCCTCCTCCTTCCTCTCTCTCTCTCTCTCTCACACACACACACACGCACGCACACAATGGTAATTGAGTGGAAGGTAAGGCATTGTCACCAATGACATCATTCCAATGCAAAAGTCCTCCAACTCCACTTTTCTAAATAGAAGGTGTGTTCTCCGAGCTACTCTTATTTTCTTTTCCGATCCCTAAGTAACATGGTTACCAGTGTTATCAAGAGTGATTGGCTTAGGCCAGGCACAGTGGCATATGCCTTTAATCCCAGAATTTGCGAAGCAGAGGATTGCCATGAGTTCAAGGCCACCCTGAGACTACGTAGTGAATTCCAGGTCAGCCTGGGCTAGAGCGAGACACTACCAAAAAAAAAAACAAAAAAAAAGAGTGATGGACTTCTATTTGTACTGAAATGTCTAGTTAGAGAAGGATAGATTTGAGGTGTAGCTTAGTGGTAGAAAATGGGCTTAGAAAGGGCAAGGCTCTAGGTTTAATCCTTAGCACCACAAAATAAAATACCACATAAACAAGAGACACACTGTGAATGCATTCCAGCGGCAAAGAATTACAGTAATAGCTTCCCAATCCCCTGTGGCAGTGAGCGATGTTCTTCCTGATTTGAATACAGTTCCACTTATCATTTTGAAACAAAACATTCAAAAGACATTTTCACTTGTAATTAGGAGAATAAATTTTGCCCTGTGCATTTTGGCTCCATCCTTGATTTGTAGCTCAAGGTGGGCTGCGGAGGCCAAGGGAGAGAGGAGTAATAGGCAGGATATGAAAGAAAAGAATTTGCCTATTTTTTTTTTTTTTGGTTTTTTGAGGTAGGGTCTCACTCTAGTTCAGGCTGACCTGGAATTCACTATGTCGTCTCAGGGTGGCCTCGAACTCATGGCAATCCTCTTACCTCTGCCTCCCAAGTGCTGGGATTAAAGGCGTGTGCCACCACGCCCGGCTCGAATTTGCCTATTTTTATACCCAAACTTTAATATACGACTAAAGACTCTATAAGAAGAATTATAGTCTATAATCCTTATAATACAAGCAACACCAGGACTTTACATCTATTAATAAGATCTTGTTCTGGCTGGACGTAGCGTGCACACCTTTAATCCTAGCACTGGGGAGGCTACGAGGCGGAGTTCAAAGCCAGCCTGGGCTTGAGTAAGTTTCAGGTCAACCTGCATGAAAGTTTAGTTCCTGCCTAAACACACGCACGCACGCACGCACACACAGAGAGAGAGAAAGACAGAGAGAGATGGAGAGAGACAGAGAGAACATCTCTGCTGTTTTAGATTGCCCACCAAGGGCAATGTACCAGCAGCTGTAAAATCATTAACACTTTTGGAAGAAAAGCAACAGACTTACTACTTACTTACTACTGGAAGCCTGAATAAGTTTATTCAGCACCCCAGCTCTCTCGTAGTGCTAAGAAGCACTATTGATAGCAGCTCTGTGTTTGTGAAGGTGCTTTCTTTTTATGAAATGTCCATGTGTTTAAGTTGTTGATCTAATAGAGTATTCACAGAGCACTCTTTCTCTGGCAAGCTCAACACTCATTCCTCCCATTTGTAGTATAAAGTGCAGCTTTGTGTAGGGAGAGGTATTGTGAAGGAGGAGAGAATCTACACACGAGTGACTGTGGGGAGTGGGAAGCCATCTCCACTGTGTGAGAAGAATGTCCTAAACCCAGCAGCTGCCTTTTCCACCCAGACTTCGCTCTAGAGGACGAGGTGCTATTTTATTTTATTTTTTTTTATTTTATTTTTTTTGGTGAGGTAGGGTTTCACTGTAGCCCAGGCTGACCTGGAATTCACTATGGAGTCTCAGGGTGGCCTCGAACTCACGGCTATCCTCCTACCTCTGCCTCCCAAGTACTGGGATTAAAGGCGTGTGCCACCACGCCCGGCTAAGGACAAGGTGCTGTTAATAACACCAAATGATAAAGACGTTGCACCTAATGTTCTGAGATAAAGAACAAAGAGGATAGTAAAAAAGATACATAAACAGGGAGGGAAATTCTGGAATCCCCCATAGTCATTGAATCACTCTGTGTTTTAAATTAACCAAAGGGAATTAGTCACTTTCCTCAACCTATACCTAAAGATAAACAAGGCTTCTGATGGGAGAAATTTAGCATTCTCATGCTATGTAGCTTTCAAATTTTAAAAAAATATAATTTTATGTAAGGTTGATCTAACTATAGACAACATCATTAAAGCCAGCCCTGTGCCCTGAGAAATAAAAGCAACATATTTCATTACATTCATTTTGTGGACCTGTATTGAGCGTACATGGCTCCCTGGCATGCTCTTCCAAAATGTATTCATGAATCATTTAGTAAGAAACAAACTGGGGACTTGTAAACATCCAGGGAATTTTAAATTTTTTATTTTTTGGTTTTTTCAAGGTAGGTTTATCCCAGGCTTTATCCCAGGCTGACCTGGAATTCACTATGGAGTCTCAGGGTGACCTCGAACTCACAGTGATCCTACCTCTGCCTCCCGAGTGCTGGGATTAAAGGTGTGCGCCACTGTGTCTGGCTGGATTTCCAGGGAATTTTTGATCAAATTTTGTGTATGTATAAGGATATAATTTCTTTTAGGTGTAGTTTCAAAAATCACCAGCTGTGTAGATAGATTGGTAATCTCCACCTATCTTCCTCTCCACTCCTTAAAAGTAGAAAACACTGCTTTCTAGCTGCAAAATTAGACTGAGGAAATACTTTCAAAGAGGAGAATAAGTTGCTGTCTAAACTCATGAGCAATGGGATATCTCTTTTTTCACTCATTCCTGCTCAACAATTAAGAGTAATTCCATAGTCAAATATAAATTCCTTATTAAAATGGAGATTTTTTTAAAAAAAAAAAATATATATATATATTTATTTATTTTGCAAGCAGTGGGAGAAAGGGGGGAACACAGGACCTCTTGCTGCTGCAAGCAAACTCCAGATGCATGTGCCATTTTGTGCATCTGGCTTTACTTGGGTATGGGAATTGAACCCAGGCCATTAGGCTTTGCAAGCAACTGCCTTAACCACTGAGCAATCCGCCCAGCCCATTAATGGAGAGGTTTTTGAGAGCAAGAGATTTCTAAAGACATACCAGCTTGGAAACAGGCTTGCACAAAAGATGAAGGAAGGCTGCAAGAGGCCACGAGTTCACTGACCAGCTGAGACACTGGCAGGGATTTGTACCCAGGAGAGTTAAATGAGAGGCGAGCCTGGTTGTGTCCAGTCATATGTCTCTGACCGCAGGGACTTGCCAAGAAGGTTCCACAGGCTTGGAATGGAGCAAACAAAGCAACAGAGTAACCAGCCAGACCTGGGCAGTGGAGCACCGCAGTCCTAGCAAGAGCTCTGGACTAGTTCAGCAGTTAAAGGTGCTTGCTTGCAAAGCCTGTCAGCCTGGAAAGCTAGATACACAAAGTGACACATGCGTCCGAAGTCATTTGCAGTGACAGGAGGCCCTGACCCACCCATTCTCATTCTCTCTCTCTCTCCCTTCAGATAATTAAGTAAATAAAATATTTTTCTTTAAAATGGATCTCTGGACTTTGTGCCTCACTTCAAATCCCCACATGACCAGGATATCTCCTGACTCGGGGATGTTAGGCAAGTTATGAGACTTTTGGGGCTTCAGTTACTTGACCTGTCAGATAGGGATGACTAAGTGGGTTACTGATTTGTGTAATGAGCTTATTAATACCATGCCTGGCACAAAATAGCCATTGCTCCTATGAGGCAGACAGGCGTTTCCTCCTCTGTCCGTGTGAAGACATAAAAGCTTGTCTGAAGCCAAGCCTCTGTCTGTCTGTCCTGCAGCTGAATGCACTGTGATGGGGATCCCCAGTGTGACGACAAACCTCTCGGGCTTTGGGTGTTTCATGCAGGAGCACGTGGCGGACCCTACTGCGTATGGTGAGGAGGTCTTCATCTTTATCCCAGCGGGGGCAACCTGACCTCTAGCCAACAGAGACGGGGTTGTCCAAGGGCTAACTCTAAATCTGTTCTGATAATTCAATCAATGTGTATACTTTTAGTTTAACTCAAAGTAGAATTTAGGGCTGGAGAGATGGCTTAGCAGTTAAGCACTTGCCTGTGAAGCCTAAGGACCCTGGTTCAAGGCTCAATTCCCCAGGACCCATGTTACCCAGATGCACAAGGGGGCACACACGTCTGGAGTTTGTTCACAGTGGCTGGAGGCCCTGGCCCATTCTCTCTCTCTCTCTATCTGCCTCTTCCTCTCTTTGTCTGTCACTCCCAAATAAATAAATAAAAAATAAACAAAAAAATTTTAAGTAGAATTTAATCAAGTGGGTTAGAGATAAGAATGTTAGTATAACTAAATCCTAAAAAGATGAAGAAATCAGGTGCAAAACCTGGACGAACTTTGCCTTCAACTTATCTTTTGTGGCTTTTAGTTACTATATTTTTCTGAATCGGGTTTGGCCCTCAACTTCCTAAAAGCGATTTGACAACACCCATGGCCTTGGAGTGCACATATGGGTGACTATATAGAGAACATTTGTATTATTTTATTCCATGTCAAGTTCGAAAATTTCCCTTTAAGATGGTAAGGGAATTTGCATACCAGTGTGCATCCAAGTGTGTTGCCTAGCAGCAGGAAAAGTGAATATGGGATGGATTCTCTGCCTGTGCATTACCAGTTCCCTGGCTCTTCACAGTTACAGGGTCATAGTTTTCTTTCTTTTTTAAAAAATATTTTTTAGCCAGGCATGGTGGCACACGCCTTTAATCCCAGCACTTGGAAGGCAGAGGTAGGAGGATCACTGAGAGTTCAAGGCCACCCTGAGACTACATAGTTAATTCCAGGTCAGCCTGGACCAGAGTGAGACCCTACCTCAATTAACCAAATATATATATATATTTAATATTATAATATTATAATTATATAAAATATATAAAATATAATTATAATTAATATTATAATATTATAATATTATAATATTAATAAATATTATAATATTTATATTATATATATATATATAATATATATATATATATATTTACTTACTTATTTGCAAGCAGAGAGAGAAGAGAGAATGGAGAGGAATGGACATGCCGGGATCTCAACTGCACATGAACTCCAGATGAACGTGTCAGTTTGTGCATCTGGTTTTACACGGGTATCAGGGAATCGATCCTGAGTTGTCAGGCTTTTCAGGCAAGTGCCTTAAGCGCTAAGCCTTCCCTCCAGCCTGCAGTTCTCCTTTCCAAGGTACTATAGCTGTGGTTCTGAGTCAGAGCTGCATGGGGGGGGGGACACTAGGGAGCTTAAAAAGCATTGTCTCCACTTCCTACCTGGAGACTCTGGGCCCTAGAGAAACAGCTGCCTAGTGCAGGTTAGGTGGTTAGAGATTTGCTCAGCAAGATGCACTTCGTTAGCTGTGGGTGGGTGGTGGCTTACAACCACTAGAAGACCCCTGAAGTCCTGGAAACCTTAGAGAGGAAATGATAAGACGAGGGCGGTAGCTGAGGCAGGAAGGAGCGATGTACCGTCGTGACTGCCTCCCTGCTTTAAATGCGCTCTGCCGTCTGTGTCCTTCAGGTATTTACATCGTTGACCGGCGGTTTCGCTCTCCAGACGATTCTTGCAATCAGCTGACTCAGTTTCTCTATGGATTTTGCAAACAGTCTCGCCGCCAAAGGATCATCCAGAGGAACCGGACGGAGAGACTCTCCGACCTTCTGGACTGGAGATACTTGGGCAGAGTAAGCGAGCGTGTTGTGTACACGGGGGACCGTGTTCGGGTCTCCTCTGAGGAGCAGGCTGGGGAGCAGGCTCAGCACTTGCTGCACACACGTGACGGCCCGAGTTCAGATCCCTCGAAGCCACAGAGAGCTGCAGAGAGCCTCTGTAATCCCATGTAGCCATGGCAAGAGGGAGGATGGAGATAGAATTAATTCCCTTGGAGCTCACAGGCTGGCTGCCTGGCAAACCCCACTGAGGCAGGTATAAAGGTATAAAGGCAGGTGTAACAGGTATAAAGATGAGGACTGACGTCCAGAGATGTCCTCGGCCCTCCGTGTACCCACAGGAACACAGAGAGGCACAGGAGAGGGTGGAAAGGACCCTGTTTCTCAATGTGGCAAGTTCAGGAAACACCTCTATTCGATTGTGCAGTGGGTGTCTAAATACCCAGGTGTTCGCAGACCTTAGAGCTGGGTGATCACTGCTGCTTCTGGCTCCTTGTCGCGTACCTGCCTGCATGGTGCTGAACTCCCCTGGCGAGAAGTGGGTGTGGCCGCCTGCTGAGGGTCTATATACGCTTGAGGAAGTGCACACTGAGTAGTTAGTTTTACCACTGCATTTCAGATTTTAAAATACAGCTTTGGCTCTCTGATCACTTGGGATCTTGCAACTGTGGGTGACTTTTTCCCTCTGCTGGCCCAGGCCCTTACTCACCACATGGGTTCTTTTTTTTTTCTTTTCTCAATTTTTATTAACATTTTCCATGATTATACTCCCTCCACTTTCCCCTTTGAAATTCCATTCTCCATCATACCCCTCCCCATCTCAATCAGTCTGTCTTTTATTTTGATGTCATGATCTTTTCCTCCTGTTATGATGGTCTTGTTTAGGTAGTGTCAGGCACTGTGAGGTCATGGATATCTAGGCCATTTTATGCCTGGAGGGAGCACGTTGTAAGGAGTCCTACCCTTCCTTTGGCTCTTACATTCTTTCTGCCACCTCTTCCGCATTAGGCCCTGAGCCTTGGAAGGTGTGATCGAGATGTTACTCAGTACTCCAGTCACTTCTTTCGAGCACTATGATACCTTCTGAGTCATCCCAAGGTCACTGCCATCTGAAAAGAGAAGATTCTCTACCCAAAGTGAGAGTAGCATTAATATAAGGGTATGAACATTAAGAGAAGTGCTTACTGGGCAGTTTGATAAGCATAGTATATACATTTAGCCAGACAGTAGCAGATGTTACACCCCTAGGGCTCATGACTACCCCTGTTTTAAGTTTTCAGTATCAGGGATGTATTTCCCCCCCATGGAGCGGGCCTCCAGTCCAGTTGGAGGGCAATTGGTTTCCACCATGACAGACGTGCCACTATTGCACCCGTTGGCTCATTTGGCCTGGCTGGCCAATTGTAAGGCTTGCAGTGTCCACTGTTGAGTATCTTCACTGGTGGTATCTCTTTCTCCCTTTGAACTACATGTAAAATGGCTTCTTCCAGCTTTCTCTCAGCTGGTCTACATGGAGGAGGTTATCAGCTCAGTTCCAGCAGGATTTCTCAGTGGCTTTGCAGCCCAAGTATCCACATGGGTTCTTTATCTTCTCCAACTCCCCACATGGCAGAAGCTCCTTGAACTTACCTTTCTCTTTTCTTTCCCCACTTTTTTCCCCAGACCCCTATCTGGTCACATGGACTCCTGAGCTACACGTGGCCCACATGGGCTTTTGGGCTCCACGTGGCATACTTCCTGCTCCCCACTTTCTTTCCCCGTACTTCTTAGCCTTCCCCTTTCTGCACCCCTTTGTAAAATCTGAATAAAATGTGGTATTTTAAAAATCAAAAAAAAAAAAAAATACAAAGGCTTCGTTCTCAGAAGTTTAGTTTCTTACCTAAGATCTGAAGCAGTATCAACATCTTGTGAGTCTGAATATTCAATAATTTTTCCATACTGCATTGCTCATCTATAAAACGAAACAGTTGTTTCTTCACCTTAGCGCTCTGTTCAGAGCACAGTGTGGCTATTGACCTCCAACTTTGTGTGATCTTTCCTTGCATATACTGAAAACTAGCAAAGCTATAATGTGATTTCGTCTTGATTTTCAAATTTAGGATTAATAGATTCTTCAACTATATGTATATGTATATATATATATGTGTGTATATATATATATATATATATATATGCAATGTATTGAAATAACACCTTAATATGTACACTTTTTATCAGTTAACATTAAAACTATATATTATTTAGCTGGGCATGGTGGCATACATCTTTAATTCCAGCACTTGGGAGGCAGAGGTAGGAGGATCATGCGTTCAAGGCTACCCCAAGACTACATAATAATAAATATAAATATATTTAAAAATATATTATAAATTATAAGTATATTTAAAAATATAATATATATATATATAGTCTAATATATATATATCGTTTAGACCTAAAAGACTAAGGCCTTATATGATAACTTGGAAATTGAGATAGCTAGGTTTTTAACTTGTGAATTGGCTTTTATCAACAGTATTACCAGCATGCCAGGCACCTGGCATTAAGCAGAGCTTTTCCGGATAAATTCCACATGGAGCCCACATCACCACCAGTGGTAAATATGGATATTTAATATGTGCTATTTGTTTGTTTGTTTTGAAAGCTAAATTTCCATTTATGACAGCTCTAACAGTACCTTTTAACCAGGAAGTGGCTAAGTAAGCCAGCATTGTGCTTTTTTTTTTTTTTTTTTTTTTTTTAAATAATGCTGGACCCACAGCAAAGCATAGGGAATTCACTAAGCCTCTGATTCAGTTTTGGCCTTTAGTATAGGATGAATGGACAGCTAATTCATGTCGTTGGAGGAACCTCCATACTAACCCGCTACTCAGCCTTAATGAATGAGGTGGCTCTGTTAGGCATCCATTCTTTCAAGAGTCGTTTAATAACAGACTATGCTGTTGTAACGGCCAGTGAAGTTGATATCCAAGGGAGTGTTTAATGCAGGATAACCATTTGGTGACAGGGAAATAAGACAGATTCATGTATCAGAGCAGGCACTGGACTAGGAGCAGTTATGTTCAATCAGCATTGCTCACCAGAGAGTTGTCTCCTAAAATCCAATTAGACGTTTGCACTCATGAAAGTCCCAGGCGTCACACATGCCAACAGAGACTTGAAAAGTGCTACAGGCAGGGAAGACAGGAGGGAGGCCGGCAGCTCCAGGTGCTTCTCCTCAGTAGATGAATCCCTGTGGGATCTACACAAGGACCAATGGCTTTAGCTTTGCATCCACCACAGGACAGCGCAGGGGTAAGAAGGTAAGTTCCACACGGTTGGTACAAGGTCACCTTCAAGGAGCAGCATCCATGCCCCAGCTGTGCAGGAGCTTGAGGGAGGAGGAGCCCTCGAACCCATGAGCTTGAGACGAGCCTAAGCAGCATGATGCGTCCCTGTCTCCAACAAACAAGAGAGCAAAGATGTACCTTGCTCTGCAGCTGTATGGCCTGCGGTGGCCACTGTCTTGGGCCAGTCCCCACAAGCCAGCTTCCACAGTCCTCATAGGGAATATGCTCACTTGCAGAGAGCCCCCAAAACACAGATCCCCTGCACCCTCTCAAATATATGACTGAAAGTCTCTGTCGGGGATTACCTTTGCCAAAACAATTTGACCGAACAACACAGTGCGCATCTCCCATGCAAGTACTCACCTGTCTCTGCTTAGGTAGAGCACGTTTGGGGCGGTATGGCCACAGGTCACAAGGTGGGCCTCACCTATCATGGGTTTCTGCTGGAAGAGGTGTAGAAAGATCATCCCATAGAGTAGCTGAGGGTGTTTTCTCCATCTGCAAAGCTCACCCAACATCTTTACAGTTCTGGCAGTCAGAGTCGACATTCATGTGTGTAAAGGTAGACACTCTACTTGATAGTTCAGCTGCAATTACTAATTTATATGTTTATTCAAATAAGTCCATGCTAAATGCAACATCCAGCTCACACACACACACACACACACACACACACACACGCACACACACACACATTGATTTCAGGTAAAACATCCAAAGCTTGAAGGACTATAGATACATGGTTTCATAAGAATGGACCGCTGGGTGTGGTGGCGCACGCCTTTAATCCCAGCACTCGGGAGGCAGAGGTAGAAGGATCACCATGAGTTCGAGGCCACCCTGAGACTACATAGTGAATTCCAGGTCAGCCTGGGCTAGAGTGAGACCCTACCTCGAAAAGCCAAAACACAAAGAAAGAAAGAATGGACCAACACTTTCACAGTCTCCTGCACAGGCCTCCCTGACCAAACGCGCACGTTCCTGTAAGGGCGGGTGTCGTCAACTTACTTCCTTGCGTCACTGCGGACTTGATGCTCAGTACCAACCAATCAGTTTTCTCCATGAATCTTGGGGCATTTGATGAAATGACACTTTTAGTCATTTGATGTAAACAAGTGACATTTGCTCACTAATTGAAATGACAGCGGCTGGCGGGATTTCAGGGTCAACCCTGTGGCCCACAGCCAGGATTCTGTCTAGCGATGGCTGTCCATGGCATGCGTAGCTACCTATGACCTTTCTAAGCAAGTCTGGAGGTCAGTGGACAGTATGATCAGTGTACAAGGCAGTTGAGACTACACAAGCCTGATACTTATACTTGCTATACCACTTATGTGCTGGGTAAATTTGTTACTTGTCCTTATTAAAAATATTAAATCTTACAACATGTATATAAAACAGGGCATATTTCAATGTTAAAAATAGCTATATTTGGTGAATATCTGTTGAAGTTGGGAGTACAAGACTCAAGGTTTAATAACACCACAACTGATCAGAAAAGACATCTGATTACTATTTACATTAAATGTGCACACACAGTATTTATAGCACTGACAATCAAGAGGTCATTGTGAACACCCACATCTTCTTTTTGTCTCTGGCAGACAGAAGGGTTTAAGTACCCCAAGCCTTCCTCAGTGCCGCCCTCCCCACTGGGGTCTCAGGCCTCCAGTCCCGGCAGCAGTGATGTTGAAGACGAAGACGAGGATGAGAGATATGACGAGGAAGAGGAGGCAGAGAGGATCGGCTAAACATCAAGTCACCATTTTCCCTGAACCACGTGCCTCAAGGGAAGAAAACGCTACATAGGGAATACAAAAACTGAGTGTGGCACCAGCTTAGCAGAGGCATTTTTGAGGGCATGGTAAGAATGATTCATTTAGGAGAATGGAATTGCCACAGATCTCCCCTCCTTCTGAGTATCACAAGTGGGATTTGTCTTCTGGCTAAAATACATGGATGGGATTTAGCTCATGACAGTTCCATAATTTAGAATAGAATCCAAGTTCTTATCTCCATGTCCATATATATATATATATATATATATATATATATATATATATATACACACTACACACACACACACACACACATACATACATACATATATATGTTTAGGGTTAGGGAATGTTAAAGGGGCAAGACTGAAGGCATTTTAAAGATACTAATTGACCTAGGTGTGGTGGTTCATGCCTGTGATCTTAGGCCCCAGAAGGCTGAGACAGAAGGATTACTATGAGGTTCAGACCAGCTGGGGCTACAGAGTGAGAGTGTGTTTCAAATTAATGAATGAGGTAGTTAATTTAAGTATACAGATTTTCACTGTTGATTATTTTCTAAATTATCACCGTAACCTTGGTTTAATATTTATTCAGCTTCTAGACCTTACTAAAAAAGCCCCCTCTTAGTATGCAAATCTTAGCTGTGAGTGCTCATGTCTCACATATTTTAAGTAAACACGTATTTATTTTTCATTGTACATATGTATTTGATCTGTTTTCGCTTTGTAAAGAACCCCAAGAATCTACAAGAAAACAGCTATCTTAAATCCCTATGTGGCTGCAACTTAGCATATTACTTCTGAAGTGTAGAATCCAGGCTCGCATTGCTGACAGAGTGATGTTACCGTGTGTGATGTTACCTTACTGTAACACTTCTCTATTGTTTAAATGGAAAACACTTTTATCATGTTATCTGAAGTTCTATGGATAATAAATTGATAAATCCAAATGAATAAATATATCAATACTTAAAAATTTTAGCTTTCATTCATAGTATCTTGTTTAAAATATTTTAGACATCAAATTAACACATGTATAGCACCTATCATTTATAGCTTCTAATAATAACACTGAAAAATCTATAAAAAAAAGAATTACAAAAATCGAATCTCTGTTTAAAATATGATAAACAGGGGCTAGAGAGATGGCTAGTGGTTAAGGCACTTGTCTGCAAAGCCTAAGGGCCCAGGTTTGATTCCCCAGTACCCACATCAGCCAGATGCACAAGATGCCACTAGTGCTTGTTTACAGCGTCTGGAGGACCTGGTGTGCCAAATTCTCCCCCTCTCTCTGTCTCTTTCTCTCTTTCTCTCCGTCTCAAATAGATAAATAAAATATTAAAAATGTTATTCCTAAAAAAATAATAAAATATGATAAACAATGTCTCTAACATATTCTGTGATGTGTTAAAGAAATCATTGAGTAGCAGATTTTGTGTGTGTGCATGTATGCACATGTGTGTACAGATGTGCAAGCCCCTGTGTACACATGCAGAGGCCACTGGGGGATGTCAGGCATCTTCTTCTGTCACTCATGTGTATTTCCTTGAGACAGAGTCTCTCACTGAGCCTGCAGCTGCTGTTTCTTACGTCGGATGGGCCAACCAGCAAGGCTGGACATGTGTAACTTTCCATACAGGTGCTGGGGATTGACCTCAAGTCTTTTCAGGCCCTCATGCTTATACAGCAAGTGCGCTTAACAGCTGAGCCATCTCGCCAGCCCCTTGGACATATGTATATTTCAAATCTAAAGCAGCAAAACAATAAAACAAGCCCACATTTACCCTTGGGTTCTTTCCTATAACTGACTAGTCACCATGTGTCCACCTTCTCACATTGAAGACTTGGACTCACCTCCATGTGTCCGCCTTCCCACGGGGAAGACTTGGACTCACCTCCATGCGTCCGCCTTCCCAGACTGAAGACTTGGACTCACCTCCGTGCGTCCGCCTTCCCACGGGGAAGACTTGGACTCACCTCCGTGCGTCCGCCTTCTCACACTGAAGACTTGGACTCACCTCGGCGTCCTCCTTCCCATGACTCACCTCCGTGCGTCCGCCTTCTCACACTGAAGACTTGGACTCACCTCCGTGCGTCCGCCTTCCCACGGCGGAGACTTGGACTACCTCCTCACCTTGTTCTGTAAAGCCCCCAAATAGCCTGTCTTCTCACTACCAGGCCCCATGTAACACAGGCATCGTGAGAATTATCACATAGGTCTCCTCTTTCCAAGCAGAAATGTGGATACAAATTGAGCCTAAATTGTAGATGGCTGCAAAGTCCCTCTTATTTTCTTTTTAGAGAGAGGGAGAGAGAGAAAATTGGTGCACCAGGACCTCAGCCACTGCAATTGAACTCCAGATGCTTGCTAGTGGGCATGTGCGACCTTGCACTTGCCTCACCTTTGTGCGTGTGGCTTACGTGGGATCTGGAGAGTCTAACTTGGGTCCTTAGGCTTCCCAGGCAATTGCTTCAACCACTAAGCCATCTCTCTAGCCCTGCAAAGTCACCTCTTATCACAGTTATGAAAGAAAGGACATCAGCATATAAAACCAGTCCCTAGAAAAATGCTACTTTAAAAAATATATTTTTTGTTATTTATTTGCAAGCAGACACTTTGAATGCCAAACTGTCTGGCCCTCAAGCTTTGGCCTTCCCCTGGCTCTACCTCCCACGGCTATGGGCGGGTTAGCATTACTGCTGTGTGCACTGCCTGCTTCCAGCTTTACATGGGTGCTGAGATCCAAACTCTCGTAGTCAGTCTTGCTCACCACGGAGCCATCTCTCCAGGCCCGCACCCAGTTTTGAGTGGCACATGTAGGGAATCAGAGATCGCAGCCTGTGTTCTGCCCCAGACATTTATTCTTCTTCTCCAAGATGCACAAAGCCCCCAAAGAGAAACAAAAGTGATTGTTCACAGACAGCTGACTCTACTGTGCCATGTGCTTCGAAGAAGCAAAATTAATGGTCATGTTTGGAAAAATAAAAGGTAAAACATCAATACTTCTAAAGAATGAATCTAGGTGTTCATATATCAGACCGCAGGAGCTATAGAAAATAGTGAATGGTACTTGGCTAGTTATAGGACATAATTTTATTTTATTTTATTTTTTTACTTGAACCAGGGACTCTTGCCACTGTAAACAAAAATCAGATGCACCACTTTTTGTGTCTGGCTTTAGGTGGATGCTTGGGGAATTGAACCTGAGGCCACCAGGCTTTGCAAATAAGTGCCTTTAACCACTGGGCCATCTCCCCAGCCCCAATGCAGGACACTTTGTAATGGATTGAATTAATGTAGAGTTATGAATACTTCTGTCTCTCTCTCTCTCTCTCTCTCTCTCACACACACACACACACACACAACTTCATATTCAGAAACCCTAATCTCGCACTATGATAGTACTAGTTGGGAAGTTTGGCCTGTAGAAGAGGGTTAGGTCATGAGGGCAAACTCTTTATGAATGAGGTTAATGACCTTATAAAAGATGTCTCAGATAGGAGGGTAGCTCAGAAGTTGAGCCTGTTTAGCACGTATGAGATACCGGGGTCAATCCCAGCATGGATTTAAATAGAAAGAAAAGGAAAGAAGGTGGTGTGATGGGTTTAATCCCAGCATTGGAAGGCAGAGGTAAGAGGATCACGGTGAGTTCGAGGCCAGCCTGGGACTACAAAGTGAGTGAGTGCTAGGCCAGCCTGGGCTAGACCAAGACCCTACAAATAAATAAATAAATAAATAAATAAATAAATAAATAAATAAACCCAAAGAGAAAAAAGAAAGAAAGGAATGAAGAGAAGAAGGGAGGAGGCTGGAGAGATGGTTAGTGGTTAAGGTGCTTGCCTGAGATCCTAAAGACCCAGTTTCTATTCCCCAGTACCCATGTAAACCAGATGCACAAGGTGGCGCATGTGTCTGGAGTTCTTTTGCAGTGGCTGGAGGCCCTGGTGCATCCATTCTCTCTCATTTGCCTCTCTCTCTCTCTCTCTCAAATAAATAAAATATAAAAAATAAAAACTAAGAAGAGAATGGAGGGAAAGGGAAAACGGAAGGAAACAGAAAAGGCCCCAGCAAGAAGCCGTGTACAAGAAAACAGACCCTCACCAGACAGCCGTTCTACTAATTCTCCCAAGCCTCCGGAACTCTGGGGGAAAGTCTGTTGCTATAAACACCAGTCTATGGCGTTTTGTTCAGCAGTCCCAGCTAAGTGAAAATGTCACTCTTCCTTCCAGGACAAGCGTTGGAGGGGGCAGATCTGGCTTTATAACACAGTTGTGAATAGGATGTGTGATCAGGTGTTAAAGTGCTATGGTGACAGTTTCTCAGGGTTCAGGGAGGAGTCACAAGAGGGGCTGTTGACATCTAATTGAGGGAATCCAAAGAGACTTCATAGAGTGAGGTCAAATTTCTACTAAGTGGTGTGGGTGACACAGCTGTCTGATTCTCCTGCTGACGGTGAGGACCACGTCAAATTAAAAATGAGTTCTTTCTTTATAAAATATTTATTTAAAAAAAATTTGATTTATTTGAGAGAGAGGATGCACCAGGGCTTTCTGCCTCTACAGACGAACTCCAGACACAAGTGCCTCTTTGTACGTCTGGCTTTAAGTGGATCCTGGGGAATGGAACCCAAGCCCGCAGGCTTTGCAAGCAAGCACTGCTAAGCCATCTCTCTGCCCCAAGAAATGGGCTCTTTGTAAAGGAATTTAGGGTCAGTATGAAGAGATGGGACTGAATGAACTTATAGTTCCAACTTCTTTCTCACCTGAAGGCAAGATAAACTCCTGAGACTCACAGTTGATAACCCGGTAAGGAAGGAATGTGGGCTAAGGGACAGATTTGAACAAGCCGAGGACTCTTTTCTTTTTTTTTTTTTTTTTTTTTGGTTTTTCGAGGTAGGGTCTCACTCTAGCCCAGGCTGACCTGGAATTCACTATGGAGTCTCAGGGTGGCCTTGAACTCACAGCGATCCTCCTACCTCTGCCTCCCGAGTGCTGGGATTAAAGGCGTGCGCCACCACGCCCGGCTCCGGGGACTCTTTTCCTTGTCTCTCCTCTCTCAGGATCACAATGGTGGTAGAGAGAGTGTGTGTTTCTGGTGGTGGTGGTGGGGGGAGCGGGGTGTTGAGGGGCACCTACTGGAAACACAAACAAAAACGGACTGGGAGGTCAGGTTAGATTATCCAGAAGAAAAGCGCGAAGGCAACCTCACCTGCAGAGGGCCGCTGAGAGTCTCTCTCGGAGGTGTGAATGTTTTGGATGTGCACTCACCTTGAATGCCGTAAGTTCCTAACAACCTGAATCCCTTCCCTCGGAAAGAGTTCCCCTTAACAGGATTAAAATTCATGGAAGGATTCAACCTGAGCCTGGCATTCCGCTTCCTTAGCTCAGCCTCAAAACTTGGCTTTGGGGCTGCTCAGCTCATAGCCCACTCAGACCCTCTGAACGACCCCAGTTTGGGTCTGAAGCTGGGCTTCCCCCACCTGTCTTCATGGTCTGAACTAAACCTCGAACTTAACCACATACATCTTGGATATTAGCTCTGCATTTCTTCCTTCTTTTAAATTTGATCTATAATCTAATAAAATCTAAAGTTACAACTAAAATACAAGCCTTATAATGTGAATATTCTTTGAGCTTTACTCTTTTTTTTTGGTGTTGTTTATTTTTATTTATTTATTTGAGAGCGACAGACAGAGAGAGAAAGAGGCAGATATATATAGAGAGAATGGGCGCGCCAGGGTCTCCAGCCACTGCAAACGAACTCCAGATGTGTGTGCCCCTTGTGCATCTGGCTAATGTGGGTCCTGGGGAATCGAGCCTCGAACCGGGGTCCTTAGACTTCACAGGCAAGTGCTTAACCGCTAAGCCATCTCTCCAGCCCAAGCTTTACTCTTATAAGCAAGTCTTCCTCAGGATCCAGATCTCAGCTATGAATGTGCATGATGAATAAACCCTAACAAGCGCTTCAAACATTTCAGTGTGTAGAAAGGTAGAAATAACAAGAATTACAAAGGCACCTTGTTATGGCTTGAGTGTGTTTTGTTTCATATGAAACTCGTGTTGAAATGTGGTTTGTCACTGTGGCTGTGGGTGGTGGAAGGTGAGGCTTTTGAGATGTGATTAAAAGCTTCAGGAGCTGGAGAGATGGCTTTAGCAGTTGAGGTACTTGCCTGCAAAGCCTAGGGACCCAGTTTTGATTCCCCAGTGACCACATAATGTCAGATGCACAAGGTGGCACATGCATCTGGAGTTTGTTTGCAGTGGCTAGAGGCCCTGGCATGCTCTTCTCTCTTTGTATGTATCTACCTCTCTTTCTCAAATAATTTTTTAATTTTATTTTTAATATTTTATTTATTTATTTACTTATTTATTTATTTAAGAGACAGAGAGAGAGAGAGAATGGGCATGCTAGGGCCTCTAGACAAATGAGCCCCCTTGTGCATCTTGCTTATGTGGGTCCTAGGGAATCAAATGGAGTTCCTTAGGCTTCTCAGGCAAATGCCTTAACCTCTAAGCCATTTCCCCAGCCCTTTTCTCTTTTAGTTTTTCAAGGTAGGGTCTCACTCTCGCCGAGACTGACCTGGAATTCACTATGTAGTCTCAGGGTGGCCTTGAACTCATGGTGATCCATTTACCTCTGCCTCCCCAAGTGTTGGGATTAAGGGCGTGCGCCACCACGCCCGGCCTTTTTTTTTTTTTTAAGAGCTTTTTTTTTTTTAAAAAAAAAAAGGTAACAGAGCTCATTGCAGAGTTCATAAGAAGCATGGACGAAACCCTGGGATCAATTCTCACCACAGGGGGACAAAAAAAAAAAGGTGACCAGGTTGTTAAACATGATGAATGCAGTCCTCTGGAGACTGGGTTGGATACCATGAGGATATATTGTTTTAAGACCTGAGACTGGGTATGGTGACACACGCCTTTATTTCCGGCACTTAGGAGGCTGAGGTAGGAGAATCACTGTGAGCTTAAGGCCAGCCTGAGACTACATAGTAAATTCCAGGTCAGCTTGGGCTACAGTGAGACCCTCCCTTGAACAAAACAAAACTAAGAAAAAGAGCTGGGGATGGGGAGATGGCTCAGCAGTTAAAGGTTCTTGTTTGCAAAGCCTGCTGGCCAGGGGTTCAGTTCCCCACTACCCACATAAAAGCCAGATGTACAAAGTGGCGCTTAGGTCTGAAGCTCATTTCCAGTGGCAAGAGCAGCTAGAGCACTCATAGGCTGTCTCCTCTCCCTTGCAGATGAATAACGTTTTGAAAAGAGGCTGCCTCTCCTGCATGTGTCCCCTTCTGTGGCAGTCCGGTTCGCATCGCTGGTAGAAATCACCCAACCAAGAGCAGCTTCTGGGAAAAAGAGGTTTATTTTGGCTTACAGGCGCGAGGGGGAAGCTCCATGATGGCAGGGGAAAACGATGGCATGAGCAGAGGGTGGACATCACCCCCTGGCCAACATAAGGCGGACCATAGCAACAGGAGAGTGCGCCAAACACTGGCAAGGGGACACTGGTTATGACACCCATAAGCCCGCCCCCAACAATACGCTCCCTCCAGGAGACATTAATTCCCAAATCTCCATCAGCTGGGAACCTAGCATTCAGAACACCTAAGTTTATGGGGGCACCTGAATCAAACCACCTCACCTTCCCACTTTGTTACCAGGCTGTAAACCACACCAGCCCCTCCCATCCAGTAGAGACCACGTCAGCGCCATGTTCTCCGCCTCCTACCGTCTGGAACCTTGAGCTCATTTCTGCCCATTTCCAGTAACTTTAAGATCCAAGTTTCTAAAGCGATGATGTTGGATCACCCAGGGACACAAGGGAGCTCCCAGCACTGGTATGAAAACCTGCAGATTGTACTGACTAGCTATGGGAGGAATTGTTTTGTACAACAGATTTAAAAGTGTTGTTGGTTTCATAAGAATGGACCGCTGGGCGTGGTGGCGCACGCCTTTAATCCCAGCACTCAGGAGGCAGAGGTGGGAGGATCGCGGAGAGTTCAAGGCCACCCTGAGACTCCATAGTGAATTCCAGGTCAGCCAGGGCTAGAGTGAGACCCTACCTCGAAAATCTTAAAAAAAAAAAAAAAAAAAAAATAGAGTGTTGTTGGAATAAATAAACTGTTTAAGTCGGTAATACCTACAGGTTTCTGTCTCACAAATAAGTAACTCTGTGTGTGTGCATACACACACATGCATATAAGTGTATACAGGTGCCCAAGAGCACAGATTCATGTAGAGGCCAAAGGGCTACATTAAGTATTGTGCCTCAGTTGCCATCCACCTTTTTTTTTTTTTTTTCTTTTTTGCAGTCAAGGTTCCCCATTGGCCTTGAGCTTGCCTGGTACGCTAGACAGCCTGACAGACAAGCCTTGAGGACTTGCCTGTGCTGGGATTACAAACACATGCCACCAGCCTAATTTTTACAAGTTTTTTTTTAAATATAAATTAGACGTCTATACTTCCTAGTAAATCCAATTAAAATCACATCATAATCAACGACAGATGCCCATGACAATGCCACAGGGATGCTTACTGCTTGTATATTTTTGGCAGAGATCAATATCACATGAGTTTTTGAATATAGTTTCACTATTCATTTATGAACTACGAAACCGACAGGTCTTATATGCACGGCTTTGATCACATGGGAAAACTGTTACTTACAAAAGCATTCGCGTGAAGATACTCTATAGTTTCAAAATACCAGCTATGTACTGATGACATTAAGAATTAATACTTTCCGCTTTCTTTTTTTTTTTTTTTTTTTTTTGGTTTTTCTTTTTTTTTTTTGGTTTTTCGAGGTAGGGTCTCACTCTAGCCCAAGCTGACCTGGAATTCACTATGGAGTCTCAGGGTGGCCTCGAACTCATGGCGATCCTCCTACCTCTGCCTCCCGAGTGCTGGGATTAAAGGTGTGCGCCACCACGCCCGGCTTTACTTTCCGCTTTCAACACTTATCAGCGAGAACTCTGAAATGATTAGGTAAAAAGTTACGTGGCAATCGTGTTGTAGTTTTGAATAAATAAGTTATTTTGCTTGGTGTAGGTGTGGGGCGTGTGTGTGTGTCTTTAGATAATATTGACCCCAAGTTGTCTTGAAAAGAGTGAGTTAGACATCTAACATGCTCTTGAGATATCAGGGTACCTTAATGCAGAGTTACGATGTTAAACAAAGCCTGGGGCTCTAGGCAGTTGGTCTGTAGAGGAGTGGATCCCACTGACTCTGTTCAGCCATGAAAGGCAGGGTGGCCTCTAAGAATCCCTTTGCTCCCTTTGTATGCTACATACCGTATCCCCCTCTGCTCATTTCCAGTAACTTTAAGATCTTCTAAGTGGATTATGTTAAAGAGCTCAAGGGAGCTCCCAGCACTGGGTCTTTACAGACCTCCAGGGCCCCACCTCACGGAGGGTCTCCTCTTCTCAGCAGCCACACGGGTATGGGGGCTTCTTCCCAACCATCCTCCTTCTACATCCTTCTTAACCATCAGCCTGTCCTGGATGAGCTACAGGGAGCCACATCCTCCCTTTTCCCATCCCACCATGTTTTCTCCTTTCTCAGGGTTGAAAGAAAAAGGGCAAGGGGAGAGACACTGCCGGGCAACATCAGGTACAAGTAGGTAATGAAATGATAAATCCATGAAGAGTAAGTCACATCCTGGTTGTAAGGAGAGAACATTCCAGAATTTTCAGAAATACTCTAAAAAAAAAAAAATTCAAGAGTAAGCCCGGCGTGGTGGCGCACACCTTTGATCCCAGCACTCGGGAGGCAGAGGTAGGAGGATTGCCATGAGTTCGAGGCCACCCTGAGACTACATAGTGAATTCCAGGTCAGCCTGGGCTCGAGTGAGACCCTACCTCGGAAAACCAAAAATCAAACAAACAAACCAAAAACTCAAGAGTAAAACAGGAGGTGATTCCAACAGGACCCAGAGCAATAAAAGAAATGACAGTGGACAGTCTCAGCTTAAAGTCTATATTTCTGTTCCTTCAGAAAGAATAAAAGCAGTGGTGCAGGCTTCCAGGATCACGAGTGCAGTAGAAAGGGTCCAGGGGACGTGGTCACATGTCTCACGTTTGTGACATGAACGTAGCTGTCGTTGAATGCGATCTGGTGCAGTCTCACCAACCTAACAGACTGTCTTCCAGGAATCTGCTTTGATCCAAGTTTTCTTCTCCACCTACATAAAATAAAATACAAAAAATAGAATGAACATACACCCTGTGATTAAAAATGGAAAAGGCAGGGTGGGAGAGATGGCTTAGCAGTTAACCTCTTGCCTGTGAAGCCTAAGGACCCCAGTTAGAGGCTCGATTCCCCAGGACCCACATTAGCCAGATGCACAAGGGGGCGCACGCGTCTGGAGTTTGTTTGCTGTGGCTGGAGGTTCTGGCGCACCCATTCTCTCTCTCTCTCTCTCTCTCTCTCTCTCTCTCTCTCTCTCACACAAATAGATAAAAATGAAAAAATAAATGGAAAAGGCAGGGCAGGAGAGATGGCTTAGTGGTTAAGGTGCTTGCCTGTGAAGCCTTAAGGACCCAGGCTTGATTTCCCAGGACTCATGTAAACCAGTTGCACAAGGTGGTGCATGTGTCTGGAATTTGTTTGCAGTGGCTGGAGACCCTGGTGTGCTCGTTTGCTCTCTCTCTCTCTCTCTCTCGTCTTTTCTCTCTATATTCTGCATCTTTCTCCATCTGCATCTTTCTGTCTCTCAAATAAATAAATAAAAATGGAAAAGTCAAACTGAATGGGTCCTCAGGCAATAAACGCTTGGGCTCCTAAGTTGTGCCAATTTATAGACTCTACTGACAAAAACTTTATTTTAGCCAGGTGTGGTGGCACATACCTTTTAATCCCAGCACTTGGGAGGCAGAGGTAGGAGGATCACTGTGAGTCTGAGGCCACCCTGAGACTACATAGTGAACTGCAGGTCAGCCTGGGCTAGAGTGAGACCCTACCTTGAAAAACCAAAGTAAATAAATAAAAATAAAAGAACCACCTGAGATTAGGAGTCCATATTTCATATGGGAATCTATAACTTTTCCATTTATTGAGATTAATAAAATTTTGTTTCTTCATCTTCAGAGACAAGCCACGTAGAACATTTAAACTATGAATTAAGTAAATAAAATAAAATCGAACACTCCACTCTCAGTCCATGTTCACCCAAGCTCCTTTCTTGCTGACTGAAAGGGCTACTAAATGTTCGACATCGTGAATTCAAAATCCAGCCATTTTGGATGCAGGACGCTCTATTATTCAGTGGGTTTTTTCATGCTTTTAATGGTACAGTTCTGGGAGCCCAAACAGCTCTCTGATACCTAGAGCTTGCTTCTGCGCAGTGTAGCTGCACACATCTCCCCAAAACAACGTCTCAGACACACGGCAGCAGCGACAGACAGAGCCACCCCTTGGGAGGTGAGTTTAACGTCCGGAGTTGGGAACTGTCAGCCATCCTGAACATGAGATGCTTGTTGGTGCTGCCTTCTTCAGATTACCATCTTTAACCCCCTTTGGTTTTTTTTGAGGTAGAGTCTCGCCCTAGCCCAGGCTGACCTGGAATTCACTATGTAGACTCAGGGTGGCCTCGAACTCACGGTGATTGTCCTACCTCTGCCTCCCGAGTGCTGAGATTAAAGGCATGCGCCACCACACCCGGCCCAGATTGCCATTTTGCTATCAGGGACACTTGGTAATCCAGTTTCTCCCCTTGCTCCTCCTCCACGTCCTCCCTGCACCCCAAGGTCCTTCAGCGTGCTTTCTGAGGCGAGCCTTCCAGTGACCCTCTGTTCTCGTCACCACATCTGAGCTCCTAGCAGGCACCCCAACACTGACTTTTAACCTCTGTTAATTGCCTCTGAATGCCAGTGTCTCCAGAGGCTGGCCCATCCTTGAATAACAGTGGTCTGGGAGGGAGTGTCCTGAAGGACCCGGATGCTGGGGCCTCCTTCAGCTCCACTGATTCAGAATCTCTGCCCAAGGCCCAGCAATCTGTTTTGCAGTAAGCTTTCTCCATAACCCTGACACAACCAGTCCACAAGTTGGTACGGCACCTAGCAGGCATATGGACACACTTACTGAATTAAACAGTAAAATCAAGCCGGGCGTGGTGGCGCACGCCTTTAATCCCAGCACTCGGGAGGCAGAGGAAGGAGGATCGCCGTGGGTTCGAGGCCACCCCGAGAGACTACATAGTGAATTCCAGGTCAGCCTGGGCTAGAGAGTGAGACCCTCCCTACCTTGAAAATCAAAACAAAAATAAATAAAATCCTCTTTTGATCCAAGTTAGCCCAGGCCTTGCTCTGAGTTCCGGAGACTTCTTTGTCCCACTCTCTTCACTTGCCTTCCTCACAAAGCTTGAAAACAATAACTGCCCTTTTCTCCGCTCCTTCCCCCTAGCATGCCCTTTCAGTCTTAGCAGAGCACAAGGTTTTCTAAGAGCACAGAGGTGAGAAAGCAAGACCAGTGGCGTGTGCTTTGAATATCAGACCACTTTGTTTTTTTTACACCTTCTTGAATTAAAGTCATGTCCTAACTCATCACTGCAATTTTTAGGAAAGAAAATGCTAAGCTGGGCGTGGTGGTGCATGCCTTTAATCCCAGCACTCGGGAGGCGGAGGTAGGAGGATCACCGTGAGTTCGAGGCCACCCTGAGACTCCATAGTGAATTCCAGGTCAGCCTGAGCTAGAGTGAGACCTTACCTGGAAAAAAGAAAGAAAGAAAGAAAATTC
The DNA here is from genome assembly GCA_036346955.1 of Dipus sagitta. Lineage (NCBI taxonomy): Eukaryota > Metazoa > Chordata > Mammalia > Rodentia > Dipodidae > Dipus > Dipus sagitta. The sequence goes on along the minus strand of CM070789.1, from coordinate 4,737,332 downwards.
TAGGTCTATTTTGTACGCTTTGGGGTGATGTCTCCTTTGTCTGTCAAAGGTCTTACTCTTAGCCCAGGATACTCCTGAAGTCCCTATGCAATCCAGGCTGGCCTCTAACTCACAGCAATCCTCCTGCCTCATCCTCCCAAAGGCTGGTACTATAATGATACCCACTTTTAGTAGTAATAAGAATGACGGGAGCCAGGCGTGGTGGCGCATGCAGGCCATTAATCCCAGCACTCGGGAGGCAGAGGTAGGAGAATCACTGACACTTCGAGGCCATCCTGAGACTACATAGTGAATTCCAGATTCCAGGTCAGCCTGAGCTAGAGTGAGACCCTACCTTGGGGGAAAAAAAAATAAAAAAAATAAAAAATAAAAGAATGATGAATGATGGGGCCTTATTGCACTGGGTTCTCCGAGGTCCTTTTCATGGGTGTCATCACTGAGTAATTTTATCGATAATGACACCAAGGCTCAGGGTCACCGGGCTAGCACAGCAAGAGTCAGAACTTAGACTCAACTCTTTTAGCCTCTGAAGATCTGGTTGGTTCATCACCAGGCTGCCTCCATCCCACGAGCGCTTTGAATTCATCATGGACACAATGCCTGTTTCAGAAACCATACCCAGCCTTGCTTCAACAACCTCATCTGTTTTCCCTTTGAACAACAGGATTTGTGATGATTTAGTCTTTGTTGGCTTCAGGGTTTTCAACAGAGTAGCAAAGTGGATTGGGGCTCCTTTAAGAGTCCTAAGAAAAGCCGGGTGTGGCGGTGCACACCTTTAATCCCAGCACTCAGGGACGGTCACTGTGAGTTCCAGGCCACCTTGAGATGACAGAGTGAATTCCAGGCCAGCCTGGGCTAGAGTGAGACCCTACCTCGAAAAAAAAAAAAAAAAAAAAGTCCCTGGGCCAGAGGGATGGCTTAGCAGTTAAGTTGCTTGCCTGCAAAGCCAAAGGACCCAGGTTCGACTTCCCAGGACCCACGTAAGCCAGATGCACAAGGGGACACACGCATCTGGAGTTCATTTTCAGTGGCTGGAGGCCCTGACATGCCCATTCTCTCTCTACCTGTGTATTTCTGTATCTCTCTCTCTCTCAAATAAATAAAAATAAGCTGGGCGTGGTGGTGCATGCCTTTAATCCCAGCACTCGGGAGGCAGAGGTAGGAGGATTGCCGTGAGTTCGAGGCCACCCTGAGACTCCATAGTGAATTCCAGGTCAGCCTGGGCTACAGTGAGACCCTACCTCGAAAAACCAAAACCAAAACCAAAAATAAATAAATAAATAAATAAATAAAATAAAATAATGAAATAGAAATAAAGGTTACAATAGGCAATTATCATGGAATTCACATACAGTTCTCCAGTCTTATGAACATAATATTTACAGGTCCTTGAGGCTTAATGTACTGAAAAATGTATTGGTATTTATTGAATAAATGTGTGTGGATTTGGGGATGGAGGAGCTGTTTTCTTTTTCTTGTTGTTTGCTTGCTTATTTTTTTTTTCTTTTTTTTTTTTTTGGTTTTTCAAGGTAGGGTCTCACAGCCCAGGCTGACCTGGAATTCACTATGGAGTCTCAGGGTGGCCTCGAACTCACGACGATCCTCCTACCTCTGCCTCCCAAGTGCTGGGATTAAAGATGTGCGCCACCACGCCCGGTTTGTTTTTGGTTTTTTGAGGTAGGGTTTCTCTCTATCCCAGGCTGACCTGGAATTCACTATGTAGTCTCAGGGTGGCCTTGAACTCCTACCTCTACCTCCCCAGTGCTGGGATCAAAGGCGTGTGTGAGCCACCACTCACGGCCGGGAGGAGTTGTTTTAAAGACAGACAAAATCCCAGGAGGGAGACAAGTGCCTCTGTCCTGCAGTAGACAGAGGCCTTTGTACCTGTATCTTCTTGGGGTCTCCGCAGGGACCCCAGCAACAGGGCTGCCACCTCGGGAAGAGTCAGTAGCTGGAGATTTGGACTTCGTCTTTCTGGAAAAAAAACAAACAAACAAGAAATGTAGTCAGCCTTGACTATTCATGTCCATAAATTATCTGAAAAAATCCTATCAATGAAATATTTGTGAAAATAAATGCTATTGTGCTATGCTATACTACTAGAAAACCCTCTATGGAATTGATGTTTGAGTCATCAGCAAAGAGGTCACAAATTTTATGAATTGGAACACTCCACATTTCTCTTGGAAAATTGACACTACAGCTGGTTTGAGCAATTTTACGTTCAGGGTACGGAGGCAAATGGCAAACTATATACTAAAGGGAATTGCGTGAAAGCAAGGAGGATTAAGAGAAAGAGTCCATGGGAATTCTCCCTCTTTCCAGTTTAAAATGGGAGGTCTGGGGGCTGGGAAGAGAGCTGAGTGGTTATTGGCTCATCCTTGTAAAGGGGTTGTCAGGGCGGATGGAGTTAGATATGTCCACTCCCCTTCTAAACAGTTGGAGGCGATCTGCATTCTTGGTCATATATAAAGCAACTGTTTATTTGATGGAACTATTTTTTTTGATGGAAGAAGCACATTACAAATATTTGACACTAATATATATTTGGTTTTTTAAAAAAATTCTTTGTTCATTTTAATTTATTTATTTGAGAGTGACAGAGAGAGAGAGAGAGAGAGAGAAAGAGGCAGATAGAGAGAGAGAATGGGCACACCAGGGCCTCCAGCCACTGCAAATGAACTCCAGACACATGCGCCCCCTTATGCATCTGGCTAACGTGGATCCTGGGGAATCGAGCCTCAAACCGGGATCCTCAGGCTTCACAGGCAAGCACTTAGCCACTAAGCCATCTCTCCAGCCCCTATATTTGGATTTCTGACCTGGAATTCACTATGTAGTGTCAAGACCCTTCTGCATCTTGCATCTGCCTCCCTAGTGCTGGGAGTAAAGGTATGTGCCACCATGCCCAGCTTGTGTGTGTGTGTGTGTGTGTGTGTATATATATATATATATATATATATATATATATTGGTTTTTCGAGGTAGGGTCTCCCTCTAGCCCAGGCTGACATGGAATTCACTATGGAGTCTCAGGCTGGCCTTGAACTCATGGCGATCCTCCTACCTCTGCCGTGTGACTGCTGGAATTAAAGGCGTGAGCCACCACACCCAGCTTTTTTTTGTTTATATATTTAAAGACAGGATCTTATGTAGCTCTCAGGCTGGCCTTGAACTTAAGTACAGAGATTGGCACTACTTTATTTCAAATTTGAGATGACATAAGATATATAATCCTGATTTAACACAAATCTTGATTTTTCTTTTTAAGTTGGAAGTGACAGGAAGTGTGAGAACAAACTATCCTCACAAAACAAGGCCAACTGCACTGCACGCGCAAAACCACTAAGCAGCTAGTGTCCCTTTTTTGATATTTCTAAAAAATAAGTATACATTTTTATTTTTAATCTTTCAATGTCTAATTTGCTAATAAAAATAATTGCATTATTACCTTTTAATGCAATGGCATGAGGAAGTTTATTATAGAAATTAACAGTAACTTCCAGGTCCCCTTCCTAAGGGATCTTACTTTAAGGACCTTTGGTTTTAAACTTTTTGGTAGCTCTTTGTAGTTATTTGAGAGAAGCATACAGTTGGGAGTGATGGTGCACGCCTTTAATTCCAACATTTGGGAGGCAGAGGCAGGATGATTGGTGTGAGTTTGAGGCCAGCCTGGGACTATATAGTGAATTCCTGGTCAGCCTGAGTTAGAGTGGGACACTACTTTGAAAAACCAAACAAGAAAGAGAGAGAGAGAGAGAGAGAGAGATGCAAAAATTTGGAGCTCCTAAGTAAATAATAATAAATAATAATGTTTAATAATAATAATGTTGAAGAGGAAGATGATTAAAGATGGTGTCCTAAGTACCCAAGTGTGCTTCTTTTTTTTTTTTTTTTTTTTTTTTTTGGTTTTTCGAGGTAGGGTCTCACTCTAGCCCAGGCTGACCTGGAATTCACTATGGAGTCTCAGGGTGGCCTTGAACTCACGACAATCCTCCTACCTCTGCCTCCCCAGTGCTGGGATTAAAGGCGTGCACCACCACGCCCGGCTTCCAGGTGTGCTTCTTGAAAGCAGCTGCCCCGTTCCCTACCCGTCCCTGTTCCTCGGACCTGACCTCAGCATCCCCGAGGACCGGAGCATCCTTAGCTGGACCGCCCGAGCCACCTCTGCCCTAGGGCCTGGGTCACCCACCTGCGGGCAGCCGGCTGGAGAGGTCCTTCCTGCGACTCTGGTCGGAGATGAAGCGTCGCCCCTCTGCAAAGCGAAGCCAGGAGACAAGGGCTCAGCGGGCGCCGGGGTCCTCTGGGTCGCCCCAGGGCGTCCTCGCACTAACTGCAGGGCTCCCAGCGCTGGGAGGACGATGAGGACCAAGCCACCCCCCCTGCCCTGGGGACGAGGAAGGAGGACAGCCCTGCGCCCTGCCCATGGAGCTGTCGCGGGCGGATGCGCCTCGGAGAGCCAAAGCCAAGTTCACCGCCAGCGCCAGGTGCCAAGCGCCAAGGAACAGCGTCCCTCCCGCTTTCCCGCTTCTCTTTTCTTTTCTTTTCTTTTCTTTTCTTTTCTTTCCTTTCCTTTCCTTTCCTTTCCTTTCCTTTTCTCTTCTCTTTTTTCTTTTCTTTCCTTTCCTTTCCTTTCCCTTTCTTTCTTCCTTCCTTCCTCCTTCCCTCCCTCTCTCCCTCCCTCCCTCCCTCCCTCTTTCCTTTCCTTCCTTCCTTCCTTCCTCCCTCCCTCCCTCCCTCCCTCCCTCTCTCTTTCTTTCTTTCTTTCTTTCTTTTGAGACAGGATCTCAGAGGACCTGGCACTCACTAAATAGCCCAGGCTGGCCTCGAACTCGCAACAATCGTCCTGCCTCAGCCTCCCTTAAAGAGCTGTGACTACAAACGCGAGCCATCCCGCCCAGGCTCGCAGCCCTCGAGTTTAGGATGTAAGGGTTTCTGACAGGTGCCCCTTCACCGCCCTTGCTCACGTTTTCTGGGTTACCTGAGACCTTAATAATCTAGACGAGCTGACTCCGATATTGTCTTTCTCTGCAGCACTTTACGCGGTGCTGGATTCACACGCCCCTAAAATGTCTCCTTATTGAGGAGCAAAACGTTTAGCACTTACGCGCTCCCTTCAGGTAGAGCATAGCTTGTGGCGTCCAGTTCCTCCTCTCACAGAGTCTCTGCAGCCCAGGGAGAGAGAAACAGTGGGAGAAAAAAAAAAAAATAGTGCAGCCCAGAACTCTATGAAGGAGGAGAAAGAAAGAAAAGAATGAAAGGAGTAAAGGAAGGAAGGAAGGAAGGAAAGAAGAGGGAGAGACAGAAGGAAGGAAGGAAGGAAGGAAGGAAGGAAGGGAGGGAGGGAGGGAGGGAGGGAGAGACGGGAAGGAATGCAAGAGAAATAAAGGAAAGAAGAAAGGAAGGAAGGAAGGAAGGAAGGGAGGGAGGGAGGGAGAGACAGGAAGGAATGCAAGAGAAATAAAGGAAAGAAGAAAGGAAGGAAGGAAGGAAGGAAGGAAGGAAGGAAGGAAGGAAGAGACAGGAAGGAATGGAAGAGAAATAAAGGAAAGAAGAAAGAAGGAGAAAGAAAGAAAGCAAGAAAGACACACAGAGCGTGCATAGTTCACACCCACGTCTTAGCATTTGATTACCTGCGGAGCGCCACCAGAATTTCCCAAGACCGAAAATGCCAGGAGAAGAGCCAAGGTTGCAGCTGCCAGACTGTGGGGTCCCTAAAGGAAACAGGCCCAGGGTGGGATTGCTGGGGGCTAAGGGCGCTTGTACTTCCTGCCTCTGTGGGCCATGCAGCAAGCCCTTTCTTATTTCATTCTAATCCCCGTCTAGAAAGAATGACTTTAAAACACTCAGAAACATGTTATTTTCATAACTTCACCCAGATAAAGGATTGGGGAATATGTGATTTTTTTTTTCCCCTTAGTGACATGAGACGATTTCCCCATCTTAAAGGTGCATTGTTCAAATGTCTGTAGATGCTCATGAAGTAATGTAACACCGGAAGAAGGCTGCGGAGCTGTCTGCGTATGCAAAGCGGCAAATGTACAGACCCCTTGCTCACCCTCATGATCTGCTCCTTTTCTCCTCTCGAAGTAGCTCCAACTTCATCTGCGGGTCTTTTCATCTCCTTGCAACCCTGTGCTTTTAAATTCTTCGTGCCAAAGCCCCTGCCCTACGGCACAGAGGTGAGTCCCCAGGGGTGGCCTGTCAACCCTCAGAACTGAGCGGGATTGACGGCTCCTCCAGGGACACTGAATGGCAGGAAGTTGGAGAGTGATTGATGAGCGGGGTATCATCGATCGCACCCGCCAGGGGTCATTCTGAACGTATCTGCATCCCTGTCTTTGTTTCTCCCCTTAGCCGCCGAGGCATTTTATCACCATAATTGTTAATGAAAACGATCGATAGTCCCAGGCAGAAGCAAAAATAAATGAGTAAAGAGGCTAGCCATCAATGATGCCGACGATGAGTCACTTGGGGAGAGAAGAAAAGGTTAGGGAATCGCAATGGAATCCGACACCAGTCATTCACTTCATTATCCATCCATCCATTCAGTTATCTGTTAAAGGCATTCTAACGTCTGACAGGCCTTTCTGCTCATGAGACTATGCACTCAGAAGACCAGGCTCTCTGCTTCTGGCAAACTTTCCAGTTAGAGGACCAGCGCTCTCACCCAGTGGCCAGGCAAACTGCTTCGGTTGATTACACAGGTAATTAGTGTACAGACAAGATGATGGGAAGCCGTAGGTGCTGAACGACTTCAGGCAAGGTGAGAGTCAAGTTTGGAAGAATAATAGGTCAAGCACGGAATGAACTGGAGGGGGAATTAGTTTTCCAGGTATTCTTGGCAGGAGAAAAAAAAACAAAAACAAAACCTAGGGACATGGAAGAATTTGGCTTACCAGGCGTGGTGGCTGTTAATCCCAGCACTTGGGAGGCGGAGGTAGGAGGATCGCCGTGAGTTCGAGGACAGCCTGAGACAGCATAGCGAATTCCAGGTTGGCCTGGGCTACAGGAAGACCCTACCTCGAACAAACAAACAAATAAACAAAAAAAGGAAACTGATGGAAGCAAACATTGAGGGAGTAATTAAAATATATTTTTCTCCCTTTTCATGCCCCCAAAACATAAAAGTCTTAGGAAGAGGAACAGGAAAGTGAATCACAAAGAGAACACGTTTTGAACTTCAAATCTTCTAGAAGAATTAATATGCTTCACCTATAACAGTTTAGCTAGTGAATTCACAAGTAGATGTTTTACGTCAAACTTGCCATTTTCAGTTTTGTACGACAAATGCCGAGGATGGTTCTGGCATGTTATCAATAATGTAGTCTCACCAAGAGTAACATGCCAGAATGTTTCTTCTAAAAGGATTTCCAAAGGGCACTGGCCCCAGTAAGAGGCTTTTGGTAAATCATAAAGCTTTTTAATATTTTTACAAGTCTACACCAAGAGATGAGCTGTTATTTGGTACAAACAATAGATAATAGCCAAACTGCTGAATTTCATCTTTCTGACAGCTTGGCCAAGCAAGTGAGTGTTCATTAAGTAGGCTTATAAATACCTTTCTATTATTTATTCATTCATTTATGTATTTTTGGTTTTTCGAGGTAGGGTGTTGCTCCAGCCTAGGCTGACCTGAAATTCACTATGTAGTCTCAGGGTGGCCTCGAACTCATGGCTATCGTCCTACCTCTGCCTCCCTAGTGCTGGGATTAAAGGTGTGTGTGTGTGTGTGTGTGTGTGTCGGTGTGACCACACCCAGCTGTTAGGTCAGGACAAAATGGAGTCACCAAGGACAGCAGGAGGGAGACAGAGACATAAGGAAGTGGGTCATCCACATTCTTCAGGGAACCGCTCAACATTATCCTTATCCCATCCTTGCCTAACAATACCCCAGGTCTAGGTTTCCTGGCCCCTTATCTCTCAGGCCACCTGGTCACTATTCTGGTCTCACACCCTGGCTATTTCCCTTCCTCACCTTCCCCCACTGAAGAAGTGTATTGTCCCACTAGCCATAATCTGAAAGTTGACTGTGCTCCGCTCTTGAGTCAGTCCTGGCAGCTCGTGTTTTCCCCGAATAAAGGCTTCCATCTTTACTTTAGAGTGGTCTCTGTGGTCTTGGTCACTCCCGAAGAAACTCATACCAGCCTATTCCAGTTCTTTCTCTAACCCTAAATCTCCCTTTAGTCCTCCAAAGATGGACCCCCTTGTTCCTCTTTCCAAGGCACGACAGTAAAATCTCCTTTCTCTGCTTTTCACCATTTAATTAGGTTTTAGGACAGGTGGTAGAGCCTAGTTTGTTGGGGTTGCAAGGACCGGGGCTTTTGCCTTACACTTCCGTCACAGCATCACCCCAGAAGGTTCCAGGAACCAACTACATACACATCATCCTAGGCAGTTTCCACATGCCAGAGATAGAAGCAGGCTATTAATCCTAGCTACGCTCCCTCAGAAAATAGGCTTCATGCCTAACTTTTCCCCTGGGAGATCTGCCTCGTGTCGCAACTCTGTTACAGATGCCATCTTTTTTTTTTTTTTTTTTTTTTTTTTTTGAGGTAGGATCTCACTCTAGGCCAGGCTGACATGGAATTCACTATGTAATCTCAGGGTGGCCTCGAACTCATGGCGATCCTCCTACCTCTGCCTCCCAAGTGCTGGGATTAAAGGCGTGTGCGACGCCCTGCTTTGGTGGCCTTGAGAACTGAGGAAAGAGGTATAGCATGGCAGTGGGAAGATTTTTAGGCATCTTGCCACTGTGCCCAGTGCCCTACATACATGCAGACAAAAAGTCCAAGGCTGTAACCTCTTGCTTGGCGCCACGATACGGTGGTTTGAGGGATAGCTTAGATATTTTTATTTACCTATTTGTCGAGACAGGGTTTCACTCTTTAGCCCAGGCTGGCCTGGAACTATGCTCAGGTTGGCTTCAAAATTCCTGGCAATCCTCCTGCCTCAGTCTCCCAAGTGCTGGGACAACAGGTATGAGCAACCCCAGACCCAGCTGTGACTAGATATTAAATAACAGGTTCAAGAGTTCCAGTTCCCCTTACAGTTTGCCAAGATCCCAGTTTAAGTACTGGATTCAACAAAGAGTAAGTACCTTTGGTGATGAACTTGGGTCAATGGCTTTCTTGAGTCTTGAGAAATTTTATGATTAAATCATTGTAAGTGCAGTTGGGTGTGGTGGTGCAGACCCTTAGTCCTGGCACTTGGGCATCTCTTACAGGAGGATCATTGTAAGCCTGGGCTTGAGTAAGACCTTGCCTAACCAAACAGAAAGCCCATTAAAACAAAACAAAGAAAAAAACTGTGGGTGGATAGTTTTATTCTAGCTATAAGCATTTAGGTATAATATATGCCTTCCCTTTCCAGCAAACAATTAACCAATGCTTTATTTTAGTTTTTGAGGTAGGGTCTCACTCTAGCCCAGGCTGACTTGGCTATGTAGTCTCATGGCTGCCTCAACTCATGGTGATCCTCCTACCTCTGCCTCCCAAGTGCTGGGATTAACGGTGAGTGCCACCATGCCTGGCTCTGATTTTATTTTTAATAGCCTATTGCTCAAGGCAAGTGATATTTTGTATTGAACTAGTTTTGAAATTTAAGAGTGATTTGACTAAAGTCCAATTGTGTGATTACATTTAAGCATGTTGGAAATCCCATTGTCAAGACCACATAAGAGGTAAGAAAATTGCAAACAGAGCTTTTTAGAAATTTAGAAATTTTAGAAAAGCAGGTTACTCTGCAGTGCTAAAAATTTTAGACTTTCAAAATAAAGATATACTTGACCACCAGCTAATAGAAAAGTACCCTTTTATTGAGAGGTAAGACAAGTGTATTTACAATGTTCAGCTGTTCAGAACATGTCGTCTGACCGTGAGACGTTTAAAGCAGCAGTGTCCCAGAGATCGGTTACATTCTAGAAGGGAAGAAACGATGCAAGCAGGTCTCTGTTACAGAAAATACACTTGAACAAGGATAGAAACACTTAAGGCTAAGTACTATTAGACTTGTATCTCCATCTCTGTAGAAATGATCAAAATACTTTTTTTTTTTTTCTTGTCACAAAGACGTATGACTGATTTTGGATGGGGGAACCCCATGGACAAGGGCTTCGGTCAGAGGCTGGTCTTTCTAAATGCACGGCCCGACAGGGTTCTGAGGAAATAGTGTCGTCATCGAGCAGTCCAAAGTCACGCTGGATCCCAACTGCGGACTCACGGGGAGCCTCAACTGCTCTGACCCCCTCCGTCTAGCTAAGGCCTGGCAGGTGATCCAGTCTTCAAAGTCCAATTGGTGCTTTCCAAAGCAAGACTGCTGAGAACGGACATTACTGTGCAGGGAGTACTTAGATGGAAGTCCGTGTTTACCAAGGGGTTAGATACAGATGCTCCTCACACTGACAAAGAGTTCTTGCTCCAAAAAGGTAAAAAATATCTAGCCACTATAAATCATAGGTCAGTCAAAAATATGCACGAGTCCTACAGGGCACCTTATATAGGCCAGTTCCCAGAGTGTGTGACTTGACACTCCAAAGCGAAGGTATTTATTACTTGAGCACTGGACACGCCGGGTCTCTTGTTATCCCATGAACTATTGAGGTAGGAGGCTCCATTTATCGCATTTTCACAGATTACATCATAAAGTCAAAGGTTTAAGTACCAAAAGTGGCAGCAATGCACAAGCCTGAACCACCACACTGCATGCCCGTCTTTTCCTCCGCAGGTGGGCAAGGTCGGGAAGTCTCTGTGCGCTGAGAAATTCAACTGACAGTGTGGTGTATTTTATAGCAATGGCTGTAAATAGATACCACAATTCCAACGATGGCTTGATGGATTAAAAAGCTTCCTAACTGGTACGCATCAATCCTGAAGCCGACGGAGGCAAACAAGGAGTGAGTGCTGTGTCCCTGCACCCTGAACACCAAGGCAGCAACTGCTGACAGGCAGAGACCCTGCCCCTCCCCCAGATCGCATTTTCGAGAAACCACTGCTGGTTTACTTTCTGTGAAGTAACTCTAGTGTATGAACTTGGCTCTTTTCTCCACCAAGTCAAGGTGAAGGATGGTCATAGGAAACAGGTCATGGACAGTGATTTTTTGTTATGATAAAAGAAAATCAGGCAAAACAAGATTAAATGAACAGCCCTTATAAAACGGTTACAGAATTGACATTTTAACATGTTACATACCTTGAAAATTACCAAGTTATTAGTTCACCCATGAAATACAAGGTAACAAGCCACTGTGGAGTTTAATAAACGACACAAATAAAGAAATCTACAATGCAGTGTGGAAAAAATTCATTTGGTTTGCATCATTTAGACGCTCACCTACGTGACAGATGGCTTCACGGCCATGGCTGCTGTCAGAGGTCCATGTGCAGTGAACCGTGTGGACACCGAGGGGGGGGGGGCTCAGACTCCGAGAAGTCTGCAACCCCCCGGAGTGTGGGGCTGACAAGAAAGCGCTTCTGCGGTGATAACTTAGGAGGCAAAGCTCACAGTGACCTCTGCTGACCCCGGCTCTCATCTGGCTTGAAAACACTGCTGTCCAGAAGCATGAAAGTTTTATTTTATCCATGTTTACAAAACAGTGAATCATACATGAAGACCGGTTTCTCCTTGGGTTTGGTTACATTAAAACAACATAATTCAAGTCAAGTCATGCATCATTTTCAGATCCAGTGCACCTGGAAACATCTTGGCCATTACAGTGACATTTTTAAAAAGCAAAGTGCCTATGGATAGTCCTGAACCTTTAAAAAAAGAAAAAGTAACAGATACCACAGTTCTCTAAGGATGGCTGCTTCACACGCGTGGAAAGACAGTAACAGCCTTCAAGAGTCTCAATGTAACATGGACTTCACCCCCTCTGTCTGCTCACTGACTTCTCAGATCACTTGATTAGAAGTCTGTTTTCATTGTCTCTTTGCTAATTGTTGGTACTTTGAAGCTATACGCTTTAAACTTCTGTAAAGAACATTACACAAGCTATTTTGGGTAATTTAACTTTGTGCTGAATATTCTTCCAAAGGATTTTATAAATAATACATTTGAAATGAGTCTTCAAATTCACTTGCTGTTATACCATAGTGTTGCTTTCTCCAACTTTATCTACAAACTGTAAGGAGAAGAAAAACAGGTGATTAATGAAAGCAGATATAAAAGATATAATAACATTATAAATGTTAGTTTTCAATACCCAGCTTTCCAAGATTTGTGAGAATTTAGGGTGTGACTGACAATGATCAACCCAGTATCACCACCATCTCTGACACATACAGGTATACGTAATTTTTTTCTCAAAGTAGTTTTTACATGACATGTTAATATGTATGAACTCAAGGGTGCAACATGAAAAAATGCAACACAATGAATAAAAAAAACCACTACAACATGAAGTCGACACTGCTAGCTTAACAAAAATTAAAAAAAAAAAACAACAACAAAAAATTGAAATGTCAGCCATTCATGCATTAATGAACTCAACGAAATATTTCAACTGACCATTACTGTGGATCTCTTCTGGGCCTACGTAGTCTTTGAACAAACAGATTTAACTCCATTAAGTTCAATAATCAACAACAGCTACTGTCTAAAAATACTTTAAATGTGTAGTCTGGACATCAGACTGAAAGTGGCAGTGGGGACTCAAAACAGATTTAATGTTGCAAACGTAAATCTCTACTTGTTAAACATGAACTTCAACACACATTACTGTGGACAAGCTATTTACTTTGTTACTTCACCCTAAAGCAGAACAGTTTGGTTTTTACAGCATCCCAGATGGTGATGTAGAGATTGAAACAGAATCCACAATTAGTAGCCATACTGGGAGTTACGTAACCCAACCAAGCTGTCAATTTCTGACGTTTCTTTCTGTCACACTTCGCCCTTGTTACTTAAGCATTTATTCTAAAGGGGTCGTAATGGGTGTCCATTTATGCAAATGTGTGCGGGATTCTTAAGGATACAACTAGTTTACTTCAACTAGAAGTTTTAGTAAATTCCAAAGCCATTCTAAGTGTAACAGCATTACCACCGTATGGACTGGAGATGAACGCAAATGACATCGCTCTCCCACCATCTTTTCTACTGTCAGGAAAAGGTGACAGAGTCAATGACCTGAAAGCTGTTTTGGAAAGTGTTCATGGATTCATTAGAATCTTGAGGCAGATTTCAGTGGGGTTGAAAAGCACAGTATTCTCTCTGGTGAGGTGCCCAGGTTGTCTTGGCTGGGCGGCTCTGCCTCCCAAAGTAACCCGCACCATGGAGGAGGGATCAGGCCGACAGAGGCACTCATTTCCCTAGGGACCAGCCACCCTTTAGCTCTTTCAGAATTCAGTCAGCGCTATGGAACTGCTCTCTAAGCCCATGCCTCAAAAGTTCTGAACAACTTTAGGAAGGTGACAGAGCCTCTGGACTTAACCAACACTTGAGGTGTTTTTGTCTTTAAAGTCCACCTCTCCCAGTTGCTCAGAACAAACACCAAGTACGAAACTCTTGAAAAGATGAGCGTTCCTTTTTTTGGTGATTTTTGAAGGTAGGGTCATGCTCTAGCCCAGGAATTCACTTTGTAGTCTCATGGTGGCCATGAACTCAGGGGGATCCTCCTACCTGTGCCTCCCAAGTGCTGGGATTAAAGTCGTGCACCATCACACCTGGCTGATGGTTCCTTTTAATGTTACATTACTGCTTCCACAATCAGTGGTGCACGAAGGTAAACAATGTCCCTGACCCTCAAAGAACAGCTTAGCATTATCAGGCAGTGACATCAAAGGACAGAGCAGTACCGAGATGGACACAGTGACACAGAACCTCGGCTTTCCAGGGCCGGCAGTGACTGTCGCTGTGATCATATGTCATAATCACTGATCTCATAATGAAAGGCTCATCAAGCAATCATTATCAATTATTCACATTCCTAGAAGTAAAACGCATGGAACACATTCACTGTGGGGGTTTACGAAGAGCACTGCTAAATGCATAATTACTTACTGATCTAATTCCAGGTAGATTTAAGATGGATCCAAGGACAGGTATTCTTCGAATGAAGCCAACAACAACTGGGAAGAAACCCCTGGGAGTCAGAAGAGAAAATTATTTAAATGTTTAACTTTCTACCACCAAGACAAACCACCAGTCTAGGAAAATCGAAGGCTCCAGTGAAAACTGAGCATTTCAGAGATGCCAAACCTAAAGAGTTACGGAGTCACAACACATGTACTTTATTTAGTTATTTAGTTTTTTGGTTTTTCAAGGTAGGGTCTCGCTCTAGCTCAGGCTGACCTTGAATTCACTCTGCAGTCTCAGGCTGGCCTCAAACTCACAGTGATCCTCCTACCTCGGCCTCCGGAGTGCTGAGATTAAAGGTGCGCATGGGGTGGGGAGGGGGGAAGAAAACAGGAGAACGGGTACACCAGGGCCTGTGGCACACACGTGCCACTTTGTGCACCTGGCTTTACGTGCGCTTTAGAGGTGGCTCATCACCAGTCCAGCTGTGCTCTGGCTCAGCTGGCCCAGTGGGACTTCTGATCAGATGACCATCTGCGCCCGTGCAGAAGGAAATGAGCTGCTGAGAGCGCATGTGCAGAAGCCTGCAAACAGCAACAGCTTCCATTCACTGAACCCACTCTACGGCCAACACGTAACCAGCACTGGCAGGATACCAGGCAGATTCACATTGGGCCAGGTTTGTTGGTAAAAACCCACTGATAACTGCATCTGGCCAGTTTCATGAACGGCGTGTAGATGGATCATGCCACGTCTGATTAGAAGAAAAGGAACGGTTTAAGAATGCACAGGAAACCAACTCTTCCTGGGTCTTAACAGGAGGCGTCGATTCTGAGCGTGGTGGTGCTTACCTTGAATCCCAGCACTTCAGCTACTCGGGCGGCTAAGGTAGGGGGACTACTGGGAGTTCAAGGCCAGCCTGGGGCTAGAATGAGCTTCAAGTCAGCCTGAGCTACAATGAGATACCACCTCAAAAAACAACAACAACAACAACAAAAAAAAAACACCACAGATGTACAGTGATGAAATTACTATAGTGCAGAAAACAGGAAGATTCCATTGTGTACTTGTAGAAGGTAAAAATACAAGGACTCCCAGAGCTCTTATTTTGACAGCATAACTCCACATTTTAAAGACAATCACACTCTTTTCTAGTAATACTAAGTTTAAAAGGCTCTTTTTAAAATAGTTGCTTTGTTTTTTAAAACTACTTTATTTATTTTACAGAAAGAGACAAAGAGTCAGATACAGAATGGGCATGGTAGGGCCTCTTGCCACTGCAAATGAATGCCAGACGCATGTGCCACGTTGTGCACCTGGCTTTACATGGGTACTGGGGAACCAAAGCTAGGTTCTTTTTTTTAAAAAAAATTAATTTAATTTATTTGAGAAAGAGGCAGATAGAAAAAGAGTGAGAATGGGCATGCCAGGGACTTCAGCCACTGCAAACGAACTCCAGACACCTGCACCAACTAGTGCATCCGGCTTACGTGGGGTCTGGGGAATCAAACCTGGGTCCTTTGGCTTAGCAAACAAGCACCTGAGCCACTCAGCAATCTCTCTAGACTGAACCTAAGTTCTTAGGCTTTGCAGGCAAGTGCCTTAACTGCAGAGCCATCTTTCCTGCCCTTAAAGATATATTGAGGATTACATGTATTTAGAAAAAGAATGCGAAAGAACCTTGACATAATACCTCAAATCTCTGAGGTACAACAAATACAACAGCCTGAAGCTAGCATTTGGCCTAGAAGGGTCTCTAAGTCACAAAGCCAGTGCTCCTCCACTTCCATCAGGGACGCTACATCTCATCGCCATGGTCTCGGCGTGAACTCTGGCTTTTCTCCTTCAGGTACTCACATCTCCAGGAGAGAAGGAAGCCAGTGAAAGTCCTCGTCCTTCCAGCGGGCAAGCTTTCTGCTCCAGGACAATCTGCCATGGCAGACACGTTCCCTATGCTCTCCTTTAGCCGCTCTCCACCGACGCTCCTGTCCTGCTCTCAACTCCTCCCTCTGTCTTTCGTGTTGCCCCCGCTTCCTGCACCCTAGATGTGGGGCTGCAGCGTTCCCACCCATCTAGGCTGGCAGCCTCCCTCTCACCGGGCTGCCCCACCTTCAGCTTTTCTTTTTAACATGCGCTTATGCCGACTCTAGAACATCCTTCTCAAAAACACCTACCCGGCTGAATGACTGCTAGCTGAAAACCATGGTGTCCCTGCCTCCCTCCTCTAGCCAAGCGCCCCAGCCTATACAACTGGTAAGAGAATAAAGTCATTCAAACAAGTTGGCAGTCTGACCTCAATTTTTCTTCTCCTTCTCCCTGAGAACAACTTCCTTTCATCTACCCCACGCTCCTGCTCCGTGATCGTTCATTCTTTCTGCAACAAGCTGTGAGCTCTCATCACCCTGTCTGCTCTGTCAGTCATTCCTTTACAGGACGGGTTCTTACCCATCTTCTGACACTTCATGCCTCTCTCTGCACGAATTCCTTCCTTAATGACTTGCCTACATGTTTTGAATACCACCTGTAATGGCACTATGTGCTTCTGGTGCTGTTACAGTCTGGTCCAAACGAGGGAAAAAATGTACTCCCTATAGCACATTGGGCATTTACTTTTTGTTTTTTTTTAAAAAATTATTTTTCTTTATTTATTTAAGAGAGAAAGAGAAGTACGCAGAGAGAGGGAAGGAGAGAGAATGGGTACGCCAAGGCCTCCAGCCACTGCAAACAAACTCCAGATGCGTGCACCCCCTTGTGCATCTGGCTTATGTGGGACCCGGGGAATTGAACCTGGGTCCTTTGGCTTTGCAGGCAAACGCCCTAACCCACTAAGCCATTTCTCTGGCCCTTACTTCCTTTTTGTATCTTTCATGGGCCCAGCAAAACAAGGACAAAGGATATGTACATCTTTAACAGATATTAAGATCAAAGATGCTGAAAGGTATGTCCTCTCATGCATACTTTCTGGTTACTCACTGTGGTCGTTTGAACGGATGTACCACAACACATTCAGGAGTTTTATTAAAGCTTCTTGGATTTCTAGCAACCTGGCTGGAGGTGTCACTGGGCAGAGCAGTGTTACTGAGGGAGGATCAGAATTCCAGCCTAAGATGCACAACACCTGGGCTCTGCCTGGGGTTCCCAGAGTGTGGCTGCTTATGCTGCCGCCGGTGGTGTTTCTCTCCCTATGGGCCTGTGAGAGGGGGCCAGCGCCTTCCGCCCTCATGGAACTCCCCCTAGAGTTGTAAGCTTCAGATCAACTCCCTTCCCCCCCACCTGCGTCTGGTCTGGAGGTTCATCCCAAGGGTCGTGACGCTTACTGTGACGCTCAGCAACCAGCATTTGCAAGATAAGGACAGACTCAAAATCTCCAGTGTCTTTGGGTATTGAATTCCTTAACATGTCTGTTCCCTAAATCATTTGCTAACTAGAGGTGATCTATAAAGATCCAATCAAGCAACCTGCTTGTTTGGTTCATAAATATACCAAACACACTAATCTTAAAATAGCAATGAAATGAATTATTCAGCATTGAAAATACCTTACAAAATACTCTTACTTGGGTAGCCATTTACATTTAGTAAACATTTTATAGTTGACTGACCTAAAATTATAATAAAATAGTCAAAAGCCCATTGGAGGAAGCGATCATCTTATGCTACGTAAGGATCTGAGCCCGCGGTGACCACGGGACATGCTGGCTCACTAAGAGGAAGTCAAACGCCGGCCTCACCTGAATAAGAGAAAGAATCCGTAAACTTCGAAGATCATGCCTATCAACGGCCAACCGACAAGGACCACGAGCACGCCGCCCAGGAAAAACCCCGTAGCTTTCATTTTGTGTTTCTGGAAGAAGAATCTGTATGTTCTTTCTAAACCGATGACAAAAGCCAAGCCAGCTACAAACAAGACCTAGGAGAGAGAGAAGAGACGACACAGAAGGGAGTGAAACACGGCACAGCTCCACGTGGTCCTTTGGCTTCTCACGTGGGAGACTGGCTGGAGATCTGCAGTGCGGCCCAAGGAGCGGGGCCGGGAGGGGGGCGGCACCCGAAAGCTGTGGCTGCGGACCCCCCCCCCCACACACTCTCATTCCTCTTCCACCTCGATCACATGGAGAAAGAGGAAAACCGTCGAAAGCTGGGAGGAGCCGGGGAGGCTCAGCACTCAGCTCTTTGCCCAGCTCTGGGCTCAGGCAGGACGACGGCAAGGTCTAGACGGCCCAGGGCACCAGGAGGCGCCACTCAAAGGAATTCTCTTGTGTGGGAACACCGGCCACATGGGCTAGGGGCACACGTATGGGTGCAGAGCCGGACAGCGGCAGCAGAAGTTAGAAGATTCTTGCCTTTCTATTTCCAGAATATCTGGCGGTGGCAGAAGTATCAACACAGGCAGGTATTTGTATGCGTACATTTTATAATCAGTAAGTTATACACTTATAAATGTTTTAGTGGCCATGGATAACACATGATCTACTAAGACCTTTCTGTTTCCATGTTTTATTTTGAAGCATTTCTCTCTCCCATGAACTTCCTTTAGTGACAAATGTTGAGCCTACAAGCTTCCAAATCCCACAGTTGCTCGCGTCAGCATTCATTAACAACCTCGCGATCCTTTATCGTCCCCTATTTCCAATGGGAAGCCTGGCAGCACACAGACTGCAAAGGCCTTTGGACATAACCTGTGACTTTCCTGCCGTTTCTGGATGGTCCTTACTTACTTCCGGACTCTTGTCCACTCTCACACATGGACAGGACACTACACAGTCCACTGAGACACCACATGCGTTTTCTAAGGATGTCCACTAATAACATCAAGATGGATTTTAAAGGCTGAAAAGGTTACTAAAAATCTGTTTATCTATGCAGTTCACTCATGTGTATAGACTCAGATGCTTCCAGTAGAAGTATTTTCATGTATTTACCAATACTGAGCTAAGCAAGTCATCTATGGTTTTGAGAGGGATCTCAATCTGTAGCCCAGTCTGGCCTCAGACTGTGTCCATTCTCCTGCCTTAGCCTCCCACGTACTGGGATGACACGTGCAGGCTATCACGCCTGGCCAAGTCACCTACTTTGAACCCCTTATCTAGAGGCATTAATCTACTGAAAATCACACAACCCTGGCCAGAGTGGAAGTGGAGGTGAGAAACTTCATCAAGCATCTTCATCCTTCCTGATGGAAAGCGGAAGTCCTGCCAGTCTCACAGAGCAGTGAACGGCTTCTCACCAACTCGACCGTGCTAAAGGTCACTGTAGGTTCAAGTGCCTTATATACTTACAACACACGTTAAGACACGCACATGCCCAAAACACCGAGGATGGAGATTAGCATACTCACAGTTACACACTTAGAACAGACATTAACACTCACACACACTCAGAACAGTTCTCGACAGTTACCCACTTAGAACAGAGATTAACACACTCACATTTCCAATGGCCAGTAGTGCTTTGTCAAAGAAGAGAATCATTCCAAAGAACAGGAAAAACACTCCGAATCCCGTCAGTCCCATTCCAATTTCTGCAATGCAACGGACACGGTTAGGGCTGAGAAGCATGAAGTCAAATGGACATCCCCGAGAGCCAGACAGAAACGCTCACCTTGCCTCTCGGTGTCATGAGGAAACACAGCCAAGCACTGCTGGCCACCTTCATAACGTGAGAGTCGAGACACAGACCCAAGAAAGAGCAGCCTGGACCTTACCCTTTGGCCGTGTTTGCTCACCCTCCGTCATCAGAGGAAAGGGCGCAGCTTTCCTTCCACTAGATTTCTCCTTCCACAGCTCATCACTTACAGACACAGTCACTCTCGTTCCTCCCTATCGTTCTTAAAGTTGATGCCATCTTTAACTCATGGGGAGTGTGGCGGTCGGTAAGCACAACGTACTTCATTTGGTTATATACTGCTCCTCACAATAGCAGCAAAAAATATTTTGACAATCATAGTAGCTGTCACTTCAAAGATTAATTTTCAGGTTAGACTTCCCTCCTGCCCCTTCCGTCTTTGTTGGAATGAAGGGCTCACTGTGTTGCCCAGGCTAGCCCTGAACGCCTGGGCTCAAGTAACCTTCCTTCAGCTTCCAGAGCCCGTCAGGACTACAAGTCCATGTCACTACACGTGTCTCACTTCTAACTTCCTGTTTATTCTGAAAATTTATCATCTGCAATTCATCAACTACGAATCTATTTACATGTTTGAGACTAGAGTCCTAAAACGACCTCTCTAAAGTTACAAACAATACGGAATTACTTAATACTATAGGTCTTTTATCTTAACATTTAGAAATTAGCAATTGTTGATCAACTCCTGGAGGCCAGGAACTGTTCTAGGTACTGAACAGACTGGGCATAACGTGTAACTTATGTCCACCCTGCATAAAACAAATTAAGTGTTGAGCTGGGTGTGGTGGCGCACATGCCTTTAATCCCAGCACATGGGAGGCAGAGGTTGGAGGATCGCCATGAGTTTGAGGCCACCATGAGACTACATAGTGAATGCCAGGTCAGCCTGGGCCAGAGTGAGACCCTACCTCGAAAAACCAAAAAAATATTTTTAAAAAAAAACTGTCATGACCTTATCCCGTTAGTTTGCAGTCTTACCTTCCTAAGGTAACAGACATGCTTCTGGCCAGTTGCTACAAAGCAAAATCTCTTATGTCACCTCCTCGATTGTTCTGCTTTTGCTTTTGGAGAACAGTGTAAATTCTCATGGCATCCACAAGTGCATCTGCACGACAGTTCTGGGCCATTATTTAACTTTTTTGCCTCAGCTCCAGAAAGCGCAAATCTAGGCCATAGCTTCATTCAAAAAATCCTTTTTTTTTTTTTTTTTGTTCTTTTGGTTTTTCAAGGTAGGGTCTCACTCTAGCCCAGGCTGACCTGGAATTCACTATGTAGTCTCAGAGTGGCCTTGTAACTGACAGCGATCCTCCTACCTCTGCCTCCCGAGTGCTAAGACTAAAGGCGTGCGCCACCATGACCCCCCTCCCAAATTGGCATGTGTGCATGTATGTGCGCACGTATATGTGCAGATGTACCCCATGAAGAGGAAGAGAACATCAGGTGTTCTCCTCTGACACTCTTCTCCGTTGGTTCCTTGAGATGGGGAGAGGGCAGTCTCTCTCTGACCCTGGAGTTGCAGGTTTTAGTCAGTCTAACTGGCTAGTGACACTCAGCAATGTCTGGATTCTGCCCCACCCCCGCTCCCCAGGACTGGAGTGACAGGGCGTGCTTTGCCATGCCCAGCTGTTTATATGGGTGCCGGGGATTGAACTCAGGCCCTCATGTCTCATATGGCAAGTGCTCTTACTTGCTGAGCCATCTCCCAGTCCCTCCCACAACAAAACCCTTATAATCCCACATAAAATGTTCTGATGAGGTGAAACTGTGTATCACCTGTATATTTTTCATCTCTCTCAAATTCCTGAGATTATCTTCCATTAACTGTCCTTTGTTTCCAAAGTTAGTCTAAAAGAATTTACATACCCGGCTATA
Source organism: Dipus sagitta (assembly GCA_036346955.1). Lineage (NCBI taxonomy): Eukaryota > Metazoa > Chordata > Mammalia > Rodentia > Dipodidae > Dipus > Dipus sagitta. The sequence goes on along the minus strand of CM070789.1, from coordinate 4,715,827 downwards.
AATATAGCAGTACTATTAAATCCATTCCACAGATAAAAATTCCAATGAAATTTTGAAGCTAGTACTTTCATGCTTAAAGGTCTTAAGACAATTTATCACAATAATTTAGTTAGCTGTGGTGGCGCACACCTTTAATCCCAGTACTGGGAAGACGGAGGTAGGAGGATGGCTGTGAGTTTGAGGCCAGCCTGGGGATACAGAGTGAATTCCAGGTCAGCATGGGTTAGACTGAGACCCTTCCTTGAAAAAACCAATAATAATAATAACTATTCAGAAGTCAGACAAAACGTCTTGGTGGAACATATGGATGAGGGAGCAAGTAAAATTCTATTACATAACTAGTGAAGAATTAATCCTAAGAGCTGAGTTACTTGAATATAACTAATCTCTATTTTCAAATTACCTAAACTACATAAAAGTCTCAGATTTTTGCTCATCAAATAGAAATTACATGGACTTATGATTACTATGCATTGAGAGTTTCCCATTAATTCGGCATTATAAGGTGTTTTACTGCTTGATGCACCAAACTCCTGCAATGTATATAGAATTATAACATTTTGGAGACAGGAGAAACTGAAGTTTAGGGAGTCATTTTAATTAAATGCCAAAAGTAAAATTCCTGGTTAAGTATTTAAACCAGGCTAATCTGAACCTAAAGCCCGTGTGTTATAATCGTTATAAAATGTTTTACACACAGGCTGAAAGTATGTCTGGTTACATGACTCAGGGGCCTGGAACACACTGAGCTGCCGGGGAAAGCATATGGAGTCCTTCATCTTCATCAACCAAGTAGGCAGCAGAACTACTACACACTGGCTGTAGCGAAATGGGATGTGGGGGCGCGCCACACAAAGCAGTCCTCCTTTAACAAGACCGTGAGTTCCACAAGGGCAATGGCTCCAGCTTTCCCCGTGGGGAGCCAAGGACCCAGAGAGGTGAAGTCATTGCTCCTGACCTATAAGCTCCACAGAAACGTGTGGGGGGGAGGTGGTGATGTGAAATCAGGCTAGCATTCTGATCCAGACCTGTCACTTCACAGCCAACAGCCCTGCATTCAACCACAACATTCACTCCTATACTGTGTAGGAGGACACGGCTGCCTGTAACATCTGCACCAGAAGTGGCCTTGGCATGATGTTGCCAAGCGTCCTTTAATCTCAATGGGCCACAAGACTCAAAATAGCCCAACTATGCGCTTTTCTCATCTTCGTTCCGTCATCTCTACCCCTATCCATCCATCCATGTCCTGACTCACAAAAGACTTAAACAGAGCTGCCTTCATCACGCCAAGATCGTTCTCAGTACATGTATCTTCTCTTATAGAACACTATTTAAATACCTTCATTCTTTCTGCCTGTAAAAAAGATGAAGTCATCTAACATTAAAAAGCCACTGAAGAAATTTTATGAGGAACGACAAGTCCAATGCAACCATTGTTAACATTTTGGTAACTTACAATTGGTTGAAAGATATACTGTCTTCCCTGTTATGCCCTTCAAAAATCAGAAGTCATGAACAAAGAATTCAACTGGATGTCAGCTGCAGTGAACAAGTCAACTGAACCCCACAGCGGAATTCTATTTAATGGAAGTCAAGTGGTGACTTAGATGTAACATGGGAACAGTCCCTATTTCATGGCCCAGAAGAAATCCTGGTTTTTCTCTTTGTCTTCCCCGTGGACAGAGTGCGACTGCATAAGTCCTTAGGACAACCATGCACTGCCACCTGCTCTACTCTGACCAGTATCTGGTCACACAAGAACTGACATTCCTGAATAATCTTGACACACCTCCTGAAGGCCCAATCCTTGCAGTAAGAACAGACAGCCTGAAACTCACTCATCGTTTCTGTTTCACTCCCTTGTCATACCTAAGACATTTGGTAAGAGAATATGATGGAGTAAGAGTTCATCTTCCCAACCAACCTCATGGTGAGGAGAAAGCTTGTCTTCCTGAGGGCCCTCCCCGCTGCAGTGTCTTTGATTTGTGGGAAGATGTAAATCACTCCTTCATCTCTAAGCATGGGACCATTCACACACATACACACATACTTTTAAAAAAATATTTTTATTTATTTGAGAAACAGAAAGAGGCAGAGAGAAAGAATGGGTGTGCCAAGGTCTCCAGCTGCTGCAAATGAACTCCAGATGCGTGTACCACCTTGTGCATCTGGCTTATGTGGGTCCTGGGGATTCAAACCTGGGTCCTCTGGCTTTGCAGGCAAGTACCTTAACTGCTAAGCCACCTTTCCAGCCCTTGTTTTGTTTTTTAGAGGTAGGGTCTCACTCTAACTCAGGCTGACCTGGAATTCACTCTGTAGTCTCAGGGTGACCTTGAACTCACAGCGATTCTCCTACCTCTGCCTCCTGAGTGTTGGGATTGCGCCACCATGTCAGGCTACATTTCAATTTTTGCCTATGGTATTACAGACTCATAGAATCCCAAGATCTTAAAGTTTTTATCCTTTTTTTGAGTTTACTCATTTACTTTTTTTGTTTGTTTTCTGAGGTGAGGTCTTATTCTAGCCCAGGTTGACCTGGATGGAAGTCACTCATGGTGGCCTTGAACTCATGGCAATCCTCCTACCTCTGCCTCCTGGGATTAAAAGTGTATGCCAACACGGCTGGCTATTTACTTATTTTTTTGAGTCAGGGTCTCATTCAAGCCCAGGCTGACCTGAAACTCTGTAGTCTCAGGCTGGCCTTGAATTCATAGCCATCCTCCTACCTCTGCCTCCTGAGTGCTGAGTCTAAAGGCGAGGGCCACCATGCCCAGATGCTAGGTCTTTTCAGATGTTTGAATACATAGAAAAGAACAAAAGTTTTGAGTCAGCAGCCCGGGGTATGTCTTATTTCTGTCATTTTTCATACAACAATGTACTGAGTTTCTCTCATGTCACAACTCAAAACGGGAATGCTCCTCTTTGCTTCCCAAAGCTCCTATAAGACTTAAACTGAACAATATACATCAAAGCACGAGGTAAAATGGAAGAAAACACCTTTGTGCAATCACTAGCAATTGCAGTGTAGAAAAAGTATGGAGCTAAGCTTTTTAAAGCTTTATTATTTTTATCCGATCAGAACTGAATTGAGGCTGATGGACCTAAATGGGCAACTTTCTTTGAGCACCTGGCCCCAAGGTCCAGATTTAACGCAAACTCAGGCGGAAGGTGGACATGATTGGGCTGCTGCTAGCGCTTGCATAGATCTCAGAACTCCCATTCAAATTTCCTGTGGCTTGAGTTTAAATCTTCAGACTCTACAGCATTTTAAACTAAGTTCTAGTTTCATCCTAGTGGACTGTCCACATTACAGATCTTGAAAAGTTAACTAGAGTTGGAAAGGAAAGGCATGGTAGACAAGAGAAATATATGTGATAACTATAAAAACAAGGAAAGTGAGTTTGGGCAGATATATAAATACAAGTTATTAGTATACATAAAAAGGGACAGAAAAGTGGCAATGTTATGATCTGGCGGGCTTTTGCCAAGTTGGTGCAGTGTTTGCCTAGCATGCCCAGGGCTCTGGGTTCCAGCCTCAGCTGTACAAAAGAAAAAAAAAAATCACAATGCTAATCTCAGTGATGCGAGAAGCACACAGACCTGTGGTCAGTAGAGGGGATGATAAAAACACCAAAATAAACCACACTACATGGCACACAATTCTAACTGAAGTTATCCTAACTGCAGAGCCAGGCACAGTGGCTCATGATATCATCTCAGCATTTAAGAGGCAGGGGAACTGGCAACAAATTAGAGGCCAGCCTAGGCGACATAAGGGAGTTTGAATCTAACCAGAGTCACAGAATGAATGAAACCCTGACACAGAAAACAAACAAGACAAGCAACAGCAATAAGAAACTAGCAAAACAATCTTGTATCTGTACACAAAGTGTTTTTTTTTTCTTTTTGTTTGTTTGCTTGCTGTTGTTTTTGGAAAAAAAAAATTCAGAGTTGAAACTTTTCTTAACAGGCATTAGAAAAGCGAAGTACTTGCATGGGAACTCTTGGAAGGTTGCTTCCCAGTCGTGGCTGAAGGCAAAAAAAAAAAAAAAAAAAAAAATTCAAAATATTTTGCAAACCCGAACCACCCACGGGAAGGAACTGACGTTCCCCACAGCCCCTGCACCTGAGACACCCTCAGCAGATGCGGGGAGTACCCCACCTACCAGGACCCTATGTGCAAGGTCCCACATATGCAAGGTCTCCCTCGTGTGCAAGGTTCCCCCCATGTGCAAGGTCCCTCCCATGTGCAAGGTCCCCCGTGTGCAAGATTCCCCCCATGTGCAAGGTCCCCCAAGGCAGAGCCCGGCCCGCCCACCAAACTTTCTCGAGGCTCTTCTTCGGAACAAAGAACCGAGCTTGCAGCGCGGGAGGGCGGCCCCGCCGGTGGGTGCTCCTCGGTCGGGGGGAAGCCCGGGTCCCCTCCCAGGACGGCCTGCGGGTCCCCCGGGCGCTCGCTCCGTGCGGCTGGCAGGCCGCCGGGCTCCATTCATTGACCCACGGACACCCGCGGGCGGGCGGGCGCGCCCCAAGCCGGAGCCCGGGAAGGGCGGGCTTCTCCCCGCCGTACCCCGCCCGCGGGCCCCGGGTCGGAACTTACTCTGGGTGTCGGTGAGCGAGATCATGATGACGGTCCCTCTGCGAAGCCCAGGAGACAAGCTCGGTCGCTATCGGAGACGCCGGGGAGGGAGCAGCCCGAGCAACCAGCCGCCACGTCTTCCGGAAACACGCAGCCGCCGCCACCCGGGCTGCAAGGTCACTTCCTATTGGCTCCGGCCGCCCCCCGTCTCAGCCAATGGCGCGCGGCCTTGGTTCGGTGACGCGACCCGTAGGCCACACCTTTAGCCAATCAGAGAAGGAGCTCGTCGCTGATTGGTTGAACGGACCGACCCGGAAGGGTGGCTGCTCCGGGGCCGGGTGGCGGGAAGGTTTTACTGGCGATCGGCTGGCTGAGAGGTGCGTAGTGGGGCGAGGTCGCGGCGTGGCGTGGGGAGGGAGACCCCCCCCATCTTCTCCCCCACAGGGTGGGCATCGCGGGGTGATGCCCGCCGGCGCCCCGAGCGCTCCAGCCATCTTCTTTCCTGCCTCCCCCGGGCGACGCCGGCCTTCTCCATCACTCCGCTGAGGTCGCGGGCGGGCCTCTGGGCGTTGGTCCCTGCTGGGATCCGGGATCTCTGTTCTCCAGGGGCTCCTTCCAGACTTTTCCATCCGGGCTGGGCAGCCGGAGCCCGCTTGTCAGCAGTCACTGTTCCCGGGCCTGCAGCTCCCATCCTCTGCCTGACAGCACACGCACACGGGGCGTTGCTAATGCGGCGTGGAGGGGGTGTGTGTCTGTGGCATTTCTTTCCACGTTGGTGACCGCTTGTCACAACGTAAGTGTGTCCCTGTGGGTACCTACCTTAGACTTCTGAGTGACAGACCCGCTGACACCTTGTTAGTTAAATATTTTTTTTTTGTTTATCTATATATTGTTTTTAAACTATTTAAGAGCAAGAAAGAAAGCGCGGGCCAGCAAGCATGCACCAAGGCCTCCAAACACTGCAAGCAAACTTCAGAAGCATGCACCACCTTGTGCACTTTGTTCATGTGGGTCCTGGGGAATTGAACCTGGGTCCTTTGGCTTTGCAGGCAAATGACTTAACCGCTAAGCCGTCTCTCCGTCCCTCCTGCATACTTTTTATATTGAGATGTTTTGCTAGAAAATTACTTAGTCTGGGGGCATGAACAGGTTTTGACAACGTAATCAATTACGCCTTGTAAAATAGGGGTAAGATTGGACATAGATCATATCCTTTGGAGAGAGAACTGCGGTCGGGCTCTATAAATCTAAATGCACTATGTATGCACAGCCCTTTGCAAGGGTGTTAGGACGCAGAGGTCAAGACTTAACCCCCCCCCCCCCCACATCCTGTTAGAGAACCTCATAATCTACAGAAGGTAGATTGAGTGAGACGGGAATGTTTACATACAGAAAGAAAGCAAAGTAATTGACCTACACTCCTCTAATTGTCTTAGTGATATGGCCATTCCATACTATTTTAGCAAGACAAAGACAGCCTATCCTTCCAGCCCTGTGGCTTCAGGTTTCTAGCAGGAGGGTGGATAGAGGTCTAATTTAGTAACCAAGCTTGTCTGAGTGAGGTCAGAGTACTTCGGAAGTCAACGGTTTAAGAAAGGGTCTGTCTGCTACTGAGTTGAGCAATTTAGACTTCTTAGTCTCATTCATGTCACTCAGACATAGGTTTGCTAAAGTTTTTCTCATTAAATATATATATGTTTCACTCCAGCTCAGGCTGACCTGGAATTCACTATGTAGTCTCAGGGTGGCCTCGAACTCAAGACGATCCTCCCACCTCTGCCTCCTTAGTGCTGGGAATAAAGGTGTGCGCCACCACAACCCGGCTTACTCATTAAAGTTTGATACAAGTCATGTTTTCCCCATCTCCAGCCTGTTCTGATTCTTGCTCTGGGCCAATAGAATACTGTTTGTAGCAAGTGCCTAATAAGATGCTCAATGATTATGTATTTTTGCTTAATCTGCGACATTTGAATGTATTCAGCTTGCTGATAGGATGAGTTCTGTCACTCCAGATTAAAAAAAAAAAGTTGTTATTGGCAACTTCTATACATACAGACAATATACTGTGATCATAGTAACCCCCCTCCCCCAAGTCTCCCTCTCTACAGAATCTCTACTTTCTGACAAGTCTCTCTTCTGTTTTGATGTCATCATTTTTCCCCCTCCTTGTCCAGGTCTTGTTGCTGTTATTAAGGTAGAGAAAATGGCTTAGGGAAATAGGAAATAGCAATTTTTGCTAAGGTTTCACATGATCTTAGCGATAGTATTGTTTAATATTTGCTCTTTTAAAAAAATTTTTCATTTTTATTTATTTATTTGCAAGCAGAGAGAGAAAAGAGAGAGAGAATGGACACGCCATGGCCTCCAGCCACTGCAAATGAATTCCAGACGCATGTGCCCCTTGTGCATCTGGCTTACGTGGGTCCTGGGGAATCCAACTTAGGTCCTTAGGCATCACAGGCATATGCCTTAACCGCTAAGCCATCTGTCCAGCCCTATTTGCTCTTTTTCCTTCCCTATAATGCTTTGTATCTGTAGGATGTTTGAAAATTGTTGTTGGTGTTTTATTTGCCACATACATGCTTATGTGACTTTGGACAATTCACAATCTGGAGGATTAAAAAAAAAAAAACAACTGGTCTGGAGAGATGGCATAACGGTTAAGGCACTTGCCTTCAAAGCCAAAGGACCCACGTAATCCAGATGCACAAGGTGGTACATGTGTCTGGAGTTTGTTTGCAGTGGCTGGAGGCCCTGGTGTGCCCATTCTCTGTCTCTCAGATAAGTAAATAAACAAAAACTGTTGTGGGGAGAACCATGCTGTTCCTTTTGAAATGTCATTGCTATGTACTATTTCCTTTCTAACCTCTTGTGCTTAATAGTGACAGATTGTCATTAAACATTTTTGGTAATACAGGTTTTGCTTATTTCTTTGTATTTGTAGTGCTGAGAGAAAACTTACGAGCCTGTGCATGCTAAACTGGCCCTTTATCAACCACATTTGCTCTTTCATTTTTAGAAAGAAATTTGGATCTCCAAGTCTGTTAGAATGGCATCTGTTTCAGGTTAGTTGAAATTACTGTCTTTAGTTCACTCACTCTGGTTTTGAATTGTGTGTTGATTAATAACAGTGCTGCCTAACCTGGACCCTGGTCAGCATTCTTTTTGTATTTCATATGTTATTATTATTTTTAAAAATATTTTATTTTTATTTATTTGACAGAGAAAGAGGGAGAGAGAGAGAGAGAATGGGTGTGCCAGGGCCTCCAGCCACTTAGACAAACTCGAGATGCGTGCACCCCCTTGTGCATCTGGATAACGTTAGTCCTGAGGAATTGAACCTGGGTCCTTTGGCTTTGCAGGCAAATGCCTTAACCGCTCAGCCATCCCTCCAGCCTGATTTCATCTATTACTTTACTTAAGACTTCAGGCTCTACTGATGAGGTATAATTGAAAAAGCACCATAGGGCTGGCTTAGCAGTTGAGGTGATTAACCTCTAGGCTGGATTCCCTAGTCCCCATGTAAAGCCATATACACAAGGTGGCTCATGCATTGGCAGTGGCTGGAGGCTCCGATACTCCCATCTTCTGTTTCTGTCTCTCAAATGAATAAAGGATATCAAACTCCAGGCATGCGTGGTACCTTGTGTGCATGTGTAACCTTGTGCGTCTGGCTTATGTGGGTCCTGGGGAGTCAGACCTGGGTCCTTAGGCTTCACAGGCAAGTGCCTTAACCGCTAAGTCATCTCTCCAGCTCAAGAAAATATTTAAAAAAATCAAATAAAATAATAAAAAGCAACATAGTGAAATAGATCTTTAGAAAGCCATGTCCTTTTCAAATAAACTTAGCTTGTATTATTCTACCCTCGGGTATCGCAGTAATGGTGAGTGTAGAGAGGACCACTGTTGTTTCGCTTCCGTCTTCCAAGCCTGCAGCAGAGCTCTCTTGTGTGACTGTTACCCGGAACTGTGCAGGGAAGGGAATTCTGGGAAACGTAGCTCTGGCCTGGCTAAGTTAGCACAACTCAGAACTCTGCCTTGTCCACTTGGCGTCTGTCATGTTTGACTTCCACATCAGGACAGTGATGTAATCAGGCTTCTGACATGATGTAAGTGCCCTTTGTACAGCCACATGCACCCCGATCCTCTCCCCAAAGAGCGCAGGCCGTGTGCTCATCGTTGAGCGATTTTCATTCCTCGTTGCTGAGTCACATCCTCCATGGAAATTGAGGAACTTCAAGCGGAGACATACAACCTTAGCTACCATTCATTCACACATGTTACCAGACGCTTGGCAACCAGGGGAGGGGCAGAAGAGAAACAAAAGCCACACCCTTGGAATATTAGGAAATTAGCAAAGTAAGGGAGGAAAACTGCACGCTACAGATCCTGTTTCTCAGTCAGTCCCGCGGTCACAGCTGACGGTTCATAACTGCCTTTTCTTTCTGCCCCACTCAGTGTGGGCTGCTGAGCGGGCACCCGAGCTGGCCACGCGTTCCTTCTGGGTGAGCACTTCACTGAGCAGTGTGCTTCTCAAAATGAGTTATTGCAACGTTCTAGTAACTTCGTCCCAGGATGCCGGAGTCCTGAGAGGTGCGCTAGAGGGTCTGCCCCAGTCACATGCCTCACCTCTGTGGTGGGTTAGCAGTCCACTTTCCCTCGGTAGTCAGTGTCACTGCCAGCCAGGACAGCCACCTAGAGGTCTGGTTTCCCTTCTCGTGTCTCTGTAATGTGGGGCTTGTGAAGAGGGCTGGAGGTGCTGCTCTGAGGTCCACAGCATCAGGCGCCCCTGGTTGTTAATTAGAACCTGTGTGCAGTGTATAAATGTATATATTTGGGGGGGGCCCATTCACAAGGAACACAAATATCTTCACACTCGGCCCATCCAGAGAAGTTTCTCCACGCACCTCGCCTCGAGACCTCACCACCACTTTTCTTGTATTCGTCCTGCCCTGGGTCAGTATGAACCCGTGCCTCTGCAAAGATAAACAACCACGTGTGCCGCTTGAAGAGCTGAAACTGCAATTTTCTTTCCATACTGTTCTCCAGAGTTCCATGGAGAACTTCTGTGCCGTTTCCACATAGTATTAGTCTCTCATGGGGAAGGTTCTGTCACTTAGACCTGCGGCTTTTCCCTCCTTGGCTTAGCAATAAGAAGCTAGTACGGGACCCCCTCCCCATGAGGCTGTAGGTTATAAGGGACCCCATGTGAGGTTGAATGTTATAAGGGACCCCCCCATGTGGTCATAGGTTATAAGGGATTCCCCCATGTGGTCATAGATTATAAGGGTCCCCCCATGAGTCACAGGTTGTAAGGGACCCCACATGAGACCGTAGGTTCAGACAGGCAGGAAGTCAGAGTGGTACGGGTTTGGCAGGCGAGTGTGTGCGCTCCGCCCTTGCCTCCTTAGAGCCGGGTGTCTGCACTTGTGCGTTGTACACGTCTTTATATTCATGGAGGTGGGCCTTGTTGCTTGATAGGTTCATGATAGCACAGGCCACAGAGGAACTTAGTCTTGTTTGTTTTTTCGAGGTAGGGTCTTGGTCTGTAGCCTCGGCTGACCTGGAATTAGTCTCAGGGTGATTGAACTCACAGCGATCTACCTGCCTCTGCCTCCCAAGTGCTGGGATTAAAGGTGTGTGCCACCACACCTAGCTCTTAATTTCTTTTAAAATAAAGCTTATTTTATTAGAGAGGGGTGTGTGTGTGTGTGTGTGTGTGTGTGTGTATGTGTATGGGTGTCTGTAGCAGACAGCTTTAAGTTCGCTGAGATGAAATTCCAGACCAGGCACAGTTATGGAGGAAGGGATTTATTGAAGCTTACAGATCCAGGGGAAGTTCCATAATGGCAGAAGAAACTGGCCTGCCTTCACAGGCCCAAACAGAGAGTGAGAGAAGCACAAGCCTAAAGGTCAAAAGCCACAGCACACTTCAGGAACTCCAGCTAGGCACACTTTGCATATCTTTTGATTGAAATCTCAAACCCACCACCACACCTTAAGATCCACACAATGGCATTGCCTCCAGCCAGATGGCTAGAGATGCAAACTACAAACAAATAAACAACTGAATATATTGGGGGCCATCTATTCTATTCAAACCACCACAGTGTCCCAGAGTCTCTTGCAGCTGTAAATAAACTCCAGGTACCACTTTGTACATTTGGGTTTATGTGGGCAATTGAACCCAGGCCAGCAGGCTTCGCAAGCACCTTTAAACTGCTGAGCCATCTCCACAGCCCTAACTTAGACTCTTGTAAGAACCAGGAGCACGCCACAGTTGTTTTTCAAAAGGAAGGTAATAGCTCTCTGTAGAGGGTGGTACGATGGCCAGGTATAGTGGCACATGTCTGGAGTCCCAGCATTCAGGAGGCCGAGGCAGGAGGATTGTAAGTTCAAGGCCAACCTGAGCAATTCAGTCTCCCTTAGTAGTCTCAAAACAAAAAAGAGGGCCTGGGCAGTAGGCCAGTGACAAAATGCCTGCCTAGCGTGCATGAGGCCCTGGGTTCAAACCTCAGTAGCAGAAGATAAAGTAACGGTAGTAACTGTAGGACCGGAACCGCCTTTACGGGAGGCGGGAGCAGGCTCGGCAGCTGTCGCCGCCAGCAGTGCCAACAGGTTGGGAGGCGGATGTGAAGTGGGGGGGGGGGGGCGAGCTGGAGCTTGCAAGGATGAGCTGGAACTCGGGACAACACGGAGCCCCTCCCCCCCCCCCCGGCTGCCCCTGGGGCTTGCCCCAGAGTGTCACGTGTCATCAGGCCCCGGCTCTGACTTCCAGGATGCCCTGTTGACAAGCTGATGCTTCTCCCACAACCCGAACCACAATTCCGAGACGACAGGGAGGTGACAGGTCACTTCCTGCCCAAGAAAGAGGCACTAGAGAGGCTCAGAGGTGAGCCATCATCTCACCTGGTCATGAGCCAGCCTTTCCCAACGGGACCCTCACTGCGGCGTGACCTCCATCTCTCACATCTCATGCGGGCAAGGGGAGTCCTGGTCACACACTGCAAGGCCACCATCGTTTCTGGATCCGTGTCACAAACATTTCTTCTCACGATGTACACTGGTTAGTGCAGTTAGACATGGTAACATTAATCTTCGACATCTATTTAGCTACCACCGGTAGGGTATCCACAAAAAACCTTCACTTTGACTTTAATACTTGCGGCCATACATTGAGGCTTCTTTATAAAGTTACCGCAGGATGTGATGCCAACTCCAGCAACTTTTTTTTTTTTTCCTTTTGGTTTTTCAACGTAGAGTCTCACTCTAGCCCAGGCTGACCTGGAATTCACTATGTATTCTCCGGGTGGCCTCGAACTCACAGTGATCCTCCTACCTCTGCCTTCCGAGTGCTGGGATTAAAGTCGTGCGCCACCCACCACGCCTGGCCCAGCAGCATTCTTGATTTCTTGTTTTACTTGTTACAGCATCATGTTTGTAATTAAGTCTCTCATGCCATCACATCAGCCCAAGTGTGTAATAATTCATGGACTCATAGCTCAGTCATTAGTTAACTTCCTCCTGCTCGTAGTCTGGCCACTTGCGTTAAGTGACATAGGAGAGACTGTTGGACACCTTCTCTGTATCATAGTAAGAAGAAATATCATTTATTAAATGTTTACCTGCTGCAGTCAGGTTTGCATTGCTGGCAGAAGTCATTCGACCAAGAGCAGCTTTTGGACAAAAGGGGTTTATTTTGTCTTAGAGACTTGAGGGGAAGCTCCACGATGGCAGGGAAAATGATGGCATGAGCAGAGGGTGGACATCACCCCCTGGCCCACATAAGGTGGACAACAGCAACAGGAGAGTGTGCCAAACACTGGCAAGGGGACACTGGCTATAACACCCATAAGCCCGCCCCCAACAATACACTGCCTCCAGGAGGCGTTAATTCCCAAATCTCCATCAGCCGGGAACCTAGCATTCAGAACGCCTACGCTTATGGGGAACACTTGAATCTAACCTTACCACACCTGTATATCAGACATTTTACCTAGAACTTCATGTTATCTCACTAAATTTTCTCCAATAGTACTGTGAGAGTTAGTTAGGCATTGTCCTTTCCGCAGGTAAGTGTGTCACTCAGCAGGTAAGGGGAGGGCCCGAGATTGAACTCAGGTCGGTGTGACTCCCAAACCATGCTCGAGACCTGTCTGCTGTGTGCTTCGAGTCAGTCTGTAACTTGGATCGCAAGGGGCGTCTGGAAATCCTAACGCAGTTAACTGCTTGTCACCGTGCCCTCACCCCACAGCTCTCACGGAGGAACTGGATTCGGTCACCAGCGAGCTGCACGCGATAGACATCCAGCTTCAGGAGCTGACGGAAAGGCAGCAAGAGCTTCTTCAGAAAAAAGCCGTCCTGACCAAGAAAATCAGGCAGTGCCTAGAGGATTCGGATGCCGGGGCCAGTAGTGATGGCGACGCTTCGCCTGCTGCGTGGGATAAGGAAGGTTTGCTTTCTCTCTCTCTCTCTCTCTCCCTAGTTTTGCTTCTCCTCATTTCTTTCTTTTTCTTCTTTTTGTTTTTGGTTTTCTGAGGAAGGGTCTCACCGTAGCCCAGGCTGACCTGGAATTCACTATGGAGTCTCAGGGTGGCCTCGAACTCACGGCGGTCCTCCTACCTCTGCCTCCCGAGTGCTGGGATTAAAGACATGCACCACCATGCCCGGCCTCTCCTCATTTCTTTAAACCAGCATCGCATCACTGTGCAGATCGTTGTGTCCAACCAGTGAACGTGGCCGTTGGGCAGCATGAGAACTCGAGGACACACCCTTCTTCACCCATGTCCTGTGATCGTCTTAAGTTACCCCGGCTGTAGTTTTCCCACAAGTGATTGTGGTAACATTGGTCAGTGCCTGGAAAGTTGGATGCCAGCTAAATTTTCTAAGCTTCAGCAAAAGGAAGAAAGAGTCGGGCATGGTGGTGCACGCCTTTAATCCCAGCACTCGGGAGGCAGAGGTAGGAGGATCGCCATGAGTTCGAGGCCACCCTGAGACTCCATAGTGAATTCCAGGTCAGCCTGGGCTAGAGTGAGACCCTACCTTGAGGGAAAAAAAAGGAAGGAAGAAAGAAAAGAAGGGAGGGAGGGTGGGCTAGGAATCAGAAAGGCAGAAGGGAAGGATTCTAGTATGTTTACTTGCAACAGTGAACAAAGCAGTCTTAAATTTAAATTCCTGGGTCTGCATTGCAGTGTTCATGTGTTTTAGTAGAATGGTATAAGAAATTAAAGTTATAGTAAAATGTTAGAAGGAATTACAGTTATAGGAGAATGCTCAAGGAATTACAATGATGTTTGTTTTCCATTGCTGACTTCTCAAGTAGGATATTTACACACAGAACTCTAGATGATTGTTAATTTTATTCATATTTGAGTTTTCAGGATGCTGAATCCTCTAATTAGTGTTCCAAGCTGTTTGTCAATAGCTGATTGGATATTTTCTTCTTTGGTATTGTGTAATTCTCAAGTTAGCAAATGTTTACTTTTCTTTCAGATGTATTAACCAGATATTAATTAATTTTTTGTGAGGTACACTAACCTCAAAGTGATGAGTATAATGTAGTTCAAAAGTATATCCTTGTATTTTTTGCATATTCTGACATGCTTCTATATTCTGACATATACTTGCATATTCCAACATCCTTTCATGAAGAAAGCAGCCATTTCTGTTTCTTCTCTTTTCATAATCCTGATCATTCTAGTTAGCTCATTTTTCCTCTTTCTAGATTTTCCATGGTCTGGAAAAGTCAAAGATGTTCTGCAAAATGTCTTTAAACTGCAGAAGTTCAGAGCACTTCAGCTCGAAACTATTAACGTAACGATGGCTGGCAAGGAGATATTTCTTGTGATGCCCACGGGAGGTGGGAAGAGCTTATGTTACCAGTTGCCAGCACTGTGCTCAGATGGTATGTATTAAGAGTGGATTTTATTTATTTTTAATAATTGATTTATCTGTGGTGTGTCCATACACACATGGTTATTTACTTATTTGTATGTATGTGTGCGTGTGTGCTGCAAATACTGCCGATAAATGTCAGACACTTGTGTCACTTTTTGTGTCTGGCTTACATGGGTGGTAGTAGGCTTTATAAGCAAACAACTTTTAACTGCTGGGCCACCTTCCAGCCCCAAGCATTGATTTTAGGTTGAAGTGATTAGAAATAATTTCTAATTATAAAAGTCAAGTGCACTTTAAAAATTACTTATGTATGTCAGTAGAGGTTGTTCTCTGAAGGAGGTTATACTGGAGAAAACTTACGTGGGGGTGGAGAGAGAGATGTGATGGATTCAGTTTGGTGCATATAAGACATCAGTCAGGTGGCAGTGTCTTTGAGTGTAGTGAGTGGAGGCTGTTAGTGTGGAGATGCCCCGGGAGTCACAGGAGGGAACTGAGTCATCCAGGTGTCTTGAGATGAGAAAGGGACATGGACGAAGAGTCTGTAGGGAAGGCTGTGGGATAGCCAAGAGTCGGAGGACCATCAGCAGAGTGGACACAGGCTATTAGCCTAGGAGGGAGAGGGGTGTTTGAAGGAGGGAGTGGCCACTCGACTGTGGGCAAAAAGTGAAGTGAAATCAAATCAGGATGTAAAAGTTCCATCCTGTTCAGTGAAGAGGAGGAATCTTGGCCTTGGAGAACATTTCAGGGAGAAAGGTGGGTGGGAACCAAACAGCAAGGGTTTGGAAGTGAGTGGGAATTGAGGAAGTGTAGCTACGGGCACTGTGCAGGAAAGAAAAGAAAGCCTTAAGTAGGTTTTATCTTAGTCTCTTTGATCTGCTCTAACGAAACACCTCAGGATGAGTAATTTATAAGTAACAAGCTTATTGCTGTTGGAGGTTGCAGCATGAAGGTCAAGTTGAAGGTCAAGATTCATTGAGAGGAGCAGGCCAACCCCTTCCTCCTCTTTTTATAAGGCACCGCTCCCAGTGTTGTGCCCTCTGGGGCTGATCACTTCTCCGAAGCCTATGCTTCTCACACCTTCGCACTGGGCACTGGCTGCCAATCTGAGAAACTGTGGGAGGGACACTGATACTCAGACCGTAGCAGGTGCCTAGGATCTCTGGATGGTGAGAGACTTGACCGTGTCTGAATGGAATAAAGGTGCCAGCCCCGAGGAGGGCGATGGAAGGAGAGCAGGGAGAGTAACTGGGAGGACAGATCCCTGGTGCCATGCTTTGAATATTGAAATCAGTCTCTCTTTTGCCAGGTGCTATTGTAAGAACACATTGCATATAAATATAAATATAAATATAAATATAAGTATAAATATAAATATAAATATAAATATAAATATAAATCGAAGATTTTAACAGTGCAGAATGGCTCACAACAGTAAGCAGTTTCAGTTCTAAGAGAGGGTGGCCCATTCTGATTAGAAGGATAAACGTCAAAGCACATTTTGTTTTTCTCTTCTAGGTTTTACACTTGTGATTTGCCCGCTGATTTCTCTAATGGAAGACCAGCTCATGGTTTTAAAGCAGTTAGGAATCTCAGCCACCATGTTAAATGCTTCTAGTTCCAAGGTAGGCCCCTGTGTTTTTGGTTTTTCAAATTCCAACTGCTCACTGAAATTTTCTCAGCTGCAGCCATGATGCCTGTAACATAAACTGTTAACTGTTTCTGTCAGGTCTGGCCACTTTCTATTTTTGTATGTCCCATCAATTAAGAATGGCTCTTATAAAGGAGAAGAATGAAACTACCAGTAGTTAGTGAAATGTGAAATTATAGAAGATTCCAGTGCGTAAACCATCAGAAGGCAGCACGCTCACTCACTTGCGGGAGTTCCTTCTCGCTTGCATAGCGCAGTGGTGGCTCTTGAGTAGTGACAGAGACCCCAGAGCTGCCTGCGCACCAGACCCTCCCTGCCTGACAGGTTATGGGAAGGGAGCATCAGCCGACAGATTTTGTATTGGCTTATCTACTTCAAAATAGTAAAGAAGGGGCTGGAGGGATGCCTTAGCAGTTAAGGCATTTTCCTGCAACGCCAAAGGACCCAGGTTCAATTCCCCAGGACCCATGTTAGCCAGATGCACAAGGGGCTGCACGTGTCTGGAGTTCGTATGCAGTGGCTGGAGGCCCTGGCGCACTCATTTTCTCTCTCTGTCAAATAAATAAGTAAATAGAACAAAATAGTAAAGAAGAAATCCCAAGTATGTAATCCAGCTAAACAGTGAATTACTAACAAGACGCCTTCTACGTAGAGACTCTCTGTTGTTCAGGGATGGACTATTTTACCCTTAATCTGTACAATAGACCATTTCCTAACTAGTCTTGAAATCTTTAAAAATATATAAAATTAGGGAGAATAGTACAAAAATTGCCATATACCCTTTACGGGTATTAACATTTACCAGTATATGACAAATCTACATTTCTACCCTTCCCCGGTTTTTTCTACCCATTCCCTTTGGTTTACTATATGAACCAAATCCCAGGTTCATGTTTCAGTTGGAAATTCTTCAGTATGTTCCTCTAACACCGAAAAAGAAATGAAGTGTAATGTTAGCCCAATTTGTATCTAAAATATTTAGTACTATAAGATATCCAACCCTACACTGACCCCATCATCTTTATTTTTTTATTTCGGTGTGTGTAGTATGGTGTGTATATGCATATGTGTGTGTGCATGTGTGTGTGTGTGTGTGGTGTGTGCATGTGTGTGTGCATGCAGATGCATGTACCCATGCGCACACGTGCCAATGCCAGAGGAAGACGTCACGTGTCTTCCTCTGACTCTCTCCCATCTTATTTCCTTGACACAGTGTTTCTCATTAAACTTGGAGCTTCCTGTTACCTGCTTACACTGGCTGACCGGTGGAGATCCAGCCGTCCTCCCATCTGTGCCCCCCGCAGCACCAGGGTTACAAGCCTGTGGCTGTACCCGCCTTTTTACGTGTTTGCTTGGGATCTGACTCAGGCCCTTCTGCTTGCCCAGCAAGTGCTCTCACCACTGAGCCATCTCACTGAGCTTTATATTTAAGTAAAGAGATTCTAAGTATACTTGATGACTTCATTAATTTGTTCACAGATACATAAAGTATTATAAGTATAATGTGAGAATTAGTAAAGCCTACCATTATGACCATCGTTACTGTACTTGGCTCACTTTTTAAAAAATGATTATAAATGATGTGGGATCATGCCTCGTGGAATACTTGTTCTTTATTGAAGATTTGTTTCATTTTTACTGAGGCACAATATCAGCAGTTTGGGTGTGAGTGAGTCACATGAGTACTGTCTGCATAGCTGCCAAGGAGCTTAGTTCAGGGCGATGGTTTCTACTTCAATGAGCCAAAGTCGGCTTTTGGAAGAGCCCTAGGCTGTTGGGAGTGATGAATGCCTTTCTTTTTTACCCAGAATTGTGTCCTGCCAGCTAATTTCTGCCCTATGTCTGCTTGGCCTTCTCACAGGACCATGTGAAATGGGTTCATGCTGAAATGGTAAATAAAAACTCTGAGTTAAAGCTCATTTATGTAACTCCAGAGAAAATTGCAAAAAGCAAAATGTTTATGTCAAGACTAGAGAAGGCCTATGAAGCGAGGAGACTGACTCGAATTGCTGTGGATGAGGTCCACTGCTGCAGCCAGTGGGGACATGACTTCAGACCTGGTACGTGTGCTCTACCTAGAACCCCCGATAGATATGACTTCAGATCTGGTACGTGTGCTCTACCTAGAACCCCCGATAGATATGACTTCAGATCTGGTACGTGTGCTCTACCTAGAACCCCCGATAGATATGACTTCAGACCTGGTACGTGTGCTCTACCTAGAGCCCCTGATAGACAGACTTCAGCCCTGGTACGTGCGCTCTACCTAGAACCCCCGATAGATATGACTTCAGATCTGGTACGTGTGCTCTACCTAGAGCCCCTGATAGACAGACTTCAGCCCTGGTACGTGTGCTCTACCTAGAACCCCTGATAGACATGACTTCAGCCCTGGTACGTGTGCTCTACCTAGAACCCCCGATAGATATGACTTCAGACCTGGTACGTGTGCTCTACCTAGAACCCCCGATAGATATGACTTCAGACCTGGTACGTGTGCTCTACCTAGAGCCCCTGATAGACATGACTTCAGACCTGGTACGTGTGCTCTACCTAGAGCCCCTGATAGATATGACTTCAGACCTGGTACGTGTGCTCTACCTAGAACCCTGATAGATATGACTTCAGACCTGGTACGTGTGCTCTACCTAGAGCCCCTGATAGATATGACTTCAGACCTGGTACGTGTGCTCTACCTAGAACCCTGATAGATATGACTTCAGACCTGGTACGTGTGCTCTACCTAGAACCCCTGATAGATATGACTTCAGACCTGGTACGTGTGCTCTACCTAGAACCCCCGATAGATATGACTTCAGACCTGGTACATGTGCTCTACCTAGAACCCTGATAGACATGACTTCAGCCCTGGTACGTGTGCTCTACCTAGAACCCCCGATAGATATGACTTCAGACCTGGTACGTGTGCTCTACCTAGAGCCCCTGATAGATATGACTTCAGCCCTGGTACGTGCGCTCTACCTAGAGCCCCTGATAGACATGACTTCAGACCTGGTACGTGTGCTCTACCTAGAACCCCTGATAGACATGACTTCAGACCTGGTACGTGTGCTCTACCTAGAACCCCTGATAGACATGACTTCAGACCTGGTACGTGTGCTCTACCTAGAACCCCCGATAGACATGACTTCAGCCCTGGTACGTGCGCTCTACCTAGAACCCCCGATAGACATGACTTCAGCCCTGGTACGTGTGCTCTACCTAGAACCCCTGATAGACATGACTTCAGACCTGGTACGTGTGCTCTACCTAGAACCCCTGATAGACATGACTTCAGACCTGGTACGTGTGCTCTACCTAGAACCCCCGATAGACATGACTTCAGCCCTGGTACGTGCGCTCTACCTAGAACCCCTGATAGACATGACTTCAGCCCTGGTACGTGCGCTCTACCTAGAACCCCTGATAGATATGACTTCAGACCTGGCACGTGTGCTCTACCTAGAACCCCTGATAGATATGACTTCAGCCCTGGTACGTGTGCTCTACCTAGAACCCCTGATAGATATGACTTCAGCCCTGGTACGTGTGCTCTACCTAGAACCCCTGATAGATATGACTTCAGCCCTGGTACGTGCGCTCTACCTAGAACCCCTGATAGACATGATTTCAGACCTGGTACGTGTGCTCTACCTAGATCCTCTGATAGACATGACTTCAGCCCTGGTACGTGTGCTCTACCTAGAGCCCCTGATAGATATGACTTCAGACCTGGTACCTGTTCTCTACCTAGAACCCCTGGTAGCAGGAACTTTGTTCTTTCTTTCTCTTGTCTTCGTGCAGCTATAGCATTGCAACATCAGTGTAATTGTCACTAGCCTTTGAGATGTTGGCTACCAGTGTTCATCTTTCCTCAAGTGTTTATGACCCCTGCCTTCCTTCTCGGCATTTACCAGGGAATTTGCATCTGCTCTGAAGGTGTTTTCTTTTTCTTTTCTTTTCTTTTTTTCTTTTTTGAGGATGGTCTGTCTAGCCCAGACTGACCTGGAATTCACTGTGTAATCTCAGGGTGGCCTCAAACTCACAGCGATCCTCCTACCTCTGGCTTCCGAGTGCTGGGCTTAAAGGTGTCCTCCACGCCTGGCTGAAGGTGTTTTCTTGAGTCAGTGTCCACCCCACTGGGCACAGGTGAAGAGTGGAGTGTCCCAATGCTTCACTAGGCTGTCCTGGGCTGCAGTGAAGGCTGATGGAGGTGACTTAGAACTGCTTCCTCCAAATGTCTTAATTTCTGTGGTTCCCCCCCACTTTTTTTCTCTTTCTGAGGATTTTCACGCACAGGAGCCTCCTTGGTCCCTCCTATCTTTGCTCATTTGTCCCGGGGTCCTTTTCCCACGGCATGGACGTTCCTTTTTCCCACCCAGCCTGTCTGCTGCTGTTACTGAGTTTTGCTGTATTTGCCCTGGACTGCTCGGCTATTCTGCCAGCCTGCCCCAGGCTCTGTGCCAAAACGAGAGGTCAGTTTCTGACTTCCCTTCGCTGATGTTCATCTGCTGGGCATTGTGAGGAGCAACAAGATACAGCGGTGATGTCTCCCCCCCTGTTCCGCAGCCTCTCAGTCATTTGTCCTGCTGCCTGCCTCTACTTCCCCATTGAACTCTTTTGTATGTTGTCTCCAACACATTTTTCATAGCCTCGTGATTTTCTTTAGGCACTCACCTCTGGTTTTTTTTTTTTTTTTTTAAAGACTAGGTCTTGTTATTTAAATCACAATGCTCCCGCCTTAGCCTTCTGAGTGCTGTGATTACAGGCGCGCACCACCATGCCTGGCTCTGTTTCCTTCCCTTGAGCAAGACTGTCACGTGTAGCTGTGACCCCTGCCTGTTCACTGCTTACTGCTGTCAAAAGCACTTACTTTGCAAAGCTCTTCACTTCTGCACGTTCAGGCTCATGTATCCCTGCAAGTCAAGGTCAGAAACGACAACACTCTGGACTTCTCCCACCTCTTTGGGCTGCTATCCCGTCTCTGTTCTTCCTTCCCCGTCACACTCCTCCACTCGCCTCGTCTGTTTCTCACCTGAATTCCTTTCTGAACTCATGAGTCACCGTGGCCGCATGAAGGCAGGTCACCTCGCTGTTCACTTCCCCACATAGTGACGTGAGCCATCATTCCCAGTGTCAGTCAGGTCATGTTACTTTCCTCCAGAACCACCCTGCAGCTTCCCCGTGGCTTAAATAAAATTCGGAGCTCTTGATGTGCCCGCCAGCAGCGTGTGGTCCGCCTAGCAGGTGGCGACTCAACCCGAGCTGGGAGGGAAATGGCCAGAGCCACAGGCTCCACGTGGAGCTCTCTGGGGAGGCTCTGTGTAGGTGTTCCCCCTAGGGAGCTAGCTGTCACCCCCGAGTGTGCTGTTCGGTGTCTGGTGGAGCCCCTGTTGGTTGTCAAGGCCTGCATCTGGAAGAGCCCAGTGAAGACTGGGACAACTAGGGTGAGCGAGAACTTCCGGGCACTTCCGTGTGTACCTATGATCCTGTCTGCCTGGACACCCTGTAAGAAGCAGCTCTTGGAACTGTACATGGAGGGTCTTTGGATACAGGATTCCCAGCTGAACGGATTAGACGGTGGTCCTCCAGCGCAGCGCCTGAGCTAGGGCCCCGTCTGCTTGCTGGTGCCTGGACATGTTACCTGTACATGTTATGTGTACATGGAGGATCTCTAGGACAGGATTCCCAGCTGAACGGGTTAGACGGTGGGTCCTCCACCGTCTGCTTGCTGGTACCTGAACCTGCTGAGTCAGTCTTTGTGACAGTCGGGAGCATGCTGAGTCAGTCCTCAGCTATGATTTGCACGTTTGCTTGACTGCCCCTCCCATACCCCGTGTTAGTGAACGTCGCGCAGTCTTCAAGCCCTGACTCAAGTGCTGTCTCCTTGAAACCCGCGTCTCCCTAGTGGTCGCTTTCTGCTCTGCTTACATAGTGGTCCTGCCTCTTATCCAGCAGTTGTGCTACCTTTGGTTTTCATTTTCTGACAATGAGGTTAGGTCTTGGAGGGAAGTCGGCGACCACTGTTGTCGCCACTTAGATGCGTGTGACAAGGAACAGCCCGGAACTAGGTTCTTCTCCGTGCAGACTTGCTACTCCGGTGGCTCCCGTTAGCCTGCTACTCACAGTGAGCTCAAGAGTGTGCATACCAGTGGTCTCTTGAGTCCACTGTACCCGCGGTGTCTTGAGTCCACTGTACCCGCGGTCTCCTGAGTCCACTGTACCTGCGGTGTCTTGAGTCCACTGTACCCGCGGTCTCTTGAGTCCACTGTACCCGCGGTCTCTTGAGTCCACTGTACCCGCGGTCTCCTGAGTCCACTGTACCCGCGGTCTCTTGAATCCATTGTTCAGCAGGCAGGAAAGATGCCCAGGCTGCCAGGGCGCCTTGGAGTCCTTCTTGTGGCATGCCTTGTTCTGGGGAGGCTGTTTCTGTTTGCTCACATAGAGAGTGACGACTCTCCGTAGAAACAATCCATGGAGTTGAACTTGGTGAACCAGGTACCTGGGTGACTCGGGCTGCGCCCCTCGGCTGGGTGATGACGGGGGTACACCGCTGAGTCCCCACACATCGTACGTCGCCTAGGACTGCCTCCCCTGTTCCTTACTGTTTAGTAACTTCCCACAGGGGCCTTGTCCGGCTCACTTGTTCTGTGTTTCCTGAGCCTGTGGAGCCTCCCAGGAGTGTTTTAATCCACAGCAAACAGCTACCCAGAACGTCTCCAGCAAAGCGTCTCACCTACAGCCAAGAGCAGCGTTGCTGAAGCAGACGGGGAAGCCCGCGTGCTCGAGCGGCGTGGCCTCTGCGCACCTGTTGCAGGAAGGTGCAGAAGTGAAATCCCGGCAGCGTTGCTTCTCTGCCCCACCCAAGGGTGTGACTTGCTCTCCTCCTTCGCCGATGGAAAGAGGGCCGTTGTCTGTCCTTTCCAGATTATAAGGCACTGGGTATCTTGAAGCGGCAGTTCCCTAACACCTCACTCATCGGGCTGACTGCAACGGCAACGAACCATGTTTTGAAGGATGCGCAGAAAATTTTGTGTGTGGGACAGTGTCTGACTTTCACAGCTTCTTTTAATCGCCCAAATCTTTATTATGAGGTAAGTAACTTTTAAGTCAGCTTATTGCTTTAGTGAGACACTGCAGCAGAGGTTATACTTTTTCATTGTTTTTTTTTTTTTTTTGATGAGTAACAATTAAATGTAAAACATTTTACCATCAGCGTATATTACTAGCAGTTTTCTATAACTGGTGCTTTACCTACATGCCCAGTGGGCCACACAGTCCTGACACTAGAAGGCACTGTGTAGTTTAGTGATACTGGAGTTTGTATAATTGAAACTTGAACAACACACATATATTTGATAAGTTCTTTCTTTTGTAAAATATATTTTATTTATTTATTTATTTTGAGAGAGAGAGAATGGATACACTAGGACCTCCAGCCACTGCAAACAACCTTGTGCATCTGGTTTACGTGGGTCCTAGGGAATCAAACCCGGCTCCCCAGGCTTTGCAGACAAGTGCCTTAACCGCTAAGCCATCTCTCCAGCCCTTGATAAATTCATTCATGGACAAGCATGTGCAAGCAAGGGTCCTGCTGACATCTGTCACTGCATAACAGCAACGTGAACACTGACGATTTGCCCGCATTCCTAATGCAGATTTTCGTAGTACATATGCGTGAAAACAAAATACCCAGGTAGCTCTTTTCTTTCTTTTCAGTGCCTGTAGGACGGATTGAATCAGGGTGCTTTCATTGAATTCCTGCTGTTTTGTCAATGTAGAGGCAGCGAGTAGAAAAGTCTCTATTTTTACAAGCTCCTCACAGCTTCCGCCTCCTCATCTCTAGCAGATTAAAAACC
Organism: Dipus sagitta; assembly: GCA_036346955.1. Classification (NCBI taxonomy): domain Eukaryota; kingdom Metazoa; phylum Chordata; class Mammalia; order Rodentia; family Dipodidae; genus Dipus; species Dipus sagitta. The sequence goes on along the minus strand of CM070789.1, from coordinate 4,691,841 downwards.
TAGAGTCCAGAAGAGGCTGGCCGGGGCAGAGGGTGACAGGTGAATGAGATGGGTTGAGTCCTGTTAGGAAAGGAAGAGAACACCTCAGAAGTCAGTGAACAGCTCCCTGGATGGCCCTTGCTCACTTACTTTAAAACAAAACAAAGCTTGTTTTGTATTTTATTTATTTATTGGGGGGGGGGGTCGGAGATAGAGAGAATGGATGTGCCAGGGCCTTCAACTGCTGCAGATGAACTCCAAACCCAGGCCACCTTGTGTATCTGGCTTACGTGAGTACTGGGGACTCAAACTTGGGTCCTCAGGCTTCGCAAGCAAGTGCCTTAATCGTTAAGCAATCTCTCCAGCCCTCATGTACTTTTTAAAACATTTATTTATTATTATTGACTACTTCCATAATTATAGACAATAAACCGTGATAATTCCATCCTCCCTCACTTTCCCCTTCATAACTCCACTCTCCATCATAGCCCCTTCCCCTCTCTATCAGTCTCTCTTTTATTTTGGTGTCCTCATTTTTTCCTCCTATTATGATGGTCTTGCATAGGTAGTGCCAGGCCTTGCAGTGTCATGTATGTCCAGACCATTTTGTGTTTGGAGGAGCACGTTGTAAGGAGTCCTACCCTTCTTTTGGCTCCTACATTCTTTCTGTCACCTCTTCCACAATGGACCGTGGGCCTTGGAGAAGGTATGAGATGGATGTTTCAGTGCTGAGTACTCCTCTGTCACTTCTTCTCAGCACCGTGATGCCTTTTGAGTCATCCCCGAAGTCACCGCCATCTGAAAAGAGAAGCTTCTCTAACCAAAAGTGAGAGTAACATTAATATACCTCATTTACTTTTTAATAATATAGCTTTTTTTTGTAGGTTCGGCAAAAGCCCTCAAATGCAGAAGACTTTATTGAGGATATCGTGAAGCTCATTAATGGGAGATATAAAGGGCAATCAGGTAACATAAAAGTAAAACAATTTCAGAGACTGAGATGCTTATGAAAATAAGTACCAGTGACAGAGTGATAAATGACTAACACCTGAAAATAGTCACAGACACAGGAGGTACTTGAAAATGGGACAAAATTAGTTCACTCCTGATCTGACAAACTGGGTGTGGCCTTTCCTTGTCTTGTCATACGTTGAGTTAAAGCACAGCAGTGCCTACTTCTGCTTTATTTACGCGGACCTGCTGTCGATTGATGGTGGGGTATGAGAGGTTATGTGCACTTAAGTATCTGTTGTGTCTGTGGTCGGGGCTAAGCGCTGATTCTCTAAAGTGACATTATGCCTTATAGGAAAGAACACTGTTGTTTTAAAATTTTTTCTTGTTATTTACTTGTGAACAGAAAGGCGGTGGGGGGGAGGGCAAGAGCACGGCACATCCGGGCCTCCTGCTGCTGCAAGTAAACGCTAGATGCCTGTGCTGCTTTGTGCGTCTGGCTCTAGGCGGTGCTGGGAAATCGAACCTGAGGCAGTAGGTTCTGCAAACAGGCACGTTTAACCACTGTGCCATCTCCCCAGCCCAGGAAAGGATACTTTAAACAAGTCAACAGGACGTACTTGATAAGTGGGAATGGTGTGGAGAGTGCTTACGTAGGGTTAGTCACCGCACAGCTGGTACTGGAGTAACAGGTTTGCACAGATGACACTTTCGAGCTGGTCTCCAGATTGTGAGGAAATAGGAAAGGCTGTTCTGGATCAAGTGAGTCTGAGGAAGGCTGCAGCTCCTAGTCCCTCCTGCAGATTCGGGGTGTCAGTGCATCCTGCTGCTCTGTGGAACACAGGGTTCTTAGATGGCTTCGCACATGAAACTTTCTTCACAGCGGATGTAGTGACATCTTGCTGAGGGGCATCACTTTGAGAAATGCTAGGTAGTGGGAAATAACGCTGGAGAGAGATGGGAGCCCAAGCCAGTGACGCAGGCCTCACTTGTGCTTTGGAGTAAGCGGGCAATCAAAGCTCTGAATTATACCCAGACGTCAACGTGTGCTTTGCTGCTTGGGATTCCTCACAACGCCTTTCCCCTTGTGCCTTGTATTAATCAGTGTCTCATGCGGGTTGTAAATTATTTCCTAAGAACAAGTCCTGTGCACACGTCTAACACCTGGCCATGATTTTCTATAGGAATCATATATTGTTTTTCTCAGAAGGACTCTGAACAAGTTACGATTAGTTTACAGAAGCTGGGAGTTCGTGCGGGTGCTTACCATGCCAATATGGAACCAGAAGACAAGACCAGGGTTCATACAAGGTGGTCAGCCAATGAAGTGCAGGTTAAGTATATGAGTTTTCAGTAGAAGCCTAACTTACACTTAAAAAATTCTTGAACACTTTATATAGTAATAAAGTGTCAAAACATTTCAGGTCGTAGTGGCAACAGTTGCATTTGGCATGGGGATCGATAAACCAGACGTGAGGTTTGTCATTCATCATTCAATGAGTAAATCCATGGAGAACTACTACCAAGAGAGTGGACGTGCAGGTATGTACAAGTCATTTTTCAGAAGCATTTCCAGAAAGCACGTTAATGTTTAAGAATTCTGTGGGTTTTATTTGAGAGAGTGGGGTGGGGTGAGAATGGGTGCGCCAGGCCTCCAGCCACTGCCACCTTTGCATCTGGCTATCCGTGGGTGCTGGGGAATCGAAGTCCAGTCGTTAGGCTTTGCAGGCAAGCACCTTACTCACCGAGCCATTGCTCCAGCCTGAGAATTCAGTGGTTTTGATGGTCTTTACTGGATAGTAAATTTTAGAACATTATAGCCTTTCTTAGCAGATTTATACTTATTTTCATAGGGAGAAATTAGCTTCTGGTCTCTTGGTGAATTGTGAATTGTTTCTTACATATGCTAAGATAGTATGTTCATGTTGGTCTCTTGGGATTTTAATTAGTGGGTTCAAATTAGTGGATCCCGTAGGGACACTTCAGCCTAGTAAAGTTGTCTGTCAGTCGTTCTCCGTTGTCAACTAAAAAGAAAGTTCAAGGTAGCTGTTAACAGTTTGACCTTCACGTCTCTGAAATGTCCAGTCACGTGATGCCGTGCCCGCCAACTCACATGTATGTTCTTGAATGTGGTGAGTATTTAACAGTAACTGCATAATGTCAATATTCCTCAAATTACAGGTCGAGACGACTCGAGAGCAGACTGTATTTTGTATTATGGCTTTGGAGATATATTCAGAATAAGTTCAATGGTTGTCATGGAAAACGTAGGCCAACAGAAGCTCTATGAGATGGTGTCGTACTGTCAGAACATTCACAAGTAAGCCACTTAGCTTTGCATGAGCCGTTCTGAAAAGACAGGCATAGTGTTGCAGTGCGTGACCTTAGAGGGCTTACTGCAGTGTATCCTGCGAAGCAGATTTCTAAGGGTATACACACCCCCAGTGTGACGAAGCCTTTCTCTCTGGCATTGGCATGTAGTTACATGTGCCCGTGCTTACAAAGAGATGAATGAGAAGATGGGCATTCGGAGCGTGAGGTCCCACAGCACGGGCTACCTTCCCAGTGCAGTCACTGGGAAGTGTCGTTTCTCAGCATGAAGTCAGTGGAAATCTACCCATGAGTGCCTTTGGTTCTGGGTCTTAGTCATTCTTGTGCTGTTACTGCTTGTCACAGAAGAGCTCAAAAATGTTGAACTGGGGGGGGTGCTGGAGAGATGGCTTAGCAGTTGAAGTGCTTGCCTGGGAAGACTAAGGGCCGGGGCTCGACTCCCCAGTACCCACATAAGCCACATGCACAGGGTGGCACATGCGACTGGACTTTGTTTGCAGTGGCTAGAGGCCCTGGTGTACCTATTCTCTCTCTCTCTCTCTGCTTCTTTCTCTGGCTTAAATAAATAAATAAAATAAAATAAAAATGTTGAATGGGTTAGCAGTACCTTGCCAGTAATGGACAATGCTATTTTCATTCCAATAGTTCTAAAAACTTTAGTTAAAAGATAGGAGAAAGTTAAAATTTCTTTAAAATTCAATGGGATACCTGTGAAGATTATTTTGAGGTTTAGATTAAAATATTAATAGTTTATAGGCAGCTACTTTATTGTCAAGAACATTGTCCTGAGAACCATAAAAATATTTAAGTTCAAAATGAAGCAGATAATTTCTAAAGTAATCTTATTAAGAACATATTACTGGGGCGATGGCTCAGTGCTTAAAGGCACTTGCTTACAAAGCCTGTTGGCCAGGGTTTAATTCCCCAGCCACCCATGTAAAGCCAGAAGAGACTTTGACACGTGTATGCACACACACACACACACACACACACTCTACACACAAAAATTTTTAAAAGAACATACTGTTGGTAGAATTAAAGTTACATACCAACTGAGGGTTTTTGTTGTTGTTGTTTTGAGGTACAATCTCTCTCTAGCTCAGCCTGGCCTGACCTGGAATATGTCATCTCATACTCACAGCAATCCTTCTACCTCCGTCCGTCCATCTCCCTCCCTCCCCCACCCCCCCGTGCTGAGATTAAAGGCATGTGTCACTTTGCCTGGCTGGCTCCAATTGAGCTTTCATAGGATTTATCCTAGATTGTCTGAGTGGGTCGAGAGCAGCCACAAAAGTCCTTCAGAGTGGCAGAGGGAGGCCGGGAAGCCAGCGCTGTCAGCTCTGAAGAATTTACCTTGCTGAGCCTTGATTTTGACCCAGTGAGACTATTCATAGAAAAGTGAGACAATGAATTTGCTATACTTAACGGCACTGTTATAGCTCCAGTAGGAAATGGATAGGAAAACGTGCACCTTCTCAAGTAGAGATCGCTGAACCCTCGTTAGACTAGTGATTCGTCTCCACGTGTGTGCAGATGCCGCCGAGTGCTGATAGCTCAACATTTTGATGAAGTGTGGAATGCTGACGCGTGTAACAAAATGTGTGATAACTGCTGTAAAGACGCTGGTAAGTTTATTGTGTGTGTCACTCTGTGTGCACGACAGAACCTGCCCCTCACACTCCGGAATTGAACTGTGCCTGTCAAGGGTCGGGGTCGTCTTTGGGGTTGGTCCCTGCCTGCTCACCATCTGAGGCAGTTGCTTGCTCTGGGCTCTGTATCCTGCTGTTCTCTGCGGGCTCAGCCTTTCGCTTCCAGGAAATCCTGCCTCTGCCTCCCACCTTGCCCTCAGTGTCAGCGAGCTGGCATGGAAGAGGCCCTCTGCCTTTCTCCCTGAGGTCAGCTGTGTATGCTTCATTTGCTGAGCTCTCTCCAGACCCCGCTTCCCTAGCACGAGTCTTATTTTCAACCTTTTATATCTTAATAACAAAGCTAGGACTGCATGAGACAAGCATTATACCTGCCCCCCCCCATAGATTTAACAGTGACTCAAAGTTCCCAGATTCCAAAATAATACACATTTTTGAAACAAGGTTGAATAAAATTATATGCATACACACACATTTTATACTACTATGCTGAGGGTGTGAATAAATAATAAAAATGTAATTCCTTTGAATAGAAATACCATTAATAATACCATTAATAAAAAGCTAACCTCAAAAGCCGGGCATGGTGGTGCACGCCTTTAATCTCAGCACTTGGGAGGCCGAGATAGGAGGACCGTCATGAGTTTGAGGCCACCCTGAGACTACATAGTGAATTCCACATCAGCCTGGGCCACAGTGAGACCCTACCTCAGGTGGGGGGGGGGTAAGCTAACCTTGTGGTATTATTTAATATTCATGGCGAAGAAAATTTAGTGCAAACTGAGGTAGTAGCGAATCATTTATGATACAGATAATGACCAACATAACTCAGCAGTGTTTGATGCTGTTTTCTGTCTCTTCCTCATCTTGGCCGTGTGTGTCATTCTCGAAAAACTAGACTGAGCAGTTCCTGCTCCGCGGCCTCCCTGAGTTCTCATGCCTTGCTGGGTGGAGCTCCTGCCTTCTAGCTTCACACTAAGACTCTTACAGTGACCTGGTTCACATGTCAATTAGTGCCCGTCGTAGTTATCACGAACGCCTGCCAGGAGCCTCCACAGCAGCCCACGCGAGTCCAGCTTGCTTCACAAGCACAGCTCACACGCATGGTTGTGAGGAGGTGGTTTTCCTGCTTTGCACACCTAGTGAGTGTCTGGCAGACGTCTCTTGGTTCCTGTGGCATATCACAAACCGTCTGTTAGCCAGGTCAGTGTCTTGTCTTCACCATAGATCCTGCAGTGTGTTAAGAGACTCAAGTTCGGTCTGGCACAAGGTGGCTCACTGGCTAAGTGGTGAATCAGGTTGACCACCTAGGACAGCTTGTCCCGGTCCCCGTTTCTCAGTGGCGGCTGCCCGTCCCGTTGTCTGTCATTGCAGTGTTTGAAAAGAAGGACATCACACAGTCCTGCAGAGACCTGGTGAAGATCCTGCGGCAGGCGGAGGAGCGGAATGAAAGGGTCACACCCGTGAAGCTCATCGACTCCTGGACGGGGAGGGGCGCGCCGAAGCTGCGGGTGGCTGGGGTCGCTGCGCCTGCGCTTCCCCGCGTGGAGCTGGAGAAGGTCATCGCGCACGCCCTTCTGCGGGAGTATCTGAAGTGCGTTCCACCCTCCGCACTGCTTACGTGGCCTTGAAGTTGCAACACACCAAATGATGTGCAGTGACTTCACGTGAATGTTTAATCCCACAGAAAACAGTTCACCCAATAAAGTCAAACCTTCATGGTTAAGAAAATCGGGGCTGGAGAGATGGCTTAGTGGTTAAGGTGTTTGCCTGCGAAGCCTATGGGCCCATGTTCGACTCTCCAGGTCACATGTAAGCCACATGCACAAGGTGACACAAGTGCGCAGGGTCGCACATGTGCACAAGGTGGCACATGTGTCTGGAGTTCCATTACAGTGGCTGGAGGCCCTGGTGTGCCTAGCTCTCTCTAGCACACTTCCTCTAGCTCTCTCATGCACACTCTTACATTAAAAAAAGAAAAGAAAAAGAAAAAAACTACTTTCTTAAAAATATTTGTACAATTATAGTATTGTTTATATTATTTCCTATTATGTTATTAGAATTGTAGTTTGTGTCTGTATAAGTTTCAGTTTGTTTTCTTTGGCTCCTTTAAGCTTTCTGATCACTGGGTTTATGTTTTGTAGAGAAGACTACAGCTTCACAGCGTACGCCACCATCTCATACTTGAAAGTAGGACCTAAAGCCAGCCTTCTGAACAGTGACGCCCACGTTGTGACCATGCAGGTAGCAACGTCCTCACAGAGCCGTGGCAGGGTAACCAACTGCCGTTCGTTATTTTATGTGTTCTTTATTAATTTATTTAATTAATGTGTTCATTATTTTATGTGTTCTTTATTAATTTATTTAACTTAATTAACGTGTTCATTATTTTATATAGGTTAATGTTAGAACCTGCACGGTGCTTTTCTATGATTCTCTCTTAGGCTCAACACAAAAAATAAGTCAGTTTTCTTCCTGGGTCTTGAGTTCAGGAACTTATTTTGGGACATGTACTAAGTGGAAGAATTTATGCCAGCCCAGGATAGAGCAGGGCATTCCAGCCTCTCGGGATGTGAGCATTCCGCTTTACGGTTTAACTCTATGAGACCCTGTTGTTACACTACTGGGTGGACCGGTTCAGGTTAAGAATTCTGTGTGGCTTCAGAGGCTGAAAGCCATTGTTGGAACCCGGGTGGGCAGCTACAAGTGTTTTGTAAGCGGTTTCTGGCAACACACTCTTTTACTTAGATAGGTGTGGTTCCCGGCCGCTCTGGGGCCACTGTGCATCAACTTCCCAGGGGCCTCCAGGCAACTGCGGAGCAGGGTCTTGAGTGGTCATGAGTGTGACGGGAAGAAACCCGGGAGACGGTGTCAGAGGACAGCTCGTTTACTTGTTGGGGGAAATGGGCTTAGAAGCGTTCATGTGGTGGTGGGAAAAGGTATGGGTTAGGGGTCACAGAGGGATTGGCTGTGTGAAGGCTGCTGGCTGATACCTCATTAACATATAGGGACCTTCCAGGTGAAAGCCCAAAACCTAAGTCTTATCAGGATGTCCAGGTGTTCCAGGCGAAGGGAGGGAGCGGCCCACTCCTGCCTGTCTGAAGGCGAGATTATTGGGGTCTAGGCCTGCTGCAGCCTCTTGCGGCCTGGGGCCCTTAGCTGTGCCTGACAGCCCAGGCCTACTTTAGCCTCCAGTGGCCTGGGGCGCATACCTGTGCCTGAGAGATTGGGCCCATATTTGAGTGGAAATTTGGAGAGGACAACCGGGCCCCTGGACCTAAAGCACTAACGGGCAGAGAATGAAGACCTGAACTAATTAATCTAGTGAGGAAACGGAATAGCTGAGTCTTTACCAGGATGATCGCTTTGTTATTTCTTTGTAGGTGGAACCATCTGAAACTTGCCAATCTGAACAAGTTAATAAAAAGAAAGAAGGAAAAACTTCTAGTAACTTCCAGAAGTCTGCAAACATGGTCCAGCACTCTGGTTCTAAGAATACAGGGGCTAAGAAAAGAAAAATTGATGATGCCTGAATTACCACATTTTCCATGAAAAGGACAGTTTATGTTTGTATATACCATTTTTACAGTTTTTATTTTTTTATTTTTTTTTTTTTTTTTGAGGTAGGGTCTCCCTCTGGCCCAGGCTGACCTGGAATTCACTCTGTAGTCTCAGGGTGGCCTTGAACTCATGGCAGTCCTCCTACCTCTGCCTCCCTAGTACTGGGATTAAAGGCATGTACCACGATGGTCAGCTCAGTTAACTTATTTTAAATACAATTTTTTTTTTTTTCAAGGTAGGGTCTCACTCTAGCTCAGGCTGACCTGGAATTCACTATGTAGTGTCAGGGTGGCCTCGAACTCACAGTGATCCTCCTACCTCTGCCTCCCAAGGGCTGGGATTAAAGGCGTGTGCCACCAAGTCCGGCTTTAAATACAATTTTGTTCATGTTTTATACACATAGAGCTATATTTTCAGAGCTTGTCAAGACTTTTTGAAAATTGGAAATCATAAATCATGTTACAATAGGTGATTAGGAAACGAAATCCTTAATGTAAAATTGTTAAATGTAATCTATTTGAGAATAATAACTGTCAAGCTCTTTGTCTCATATACCTAGAGGTCCTCCTTCTTTGACATGACTCTTTGACAGCACTGTTATACTGACAGGGACTCATCACTATAAATGACTGATGTTTAAACCTAAATAATGGAGGAATTTAAGGTTTTCAAAATTAATATAAATCAAATAAAAATGAGTCATTAATACAAAGAGCATTAGCAAATAAGATAGTACTACAGTTCTCTTGAAATAAGACTAGCAGGTTCCTGAAGGAAGCCACAGCTTTATTCTGGTTTCATGATCACAGATGGGTGTTCGTGGAGCGCACGTTGCCTGAGTAGAACAGCCGCTTCACTAAGCGGGCTCCAAAGCTAACGCACAAATGAAGCACTTACAAGTAATACAGATTGCTTTATGTCTGTCAGTTTTGTATTTGGAAAACACGTCTATAAATAAATCACTGGAGCTGAGTGCACTGTTGAAAGCTGAATTCTTTACAACGGAATCATCACTTCTGTATTGTTAACTTCACTGTATCTGTCACCAGACCAGTGCAGTCATTCATGTTGCTTACTTCTCCCCCACCCTTACTGAGAACTTTGTACGCTTTTGAAGAAATTCTGCTTCAGTCAAAATAGTCTTCTAAGTCAATGCTGGGATCTAGCAGATCTTCTCCAAAGAATGAAAGGTCCATTTGATTTAAAATTAAATTTTCAAATGTTTCCTCTAAGTCGGTTTCACCGATTAAGACGGCGCCCATCATGCGCCCGTTCTGCATGACGACTTTGACGTACTCCTGTCCTCTGGTGCAGCGCAGCATGAGCTCGTGCTCGGAGCCCAGGCCCTGCGCATTGTACTTTCCCAGCAGCACCACCTGCGAGAGCAGAGTCGCGCCGTGAGTAAACACGCCCCGCACACTTACACCGTGAAGCTAAGGCTAGCCAGCAGGGAAACTACATTTTTGCAGCTCACATTGTTTCTGGGAAGCTTTCCAAAGAAAACATTTGAATGACATTCCTCTACAGATCCACACCGCTTACATCAATCAACATTGAAAGTTATCAGTGAATGAACGTATGAAGATTTTAACATTAGAAGTAGAGAGAATATTTGGCTGAGGAAATGCCTCAGCAGTTAAAGGTGCTGTTTGCAAAGCCTGCTGACCCAGGTTAGGGTCCCTAGACCCACGTAAAACCAGATGCACAAAGTGGCATATGCAGCTGGAGTTTGTTTGCAGTGGGAAGAGGCCATTGCATGCCCATTCTCTCTCATTAAAAAAAAAAAAAAAGTTATCTTTTAAAAGAGAGGGCCGGAGAGATGGCTTAGCAGTTAAGGCATTTGCCTGCGAAGCCCAAGGACCTAGGTTCGATTCCCTAGGACCCATGTGATCCAGATGCACAAGGGGCACATGCGTCTGGAGTTTGTTTGCAGTGGCTAGAGGCCCTGGTGTGCCCATTCTATCTATCTCTTCTCTCTCTCTCTCTACTTGTAAATAAATAAATAAAGGAGAATATAACACTATTGAATCCATGCATGTGCTTATGCATGTATGTGTAAACACACACACATATAGTCATATAATGTGCACCACATTAGCTTGGAGTCATAGCTTCAAGATTTAATCAGGAGCTGAGATCTTTAATGGGTAAATTAAATTCTCTGGGCCTGGTGAGTGTGGTTTCCCTTATCTGTAAGTTAGAATGGAAAACATGTCCCAGAGTGAAGAGACCCAAGGTACACAGAGTGCAGAGCACTTGAGTACTTCTGAGCATGGCTTCTCTCAAAGACAGGATAGATCCCAAATGCACATTGGTACCAAAAGGAACAAGTCGATTCTGATTACTATATAACTCAGAATTAAGAGCAGCAATACCAAGTATTGATTTGTAAGAAATGAGAAAAACCATTATAAATCACACTGTAAGTAATGTGATTGAAATGGTGTAACTTTTGAGAACAGACACGTGGTCACAGTGGTCAGACTTGGGACTAACTGCGTCCACCATCTTACCTTGTAGTTAAAAAACCTTGTCACATGAGCAAACAGCTCAAAGCTGAAGTCCATGTCCACGGAGTCTCCCAGGCTGGCCGCGGCCATGCACTTGGCTGCATACCAGCCCATCTGCCGCGCCTGGGTCCACAGTCTCATCTGAAGTGACAGAGAAACATTATTTGATATCATTTTTTGAGTATTGTTTAGGAAGTGTTCTGTGTCAACTGGACAAGTTCCCTCAGAGACTGTCACGGTCTCAGGTTCTCATTACTTCTGTTCTCACTGGCCCCCAGTGAGCACCAAATCAAAATGATTTTATTTGCTAATGCTTTAAATTATTTATCAAAAATTAAGGGGTTGCGCCCATCCACTATGAATCTTTTGGTGACACTGGTGAGGGATGAAAACATTTCCCGCCACACAGGCTAAGGGTCAATTTCAGCTCATCAGTCCCCCACAGTGTCATCGAGGCACAGGAGATGCAAAACTCGCTGTAAACGTCGTGTTCCAGCACTAGACAGTTCAGAGCCACTGTGCAGTTAACTTCAGGAGTCACCCAGGCACCAGCATTTCTAGAAGTGACAGACTATTGTCACCTCCATCTCTGTGAGGAAGGTTTGAGAAGGTGAGGGGTAGTCTGCTGCAGGAGCAGCTGCGGAATCACGGCTGAAACTCCAGGGGGATCCATTTTCACCTTCGTCCTCACGTCTGCATGATGGTGACGCAAAACAAAGTAATGCTCTTACTGCGGGGCCGATGAAAAGATGAGCGTGGAGCCAGATGTGGCGGCACGCGACTCTAGTCTCAGCACTGGAGAGGCTGAGGTAGAACTGCAGTGAGTTCAAGGGCACCTGGGGCTATGGAGTGAGTTCCAGGTCAGTTTGGGCTAGAGTGAGACCCTACCTCAAACAAACATATATGGACCTATTAGATTTATGCAAAATAAACTATCAGATTAAGACACACATCAAAAATACAGGGATTTAAAATAGTACAAAAACCCAGACTCCAACTCCTGACTAAGCATTGGCAAGGTGTCACAGGATGACAGAAAAGTGAAGACGAGCTAGTCTGAGGAGTGTCAGGAACAGACAGGAAGAGCACTGGTGTTTCCGCTGCACAGAAATCCCTGTGACGGAGCTGCTTCTCTATGTACTACATGTGACTGCCACCCGACTGCAGCCAGCTTCAGCAAAAGAAGTGCTGACCGGCTCTTGTATGCGTGACCGGCTCTTGTATGAGTGACCTCACGCATCCACCCCGCGGCCACTGTCTGCCTTCCTCTGGTTTTTGTTCCGCGTGAGAAGCACACAGGCTAGCCAGTGTCAGCAGGAGGAAACGGGTCCAGCTGGGAAGTGTAAGGAGAAAAGAAGTACTGAGCAAGCAAACGTGTGTCACAGCAATTGCAAGGACCGAGCAGGGGACCAGGGAGAGAAGCTCTATTTGTGGATCTGTCTGTGCTCTCAATGGCTTGATAGGTTTTTGAGCCTATACCTGCGCTGTCCAATGTAGTCACCACTAGCCACATACAGTCATTGAGCTTTGAATAAAAATAAGTAAAATGAAGTACTCAGTTCCTTGGTGACAGGAGTCCTCTGTGCTCACCTGACACGGGTGACTATGGCTGACAGGACAGCGCAGCGTCTCCGTCACGGGGAGCTGTGCTCGGCAGTGCCCCCAGGGACACGAGCATGAGGAGTGAAGCCACCGGCCCAGGGCTCTTTCAGTGAACAGACATGCCAGCCCTCCACCACTGTGGAGCTTAACCACGAAGGAAGTGAACGGCGACGGCTTCCAGTGAATACAGGAAAGCCGTGAAACCAGAAGGCTGGATGTGTTGCTGACGCCTGACTGACTTCCTTTCCGACAGCCTCTGCCAGCAAGCCCGGTCCCCCCACCGTGCTGCTCACCTGCTGCCAGAAGGGGCTGGGCGGCCAGCCCGCTGTGCAGATGTCCCCAGCCGCGTAGATGTCGGGAAGAGACGTGCGCATCTGGTCGTCCACTTTCAGACCACCGTCTTCTCCCAGATCAAACTGCGATGGTCCCCATTAGCATAAGAGAGAAAAGCGTGAGGCGGGGCTTCCTTGTGAACAACAAGCCAAGCTGCACGTGTGCATGTCAGCAGGTCAGCATGATGGCCAATGCAAAAGTGAAAAACCACGACGGAGTCTAGGCACCCGGCTCAGGTTCTTGCATTAAATTGCTTCTAAGTCAGGATTTAAAAGTCTCAAGAGTTTCAGCACCAAAACACCCAAAACTACGATTATCCCACTTAAAACTACAAGAACAGTCCGTTTTAAGCGTCAGGGCTTTCAAAGTACTCTGGAGAACCCGTGGGCAGTGTTAGTCTCTTTGTAACCTTGAATCAATCAACTATTCTCTCTCATACACGTGCACATTAACTGCTTAAGGTTTTTTTGTTTGTTTGTTTGTTTGTTTTGTTTTGTTTTTGTTTTTCAAGGAAAAGTCTCTCTAGTCCAGGCTGACCTGGAATTCACTATGTAGTTTCAGGGTGGCCTCGAACTCACAGCCATACTTCCATGTCTGACTCCTCAGTGCTGGGAATAAAGGAGTGCACCACCACACCCCACTGCTTAAGGATTTAAAATGAATAAAATTCTATAAATTAAGATGTAAATTTAAACCAAACTTTTCAGCCATCCTCAGGTATATTTGCATACTAAAACAGTGAAAAATTATTCCTGAGAATTAGACATAAAAATGAACACCTTCAAGATTTCGTAACTGACAAAAACCTCCATCTTGGGGGTACTTAATAGGATGGTAATTATATATGTAAGTAGAAGAACAGATTAATGGGGGTGAAAAGGCCTAAGTGAGGTCAGGGGAAGAGATTGAGTAAAGGAAAGGTGGAGGGAGGGCTAATCAACATCTATGAGGATATAAATAAAACATGTAATCCTACTTTTTTGAACAATGGAACACTCAGGAGCTGTAGATTGTTACTAGAAAATTTTCAGTGCCAGGGATGGGATACCTTCCAGTGAGTTGTTGGCCAGGGAGGTCCCTGATGCCCCCAAAACATTACAGGGCATTGCCGAGGCTCTTAGTTTCCAGGAATAGACAGTAAGACCCTATTGCTGAAGACTCCACATACTTGGGCTGCAAGGCCACTGAGAAATCCTGCTGGAGCTGAGCTGAAAAACTCCTCCATGCAGATAAGCTGACAGAAAGCTGGAAGAAGCCATTCTGCATGCAGTTCAATGGGAGAGAGAGAGAGATCACCACTGAAGATACTCAACAGTGGACACTGCAAGCCTTATATTTGGCCAGCCAAGCCAAATGAGCCAACGGGTGCAACAGTGGCACGTCTATCATGGTGGAAACCAACTGCCCTCTAATTGGACTGGAGGCCCTGCTCCATGGGAGGGAATACATCCCTGATACTGAAAACCTACAATAGGGGTAGTCATGAGCCCTAGGGGTGTAACGTCTGCTGCTGTCTGGCTAAATGTATATACTATGCTTATCAAACTTCCCAGTAAGGACTTCTCTTAATGTTTATACCCATGTGTTAATGCTACTTTCACTTTTGGTACAGAACCTTCTCTTTTCAGATGGCAGTGACCTTGGGATGACTCAGATGGCATCATGGTGCTGGGAAGAAGTGACCAGAGTGCTCAGCACTGCATTATCTCTATGACACCTTCCAAGGCTCAGGGTCCATTGTGGAAGAGGTGGCAGAAAGAATGTAAGAGCCAAAGGAAGGGTAGGACTCCTTACAATGTGCTCCCTTCAGACACAAAATCGCCTGGACATCCATGACCTCACAGTGCCTGACACTACCTACACAAGACCATCATAATAGGAGGTAAAAGATCATGATATCAAAATAAAAGAGAGACTGATTGAGACAGGGAGGGATATGATAGACAGTGGAGTTTCAAAGGGGAAAGTGGGGGAGAGGGAGGGCATTACCATGGGATGTTGTTTACAATAATGGAAGTTGTTAATAATAAATAAATTAAAAAAGAAAAACACCTCCATCTTACATTGTTCCCCAGGACAAAGGGGTCTGTGTTTGGTGTAACTCCTGTAGCGCTGACAATGAAATCACAGCCGTAAATCTTCCCGTTGGTCAGTTCTACATACACGGGCCACGTCTCTTAAAAACACCAAAAAGACTTTATTGTCAAATACAATTACTAGCCATCACCTACAGCATTCTGTGACTACAACAGAAAAAGGAAAAAAGACAGGTGATGACTTGAGAACACCTCAGTAATTTCTAGAAGGTACTGAGGACTGAAACAGTTTTAAAGGAGTCAGGACCATGCGGTTTTGGGTAGGTACGAAAGCATGGCATTCCGCATTCTAAATGTTTCCCTTCAGACTTGGACACAGAATTCAGCCAAAGAAACCTCAGTTCACAATCACTTTCTACATTATCTTTTAAAGCTCTATTAATATTAGTGTTTAATCCAACTAGTTTGCTCATCTCGGTGTCTTCCCTGGTTTTCATGGTCCAGTTCTAACACTGCCTTTTCCTGCGGGAAACAGAAGAATTCAGAGCACTAGTCTCCCGAGGGCGTGTAGGACAGTAGTAGTCCCACTGCGGTGTGGGACTCTTAGCCCCCAATACAGACTTTTGATCTGATCCGGAAGAAGTCACCTCCCCTCTGATAGCTTTATTTTTTGTTTGGTTTTGTTTTCATCTGCAAAACACTGATTCACTCACTGGGTTGTAATGGTCCTGATGTAATGAACCTGTGTCATGATTTATTAGGAAACTAAAAGAATTTATTAGAAAACTTGAAGAATGAGTAGTGAAATGAAGTGACTTACTGTTTCTAAATTATACTTTTTGCTTAAATATGGAAACCTGAAGTTTAAGATACATAGCAAGAACAATTTCTTTCTTTCAAATAAAGAATAATCTATTTTTCTTTCATTACTTACCTTTATCAGTTGTAACTGGCTTATGATGATCTTGAGGAAAACTTAAAGCCTTTTTTTCCATAATTCTAAATTCTTCCTGATTGTAGATTTTCTTTACTTCACACATAGTTTCAATGTGAATGCTACGAGAAAACTGGAAGGAAAAAAAAATTACTGATCAGGGACTGGGGAGAAAGCTCGGCAGGTAAGAGTGCTTGCTGCCCACGCACGGGGACCTGAGTTCAGTGCCCAGAGCCCCATGTCTGTGAGCTCAGTGCGGAGGGGTGGAGACAGGAGGGTCACTGGGGCTCGCTGGTCAGCTAGTATCACTAAAAATCAGCAAGCTCCAGGTTCAGTGACAAACTGTCTCAAGGAAGTCAAGTGGAAGAGTGACAGAGGACACTTTACATCCTCTGGCCTCGGCACATGTGTACTTGGGGTGCGCACCTCTCTATACACCTGCATACAACACACACCGAGTTAAAAAAAATAAAAGAAGCACTGGTCACTACAGCACTTTCATAAAGAATGCCTTGAGGGCTGGAGAGATGGCTTAGCGGTTAAGCGCTTGCCTGTGAAGCCTAAGGACTCCGGTTGGAGGCTCGATTCCCCAGGACCCACGTTAGCCAGATGCACAAGGGGGCGCACGCATCTGGAGTTCCTTTACAGAGGCTGGAAGCTCTGGCGCACCCATTCTCTCTCTCTCACTCTCTCTCTCTCTCTCTCTGCCTCCTTCTCTCTGTCGCTGTCAAATAAATAAACAAACAAACAAAAAAAAAAAAAAAAAAAGAATGCCTTGAGTTCCTGAAGATGAAGAAAGAAAACACAGTATACTCGTAGGAACGTGAAAACATGACAGTGTGAATGGAGCATCTTGGATCCCGCAGTTAAGCCTCTCAGTTTCAGTGTGTGATTGAGAGAAGCTCGTCCAGGACGTCAGTGATCTAGCCGTTGCCCTGGCAAGTAGAATAAGGGGAAACTGTTCGCTCTGAGCCTCGGGTAACCACGCGTGTGTCTTTTTAAATGACATTACAGCAACTGCAAAAGCTTCCAGGCAGGTCATCTGGCCTTCCTGCTGTGTCCTAGAACCTCGGTGCAGTGCCAGGAAGACAGCAGATAATAAATGTTTATGAAATTAATCTAGTGGAAGCTGTTGGGTTGAAAAGACAACGAATCTTAGGAAATCTGAGACTGCAAACAAAGAAAAACATGTGCATAATCTCCATGCCCAAAATTAGATAGCTCACCCCCGCCCCAACTGAAAAAGTGTTTCAAAGAAAACACAGTGCTGGAGGGCCGCATACAAGCACACTCGAAAGTCCTCATAAAACACGTAAGACCCACTCATGCGCTTGTCCAGTTGGGACACGCAGCTTGCATGTTGAGTCCATCTAATGCCTCTGCGAGGGCCCTGCTTGCTTGCATGTGAGAGAACCTTGAGGAAAAGATCAAAGCAAGACACGTGAGCCCACTGTAGCCTAGGTTTGGAGATCTCTATCCCTAAACTTCCAAAGAAAGCTGAAAGACAGTTTCAGATATCTTTTAAAAAATATTTTTATTTATTTATTTATTAGAGAAAGGGGGGGAGACAATGGATGCGCCAAGGCCTCCAGCCACTGCAAATGAACTCCAGACGCATGCGCCCCCTTGTGCATCAGGCTAACATGGGTCCTGGGGAACTGGACCTGGGTCCTTTGGCTTTGCAGGCAAATGCCTTAACCGCTAAGCCATCCCTCCAGCCCCAGCTTCAGGTATCTTTTACATGTACCTATTTTTGGTGGGTGACCTTTCCTTGCATTGAGGATTTACGTGAAGTGGTCCAGCCTTGCTGGCTACCTTGACTGCTGTATTTGGATGTGGTTAGTCAGTACGTGGAAACACACCTCTTTGGTTCCTTTAAGAGTCAAGCCTTCATGCCAGTCTGGTCCTAAGGCACTGCCCACATTGTCAGCTTTAGCTCCGGTTCTTGCTTCCTTCTTTGTTCCTAAAGGAAAGAACTCAGGTGACTTTAAACATCTCCACAGAGGACTCTATTCTTGTGTTCTGAAGGCTTCGTGCGCTGTGATGATTCTCCTACACATGCAGCATAGCTACGCTGTGACCTGTCACCAGGGCACCCCACGGGGCAGAGCTACAACACAACCTTTCATTAAGCCTGTCCATAAACCCTGAACGCATCTTTTGGATCTAATACATTAGTTAAGTTGAAAGGTAAGAAAATTAGCTATCAAATTGTTGAATTTTGTTAATTTTAGGACCTTTAAACTTACAAAATTCTCTTTGAACTTTATAAGCCAAAAGTTTCTTTGAAAATTATTAAACGAAAGAAAAGTACGGCTTCTTCTCACTGGATATTGTGCAAAACAATCTCAGACACTGCTCAGCGGTCATAGCTACCTGCAAAGACGCAGATGAGGGGCCTGACTCTGTTTTAAAGTTCTCATTTTAATTATGAGAGTATCCAAACTTCCTTTTCCAATTTTAAAACTTCATGTAAAGTGGAAATAAATATCAACATCCTACTTTTCCTAACAGCTCTTCATGCACAGTTTAAGAACAGTTTCACGCAGGAATAAGGGATGAGCCGCATGGACAGCCCCTGTGCGGGTCGAGGAGCGTGTGCCGCACTTACTTACCTTCAGTCGTGTATCTTGTCCTTTTATGTCCAATTCTGGGCTCCGATTTTTCAGAAACGAGCTTGGAAGTCAAAAATTCTGCTGCTCCAGCATCAAAGAAAGTATTCCCAATAGCTTTGTCTTTAATGGCCCAGATCACTTCACAGCCTTCAATTTCATACCTAGGAGGAATATTAGTTACTTGCAGTTATCTATCTATCTATCTATCTATCTATCTATCTATCTGTCTATCTTCCCCTCTCTCTTCCTTCTTTCTTCTTTTCTTACTCCTTTTTTTCTGAGGTAGGGTCTCACTCTAGCCCAGGCTGACCTGGAATTCACTATGTAGTCTCAGGGTGGTCTTGAACTCAAGGCAATCCTTCTACTTCTGCCTCCTGAGTGCTGGGACTAAAGGCGCACGCCACCATGCCTGGCTCTGCTTGCAGTAACTTTAAAAGTCTAAGCTGTTGGACGTGGTGATGCGCACTCTTAGTCCCAGCACCTGTGAGGAGGACTGCTGAGTTTGAGGCCACCTTGAGACGACATAGTGAATTTCAGGACATCCTGGCTAGAGCAAGACCCTACCTCAAGAAAATAAATAAATAAATAAAACCTCTAAGAAATCGATTTGCAAATAACATCCCTCAAAGCAAAAGAAAAGAATGTATATCAATTCAAATTGGGAAAGACTGGTTAGGAAGGATATATTACATTTTAAGGACAGTAAGAGTTAAAATACAGTTAGTAGTAGAAGTTCAGCCAGATTATGGAAAAACATGTAGCTGATAAAATATGTTCTGAATATGTAGGAAAAGTTTACTTCAATGAATACTACTGTGAGTTTCAGTTCTATCAAGAGCAGAGTCACATGAACATCCTCCAGGGAATACAGGTATCACCAGTACTTTGCTTGTCTGGCTGTGAAATAACCAATCATGGATGGATGAGGTAATAGAAGCAAAACTCAATTTCTTTTTTTTTTTTTTTTTTTAAATTTTTTTTTGTTCATTTTTATTTATTTATTTGAGAGTGACAGAGAGAGGAAGAGGCAGATAGAGAGAAAGAGAGAGAATGGGCGCGCCAGGGCTTCCAGCCACTGCAAATGAACTCCAGATGCGTGCGCCCCCTTGTGCATCTGGCTAACGTGGGTCCTGGAGAATCAAGCCTCGAACCGGGGTCCTTAGGCTTCACAGGCAAGCGCTTAACCACTAAGCCATCTCTCCAGCCCAAAACTCAATTTCTTGTGTACTCAAATCACACTATGTCAGAGGGGGAAGAGGATATTAACAAGATAAAGGATTTTAGAAAGTCCTTATCTTCACATGCACGCATGTACAGGCGTGCCAGGGCCTCTTCCTGCTGCAGGTGAACACGGACACTTGTGCCGCTCTCCGTGCTGGCTTACGTGGGTGGCTTGCAGGTTGAACCCGGGCCAGCAGGCTTTACAAGCAATTGCCTCTAACTGTTGAACCATTTTTCCCAGACCTATAAGCTAAAATCCAAATAAAGAACTATTGCTTTGCTTTAAATTCATACAAGTTCCCCAGATATCCAGCCACAGAAACATCTAGTACCTAGAAAGATCAAGGTTTTTTAATGGAAAACCTCAGTGGCGCTGGTGACAAGCCACATTTCGTGACTGTTCACAAGCTAGCAGAGCTCCTGGGCACCACGTGTGCTCACTCAGGACGGGCCGAGATGCTGACAATAAGGTATGCCTTTCACTAACTCCCTGAAGTCCATTAAAACTTCCTTTTTTCCCATCTAATCCAGATACTTTCTACTAACAATGGTTTTGGTACAGCTAATGTAAATGGGGACAATCTTGGACAACTAGGATATGCAGCCCTCCTGCAAATACAGGATGTCTGTGATCTTGCAAGAATAATATTTTAATTAATGCCCTGGTTTTTAACATTTTTGATGGTACCAGGGATTTCCGTCATTGTCTCAGACTGGCAGAGAGTCACAGATTACGTTACCTCTTGAGATGCACCAATGTGCACCAATGCACAGATGCCAGGAAGGAGGTTTGGTGCATGTGACTCTAGGCTACCTGACATTACACTTTCCGCGTGGGAAAGAGATTCTTCCTCTGCTGGGTATGTCTTTGTGCTTGGCTCCCCCGCGCCCACACGCATGTGCAGTCCGTGAGCTCCTGACCACTGGGCAGCCGTCCCATCTGGTGCCGCTCGGGCGCCTCACCGAGCCTCGCCAACCAGGGCAAGGTCGAGGGTGCGCACATCTGGTGGTCAGCTCTCTATTCCCTTTACAGACACGCAGCTTTCTTTCTGCAGGTATTTCGTACTTTCGTTTTCCTTGGCTTAACGCGCTGTGCCAGCACCCAGCGTGCCACTACACTTTGCCACACTAGTGACTGCGGGCAGGCCAGTGGCTACGCGTCGTAGCCTTCGCACTTGCTTTCCCTCACCAGACGCCGCCGGTCTCGTCCGGTAACGTGACCGGTGCTCGTGGCAAGGTGCACGAGCCTGTGTTCCCACAGAGGGGAATGCTGTCACTTTAAAATACACTCTGAAAAATACAGACAGCGTCGATCCGATAGTTTTGTGAAATCATGAAAATGTGTCCCTTCGAAAGGGACAGGACTGCCGCAAGTGGAAAGAACACAGGCAGGAGCTGAGGAAGCAGCCCGGGCTGTTGTGGAGCACACGTGTCACCCAGCGAGGGTGCAGACATGCCACCTTTCATCGTCAGCGACGATGACATAATTGCCCCGTGGTCACGGCTCAAACAGCGCTGTACAGCACATGGTTTTCAGCTGCAGATGAGCTTGGCAAACACAGGTCAAAGTTTTGCCCAACTGTCATCAGTCTCTACAGAGGATTTGGAAAGGATCGAGCGTTATGAAGCTCTGAGTGCTTTTGAACATGAGGCGGGTTTTAAACATAAATTCCACCATATTCAGACCCTCTTGCTGAGAGCTGAGGAGAACACGTATGCACAAGGACATGGGAGCCGCTCTGCAACAAACCTGTGCGCCCTCTGCTCCCTTCCTGGGTTTGACATGACTTTTCTCTGCAGATAGTACTACAAACTGCCACCCCAGTACGCAAGCCATTTCAGATCTCCTGCACTCCCTGCAGGGCTGAGCACCCTCCTTAGACAGGGCAAAACCTAGTGTGAGCCTGGCAACGGGCACACGGGGCAAAGACAAGGTGCTACAAATTCCTTGTTTTGTATTCCAAGCTGGTTGGATCTAACTTTCCAGTCTGAAAAAGATTCAGACTATTCCATGTTAGTCATTGCTGGAGGACACAAATCACAAAGAAAGGGAAGCAGTGTACTGGAGGTTACAGTAGACGCCTTCTCAGTGTTCACTGGATATCTTAAAACAAACTACTTC